>CAOLHI010000733.1:0-530582 GCA_948474755.1 Ctenosaura bakeri | reverse complement strand
CCACTGTTTTAATTCTGCTTCTAGCTGATTACTGAAAAGCAGTGTCCCAACAGCATTCAAGTGCAGAAGCAAAGAGTCTCTCCCCTTTGCAGAATCTGGGGGCTTGATAATCAGCGAGCAAGCAACCCAGGCTCCAAAGGTTCTCCAAGTGTCAAGGGAGGCTGCCCCAGAAACAGCCACTTAACAACTCCACTCACATTTTACATCCAAGGTGGTGAAGCCATCGAACTCAAAAGTAGTGTTGGCATAGGTGACTTTGCAGCCCAACTCACGCCCGTGGTTCTCGCGCGACGGCATGAACTTGAGCAGGGAGATGAGAGACCAGGTGCTGGCCTCCTCTTCCACTTGGGCATAGATGGAACGCTCAGCCAGATTCTCATAGTTCATCCACGTGACAATGGGCTTCATGTCAGGGCAGTTGTCAGGTACCTCGCAGCGCAGCTCCACCTCTGTTCCTTCCACCACCTCTGGGGGGCTCACAATAGTGGGTTTATCTATGGCCGTTGAAAAGAACCAGAGATGATGCAGAAATTGGAGCTTCTATTTAGGGTCTATTTACAGCAGGAGTGGGCCACGTAAGAGCCCACTGCTCATATTAGTGGCCTCTGAAACCCACAGAGTCTCCTTTTTTATGTATATAAAAAATGAAGAAACCTGTTCCTGGAAGCATCCAAGAAATACAGCTCATCTTTCCATCAGCGTGCATGGCCTCTTTTTGTTGTTATATGCCTTTAGGTCCTTTCCAATTTGTGGTGACCTTAAGGCAAATCTATCACGGGATTTTCTGGGGCTGAGAATGTGTGCCCATGTCCAAGGTCACCCAGTGGGTTTCCATGGCAGACCGGGGAACCAAACCCTGGTCGCAGTTGTAGTCCAATGCCCAAACCACTATACCATATTTGTTCTTCATAGTCCCTAGCACTTTGTACTTTAAAAAAACAAAACAAACAGTGATAATGGAGTAAGGGCATTGAAAATTGAAGTGGAGTTGTGACCAGATTCTTTGGGAGGAGGTGGTATAGCCCAGAGTGGGTCACAAAAGTGAGGGAGCAGAAATGGGCCCCAAAGCTTCAAAAGTTTCTTACCTCTCAGGCAGAGGGGTCTAACCTAGGGGACCTACAGACTGTGGGCCGTATGTGGCCCCCAATGGCTTTCTGCACCCCTCGATCCCTTCTGGGTCGTCTAAAGCCTACCGGAACTAATGTATGCTCCCAAACTTGTATATGTGTGTGTGTGTGTAAGCAGGCATGTGATTAAAAAATCCCTTCCAAAGGTCAAAACATCCTTCTTGGAGTCCCCCATGAATAATGAAAAACAAGACTCCCCCCAATCCATACAGCACAATGATGAATGATGAAAATTGGTTGTAAGTGGAAAAAGTAGAAACCCCAACTCATTTCCTGTTTTCTTTCTTCCTGATTGGCCACTGAATTTGGTGTGGTTGCAGCCAGCTAGGGAGGGGGCAGGAATCAAAACTAAATTCTCAACCTACTGGAGTCATCCACCACTTAATTCTGCCATTAGAAGCTAAGAATATAAAAGAGCCCTGATGCATCAGATGCCTATTTCGGCTAGCATTAGACCAGTACGGGGTGTGTGTGTGTGAACAGAAGCTACATTACTCATCCTGAGGACAGAGTTAAGGAATTGCATTCATTCTGTGTTAGTTAAAATGGCATATTCGTTTTTTTACTTTTTGGGGGGAATCTCCCACCCTTTAGTGACTGCTGATTCCAGTGCCAAACAAAAGGACCTGTGTCCCATGACAAGGGATGAATAGCTGAATCAGTCAGCTTTGTTACTCAGCCTTCAGTTCATTTGGTGCAGTTTCTGCATAAATTTGCCATTTTTACAGAAAGTCAGCCCAGAAATATGTACAGATTTTGTGTACCTTTATCCTAACATAAGTATTTTGGATTGCACTTTTGTTTAACCTATGCATTTCTGCATGCAGATTCTCTTAATCTGCACATTTATTTATCGCTTTAAAGAACTGCACTGCGAAACCTGCAAATATTGAAGGACAACTCCTTCATTGTTTGCATACTAATTTAGGGCACTACACTGTTAGCAAGTTCTGATCAGTTTACAAGCTGAATAAAATTCTCCCCTGTCCTTCTTTGTGATCATCAATGCTCAGCTAGAACCTAGCACCCCAGTGGTGCTGCCTGGTACTCACTGATGATCTCGAGGTTGCAATGTTCGGGATAGGTATACTGATTGTAGCCACCCAGGTCTCCGCGAAAGTAGTATTTGCCCGTGAGTTCAGGACTGAGGCGGGAGAGCTGCAGGGTGCAATTGCGGAAATTCAGCTCTCCCAGCAAACGGCTGCGCCCAACGTAGCTCTCGTGGACAATGTTGGTGCGAGATTTGTAGACCACTGGGGGATAGTTCTTGGGATAAGGGCTGTTGAAATACCAGATGCCATGCACGGCTGATGGACGTAGCTCATCGGGGTAGTTGAAGCGGCATGGGATAACAACGCAGGTGCCCTCAAAGGCGCTGATGTGCTCAGGCATCCAGGCACTCCATGGTCCTGCCAGGACCCCTTGGCAAAAGAGGCAGAGAGAAGTTGAACACAAGTCAGCAGTGCAAGGCAGCAGCTAAAAAAAGCCAATGGAACTGTAGGCTGCAGCAAGAAGGGTATAGTGTCTAGGTCTAGGGAACTAATAGTACCACTCTATTTTGCTTTTGTCAGACTCCAGCTGGAATACTGTGTCCAGTTCTGGGCACCATAGTTCAGGAAGGATATTAACAAGCTAGAATGTTTCCAGAGGAGGGTGATCAAAATAGTAAAATGACTGGAAACCATGCCTTACAAGGAGAGGCTTAGGGAGCTGGGTATGTTGAGTCTGGAGAAGAAAAAAGGTGACATGATAGCTAAGTTTAAATATTTGAAGGGATGTCATATGTGAGATGGAGCAAGTTTGTTTTCTGCTGCTCCAGAGACATTGACGTGGAGTAATGGCTTCAAAGTTCAGAAAAAGAGATTCCATCTAAACATTAGGAATAACTTCCAGATGGCAAGAGCAGTTTGACAGTGGAATATGCTGCCTAGGAGTGTGGTAGAATCTCCTTCTTTGGAGATTTTTAAACAGAGGCTGGATGGCCATCTGTTAAGAATGCTTTGGGGAGGTATTCCTGTATGACAGAATGGAGTTGCACTTGATGGTCCTTCTGGTGTCTTCCCGCTCTATGATTCTAAGTTGGGAAACTGCAATGATTAAGGTGGGAAGGACAGATTAGTTTTCTCACCACCTATTTAATAAATTTGTGGGTCTGTCTCCTGTCTTCTCTTTTCAAGCTCAAATAATGGCTCTTTAGCCCAATAAAAATCTAGCCACCCATCTGTTAATTCTCCCCCTCTTCCTTCTCATCCCACCTTTTCCCCCGTTTGGATCCAAGGATGCTTACAATAGTTAAAAACAAATGTAAACATTAACAGTATATAAGAAGTTTAATTACTTTAATCTAACAGAAGGTTGAAATCAATTAAAAATGAAAAATCATAAAAAAAAATCCAGCACATTAGACAAGGCCTGTTTCCCCTTAACAAAAAAGAAAGAAAGAAAAAAAAAAGATGATTTCTCAAAGACTTGCTAGAAAAGGAAGATCTTCACTTGCTTGTGGAAAGATAGCAAGGAGAGTGCCTAACCACTCTAGGCAGTGAATTCCAGAGCCTGGGAGTATCCACGGAGCAGACCACCCCCATATCCCCCCCCAAATGTATCTATGAGAGTGGCTGGAAAGAGAGGAGGGACTCTCTAGAGGATTTCCCAATGTAGGAGAATACAATCCTTCAGATAAACTGATACAGCTGAGGTCCAGGTTATCTAGCCATCCATTCATCATTTTGCACTTGTTATTTAAATATTATTTTGCATGGACTATTTAAACATTTAATGTAGCTTTGGTAGAATGTCAGAAGCTGCTCCACACAGTCAGACCATTGGTGCATCTAGCTCATTAGGGTCTACAAAAGTCTCACCCAAAACAGAGCAACCTGACTGAGGCTAATAGAGTTTGTATTTCAAAATATCTGAAGGGTGCCAACTTGGAGAAAGCTAGGAGTCTACATCAGTCGTTCTTAACCTTTTGTTTACCAGAGATCCCTGGTAAATATAATTTGTTACTGCGTACTCCCCAGGCTTAACTCAAAATTTAAATTCAGAATTGAATATTTAAATTTAAATATTTATTTATTTAAGGTCTCTGGAAACTAGGATTCAAATTGCCAGTCAGACACTTGATGACTTTGGGCAAGTCACATTCTCTCAGCCTCTGATGAAAGCAAAGGCACACCCCTCTAAACATATCTTGCCAAAAACCCTGTGATAGGTTGACCTTAACGTTCCCATAAATCAGAACTGACTTGAAGGCACACAAAAACAAAGTGCTGCTGATAGGAGAAGGTTCTTTCTAGCCATCATGTCTCTCCCCTTTGAAAACTGGCTTATGGTGACCCAAGGCAAACCTATCATGGGGGTTTTCTTGGCAAGATTTGTTGCTTTTGCTTTTTCTCTGAGAGGCTGAGAGAATGTGATTTGCCTGAGGCCACCCAAGGGTTTCTATGGGTGAACAGAGATTCAAACCTGGTCTCCAGAGTCATAATTTGGGTGTGTGCACACATCTGCCACTGAGTCCCTTTTATCAGGGATGTGGCACCAGGGACTGTGGGCATAGAGGGACATGGTGACAGGCATGTGCGTGCACCCAAACCGCCCCCTCATTTGCAAATAAAGCAATTTCAGCATCTGCACGCTCCCTACTACCATGGCCTTGTTACTACTGCTGAAGTTGGTGTCCACCAGCAGGGCTCCGCGGACCCCTTGTGAGGGTTTCACGGACTCCAGGTTTAGAACCACTGGTCTACACTGACTGGCAGTGTGGGTGGGTTTCACACAGAGGTCTTTCCCTGCCCTTCCTTGAGAACTCACGATTGAACCCAGCACCCTTAGCAGACAAGGTATCGTGTTATTAAAAAAATACCTTCAATTAGGACCCAGAAGATTGCAAGAATCTTGTAGAAGTACGTCATGTTGTTGATTAGTGAAGAATGGAGAAGGCTGACCTAAGGAAACAAGAATGAGCAAGAGGTTTAAATTGACGGTAGTGGGGCAATTGCTTGGTCTCTCTGGAGTAGAAAAGCACTCAATATAATGGTGGCCCTGAAGAAATGGCCAAGGTAACATCTCTGCAAAGGAAGAGTGCACCTACTAGGCCTCAGTGTTCTCTGCCTAAGGATTTCATGTCATGGCAGGCACGTGCAGGATAAAGCCATCAGTAGCAGATAAATGGGACATTTTGCTGATGTGAACCAACCAAAACGAGATTCTTGTTGATGCCTCTCAAGTCCGGCCATTTCTGCACTAGACTGTTATAGGGCTATTATTCCACTTTCAACATCTTATGGAATCCTGGGGTTTGCAGTTTAGGGAGGGGCTGGCTGGCCCCTCCCTAAACTGCAAACCCCAGGATTCCATAGGATGTTGAAAGTGGAATAATAGCGCTATAACAGTATAGTGTAGAAATGGCCTATGTCTTCAGGCTGTTGTTTCCTGGGCATATAGCTACCCAAAGTGGTTGTTCCAGTAGAACGTGGCTATGGAGACAAGATCAGGAGAAAAAAGAGGAAGGAACGTGATATCAAGAAGAATGAAGAGAGAGCTGCACCTGATGCTTAGTTGCTCTATGACAACTGTTTTAGATTTCTTGTTTCATGATATACATTTAAATAGTTATGCTATATTGTTGCGTTTTTATTTTTACCCAAGAAAAGGTCTTCCTTGTTCCCACCTGGGATGGATTATGAATGCCTAAAATATAATAAACCAAAAAATAAAACTTTCTGATTATTTGGCTCTGCAATGCCAGCAGAGGGCACCAGCACTCTATATGTTTTGCTGATGTACAGCCTGTTTTTCTGTGCCTTCAGGTAGTTCTTACTTATGGAATCACTAAGGTGAACCTATCACAGAGTTTTCTGGGGCTGAGAGTGTGTGACATACCCCAGGTCATCCAGTGGGTTTCCATGGCCGAGCGAGGAATCAAACCCTGGTCTCCAAGGTCATAGTCCAATGCTCAAACCACTACAGCATACTGGCTCTTACAGAGTTACTGCATTATTAAATGTTGGGAGTAGCAGGCTGGCATTACACATATCTGGCTTTTCAGCTTCTATGTCTGCCAGCTCTCCATCCATAAGAAAAATGCCTGAAGTCCCTAAAAAGACGACAAAGGAGTAAATACTAAAATACTACAATTCTGATCTAGTAAGTTCCAGTTACCATCAGAAACACAAGGAGTGTGGCTGTAATCTGAAAATGCAACTTCCTGTTCTTTGTGCTGTAATGTCTGCTAGCAAGTTGCTTCTTTACACAACCACAAGCACACTAAAACACCCTGCACAGGCCATGCCTATTTCATAGCTTTTGAATGAACAAGTTCCAGTCCTTTTCATAAAATATCTCTATACTTTTAGGGCAAAATACCTGATGCTTTGTATCCTAAAAATATCGGTAATGTTAGAATGCAAAATATTTTTGCAATTTTAAAAAAAATTAATATAAACACAATTTAACATTGTAAATTAGAACAGGAAACAGATAAAAATATCTTTAAATTTTAAAATTAAAATGTCTGCCAAGCACAGAAGCTGAAATAATGATCTATATGGTTTGTAGGCCCTTCTCACCAGTAATAGCAGAATATGGAACTGTGGCTCAGGTTGTAGTTGATAACATACTCACCATCCTTGGTTATAAGCAGAGAAAGTACATACATTTGCAAGTAAATAAGCACATTGCTAAAGGATTAAATGTAAACCATTAACTCACTCAGCAGTAGGGCATTCAAAAATTGATCCCAGATGCAATCGTTCCACCTGAACGTTTGATTCACTCAAGAAGATTCCAGTGATCTGGGGTGGAGTTTGGGGCCAAAGTGGAATATTTTCAGAATGATGGCTCCTCGTTTCCAGTAAGTTCCACCTTGAACAAAGAAGCACCACAATATTAGCAGGGCTTCATTTTTTCTGTGCAAATAAAATGTTGCACAGTATGTATTTTAAGATGTTTTATACAGTAGGACCCCTGTATCTGCAGGGGGATTGGTTCTGGGCCCCCTCCCTGTGGATACAGAAATCCGCAGATAGTACTGAACGCCCTGTCCTGCTACCTGCCCTGGGCCCGATCGTGGTGGTGGTGGGCAGGCCAGGGACTGGCAGCAGGAGGTAGGAAAACAGTGAAGAGTGCGATCCTGCGATTCCTACTGTTTACCCACTGGCCACTGCCATGATCAGACCTGGAGCTGGTGGCAAGAGGTGGGTAAACAGCGAAGAGCATGATCCCATGATCCCTGCTTTTTCCCCACGCCCTGCCACCAGCCCTGGGCCCGATTGCTGTGGCGGCTGGTGGGAAAACATTGGGGAACATGGGATCACGCTCCTCGCTACCTCCTGCCACCCGTGTTGGGCCGATCCTGGCCAACCGCAGATCATGAATCTGCAGATACGGGGGTCCTACATGACTGAAATTTGAATGAGCTCTTGGAATGCCCCCATCTCATTAGCAGCAATTGCCTGCTCTCCAGATATTTTGGACTACAGCTCTCATCAGTAGGTCTAATGGCCAGGGATTACAGGTATTGCAGTCCAAAACACTGGAAGGTGTCTGACTGCCTGATTTGGCTTAGGCAGGGCCACCTTATCCTTTAGGCATTTTAAGCAAGGTGCCTAGGGCCTACAAAAATTTTAGGGCCTATTAGAACAGGATTAACAAAAAAAAATTAGGGCTTAAGAGGTGGGGAAGTCAAGTGCCTGGGGCCTACAAAAACATTAATGTGGTTCTGGGCTTAGGCTGAATAGTACAGGAAAGGTACCCTCAATCTGGAAGTCAGGACTTCTCTGATATTACTAAGTGAGCAAAGGATTTGATGGCCAGGTTTCAAATCCTCATTGACTCACAAATTTTCATGGGCCTTTACACCCTGGAGTAACATAGCGCTCTGAATAAAACCCTAAATAGGACAGATTCCAAGGCACTATCCCCAGAGGAGAGCCTTCAGTACTTTGCCCCATCCCTTCCCAGTAGAGGATGAGTCCTCTACTATCATCAGAAAGGCCATTTCTGCCCTATACTGTTATAGTGCTACTATTCCGCTTTCAACATCCTGTGGAATTCTGGGGCTTGTAGTTTCCTGAGGCCCAAGAGCTCTCTGGCTGAGAATTCTAAAGGCACCTCCCTAAACTGCAAAAACCAGGATTCCATAGGATGTTGAAAGTGGAATAATAGCATTGTAACAGTGTGGGGCGGAATGGCCTTAGAGGACAAATTCCCAGCAGCCTGTCTATCTCTTAGACCAGGAGTGGGCAAAATGTCACTTTGTATCCAAAGATCAAACTGTTTTTTGGCAAAAAAATAAATAAAAAAAGAATATTAAAAAAATTGCAATTTGTTTTTGCTGCAAAGTGCTCTCTACAGAGTGTGAGTAGCATTGCCATCAGGTTCCCCTCCCCCTGAGCCATTCAGGTCCAGGAGAGGTCCTTTTTTGACACAGGAAATGACTTGCACTCACTTCCTTTGGTTAAAAAAAGGCCTATTCTGGGCCTACAAATGTGGTAAAATTGCCCCCATGCCCCAGAGGGCATTTGGCTGAGGAGTGGAGTGGGGGTACAGACGCCAAGTTCTCCTGGGGTCTAATGTGCTCCCTCTAGCCTTCCAGACTTGTCTGCACTTGTCTTAGACCAATAATTCTTACTTTGGTCCTCCAGTGTTTTGGTTCTCAGCTCCCAGAAGCTCCAGCCAGCTAGGCCAATGCTCAGGATTTCTGGGAGCTGAAGGTCAAAACATCCAGAGGACCAAAGATGGAGCTCTAAGAGAAACAAACAAACAAACAAACAAACAAACAAACAAACAAACGAATTAGGCAAAAACCCTTAAGAAATGCAGCTGGGCAGAGTTTAATTGCAGAAGAGTCTCTGCTGGCCTTTGTAAGGCTTCAGATGACTTCTGATCTCAGTTGACCAAGATCTTTCTGTAGCATCACTACCAGGGAACTATCCAGGGTGCTGAATTTCTTCTCAGAGCACAGTACCTGGATTGATTCTGCAAGCCTTAGTCCTAGAAAGAGGAGACTGTAAGAAGCTCACACATTCACAACAGACTCACTGGATTTGTCTCTCAGTGTAATCTTCCCGACATTGTGGTTGAAAGAATAAAGGGACAGCTCTGTATACTTGCATCTCCTCAAATGAGCAGTGGGATAAAACAGGAATGAATATCCATGATAATAATAGCAGTAGATGTACTAATTCACATCCTTTTAGACATAAAATCGCTTAAATGGTTTTGTGGGTGATCACTTTCTAAAGCAGCTTCCCCTAGCCCGATGACTCTTAATGCTTGGCATCTGGTTGGTTAGTCCCAGCTAGAAAAGATCCATTCAATCAATTGCTGAATCAACCCATAGGCATATCCTATAGATTTAATGGGTCTACTCTAGTCAGAATGAGCAACAGGATATAGGCTCAGATATATTAGGCTACAACTCCTCTGCCCTAACCAGGGTGTGCATGCTGGTTTGGGAATGGTGGGAGCTGTAGTCCAACACTCTTGGGCAAGAAAGACTGACCTGAAGGCGCTTTAGAAATATAGATTGGCTAAAGCAAAGTCGGAGCAGTGCAGTGAATGGATCACAGAGAATCTTTCACCTTCAGTGCCCTGCTAGATTGAATGCAATTTGACACTGGATACCATAATCCCTCTGAGACATAAGATACTGCTGCAGTGACTTCCTGGACTTCTCAGTGTTCCTAGTTCAAAGATTCACAAATGCAGGACGGTCAGGTCTAATCAGGCTGCAGTTCTAAAATACCTGATAATGTGGGACTCCTTGTGAGCCACACAACACACAGAGGGGGTGGAGGGTGGGAAACAAGAGAAAGACATACAAAAAAGAAAAAAAAATCCCAGCAAATTAATAGCCTGACATGATTTTCCTCCCTTATACTTATTAGGAGAAACTATCAATGGCCAGGTCTGTTGCAACTGCAATTGCTAGACTGTTCACATCTTCCACATCGTACAGTACAGAGTCAGCCTGACCAGTAAGCAAATTGAGGTAAATGCTCAAGCTAGCAACTGCAGTCTCCTTTCCTCCAACTGTTTCTCTGGAATCTGTCCAACCATAACCAGATGTCATTGGATGGAGCTGAATATGGCACATGGCAGATCTTGGGGCCTCTAAACCAGCTGCCTCAGGTAGGGTGGAAGATATTCCAGTTTTAAATCTGGTTGGCTTATGTATGAAATGGGCTGGAGACAGGAAGAAAACAATGAGAAATGGGTCACTGTAGACTGTTGTGTAGACATGAGGTCCTCCTACTGCCTTTGATTCATCTCAAACATTATGGCTCCATAATGTACTAACCTGAGAGAGGGTAAACTTTGGCTTCTAGATGTTTTAGACCTCAGATTCCAGAAGCCTCAGTCAGCATGGCCAAGGATAAGGGGTTATGGGAATTGCAGCCCCAGCCATTTGGAAGGTTCCCTTGAATTCCACCATGACCTACAAGCACTTTGCACAAGATCAGATCTGTAAGTTGGGGAAACACTCTAAGCCAGTGGAGAAAGATTAGGTCTCACTCACTGGTTGCCAATTGGGTGGTAGATGAAGCCCTTTGAAGGCATATGTAAAACACCGCTCCTTTTAAAATAAAAGAGGAAAGAAAAGATACAAGAAAGAAGATAATCACTATGAAGAAAACAGAGGCACTAAGCTTGTAATTATCTTTTTGCTCAGTTACCTGTGCCTAAGAAAAGAAACTGCTTGTAGGCAATTAGCTTATTTCTTATTGGTCCACAATTGAGCTGCAATGTGTATTACAATATGCATAGAGTGCTGCTCTAATTTTTTCTTTACTTAAAAAGAAACTACACAGAACATACAAAGGGGAGGGTGATTTCTGTGTACAAAAGATCCATACCTGTAGAATCAGAAAACCTTAAAAAAAACCCAAAAGGGGACAAATTTTTCCCCTTCCTGAAGGTGCCATTGAGGGCTAAGCGTGATCAGTGATTCTGGATGTCATGAAATGTTAAGTGTAGTGAGAATAATGGAGAACTCAGGAGGAAGGAGAATAAGGTAAAAAAGGTTGGACGAGGCCAGATTCCCTGATAGTTTAGATCGGCTCACCCAACTTATCTTTTCTAGATATATTGGATTATAACATCCATTTTCCCTAGCCAGAATGTCTCAGAGTTGTATTGATTGGGAATGATGGGAACTGTAGTCAGTTTAGAGAAGACTGGTTTCTATTTTCCTAGAGGTTGGCTGGAATACTTGAAGAAAAAAAAAAAGCACTGCTGATAGGAGTAGAACATACACACTAACAATGAATTGGAGGTTCTCCTTGTTTCTGTCTGTAGGTTTAATATAGAGGTTTTGCATGTACCCAGCTAACTGAAGGAAAAATGGTTTTGTTTGTTCGCACAGGGCATGAACTTTGAATTTCTAAAGCACCTAGATTGATCCATGACATCTCCAAGTAGGGCTGGGAAAGACTATGTGTGAAACCTTGGAGAGCTGCTGCTCATCAATGTAGAGCAAAGGACTGGATTCAGTTTTAGGCGAATTGTTGGGGTTCACATTCCAGTGATGAGAGGGTCCAAAGGCAAAAGAGTGGGACCAACAATATCAGCATATTTTAGCTCTTACTGCCAGCGACTTAAGTCTGAGGGAGAGGCATTTCAGCCTTCTAGAAAGGAGGAAATGTGCCTCCAAAAGCTGGGAAATGACTAATGATGGTCAAATGGAAGAATGGTCAGATGGAGGAGCTCCAGAAAGGTCAGATTTAGTTCTAGGGTCTGATTTTCCCCACCCTGTCACAGATACTACTGAGCTAGATGGATCCATGGTCAGACTCAAGATAAACAAGTTTCATTAAAAGAAAGAAACACAGGCCTAGTACTCTGAAAGGCACGGACATGTACCTCCACAGAGCAATAGACTTGCCAAGTAAACACTTCTCATTATTTTTGCTTTTGCTGGACTGGTTACAGTCCCTACAGGAGTATTGACTCACTGTCTTTTTATCACATGGTAGAAACTGTGGCCTTCAGGCCTGCTGAACTTACAAATCCCACCATCCCTCAGCACTGGCTCTGTTGGCTAGCACTCATGGGAGTGTCAATCCAACAGCATCTGGAGGACCACAACTGCCTCTTGCTCGGAGGCTATGAACATCCCAGCTGATGGACGAAGGCCAAGGAGTGCCATAACAGATCATCCCCCTCGGATACGAAACAGACCAAAAGAAAGGACAGGGACCTTTCACAAAAGCAAAAGGAGCGGAGTTTCTCAATGAGTTACTTCCAGACCTTTCAAACATGTCTCTCGCCCGCGCCAGGAGCGCAATGCCAGCGTTTGGTTCCCAGCAACCAGGGCAAGGCCAGCTGCAAAGGCGGCGGGTATAAAAATGAATGCAGCGGTAGCAAAGGGAACACAGGCTCCTTTTGTTGACCGGCTGACGGTTGTGACACCCACTTGCCTGCCTCACTAACTGAGGCACAAGGGCTGGTTTGATCCTAGCCGGGTGGCAGGGGGGTTAGGGGGAAAGCAACCGACCCAACCCACACCACATGTACAACAAAAGCAACATGGGCATTTATATCAATCCACCTCTTGTCCCTTTGCTACTGCTCCCTTCCCCCTGTCGGCTCTTTTGTGCACCTTCTTTATATCCCAACAAAAACTTCTAGATCCTCACAATAACCTCAGATACACACACACAAACAATGCCTCACCTCTTTGGTTGTGAGATTGAGAAATAGTCTTTCTTTCTTTTTGAAGGAGACCCTTCTCCTGTCAGAAACCCACAGCTTCAGGGTAGTCCACAAAGTTGTAAGCAAAATATCTCCTTCGTCTTGCTTGGCCTCAGGGCTAATTCGTGTGATAGTTTGCCTTCTACTGTGCTCCCTTCTCTGCAGCTCGGATGTAGCTGATACTTAATCAGAGATACTGACACTGGCCAGTAAAACTTAATCCTCAGATAGTTCAGAGCAAATGAGTTTGGCAGGGCTGGCTTCTGGAACATGGGATGTAATAATGTCTTAATGTTCCATGCTGTTCAGCCAATGCTGGGATGCTCTGAGGCACTGTGAAAAATTACAAGAGTAACTCCAGATGCCCAGCACTGAATGCAATAGCTGTCTACTTTCTACTGCCACTGTCTGGTAAGGCTGTAACATCCCCTCCAACATGGAAATCAGGACAGATGTGGCCAAGCCACACCAGAGATGGCCAAGGTGGCAACAATGATTAATGAGGAAGAACACACAAGTTAGGAGAGCCTGCAGCAGTTTGCTTTGGCCTGAGCCTTCCGGGAATGGCAAGATTTCAGTTCCTCTCTCCTCTCTTCTCTCCCTTGCTGAGTCAACAGAGAGCACATTACTTCTGTACTTTGAACTCAGTTTGCTGAGAACAAGAGGGGAAAGTGAGAGGAGAAGAGAGAAACTGGGCCATTTTAAAGCAGCTCAAAAAGTGGAGTGATAGAGGATTAATCAGGACTCTCTTTGCCAAATCAGGACAGTTAGAGAGCAGCCCATACGAGTCCACCGAGACAGTAGGGGAGCTTATCAGAGGGCTGCTTGGTAAGGTTTCTTTCAAACTATTTTCTTCACAGTACGTTTCCACACTATACTGTTATAGTGTTAGGGAGGGGCACTTAGAATTCTCAGCCAGAGAGCTCTTTGGCCTCAGTAAACTACAAACCCCAGAATTCCACAGGATGCTGAAAAAGGAATAATAGCACTATAACAGTGTAGGGCGGAAATGGCCAAAGAGAAGGAGGTAGGACAAAGGGTGACAGGGAAATATCATCTCTACCCTTACCACACACAGCTATGTTTTCTACAAGGAAAGAGTCGCCATCAAGCCAACAACAAATGCATGTAAGCCTGAGTATGCATTTATTTCTTTACATTTTATTTTATTTTATTTTATTTTATTTTTACCCTGACTTTCTCCCAATATGAGATCCAAGGTAGCTCCCCACATAGAATTAAAGAAAATACATGCACCTCTGTAGCACCTTTGTACAAGTCAGATTTCAGCCACTGTTGATAAAGGGTACGTTCATATATTGCAAAAGCAAAGGCTCTCTTGAACTCGTTACCAGCTCCATGTGGGTCTGATTGCAACCCAGAGGCAAATCCCCACTGCCCTCAGAATACTTATTTGGGAGTAAGTCCCCCTAACTGTAATGGGGCCTGCATCTCAGTTAAGATGCCCGGGATCCCTGTTGTGCATTCAGGACTTGCTTTTTTTCCAGACCCAGTATTATGAGGGCTGGCTCTGTCACAAGGCAGAGTGAGGCGGCCAACTCAGGTGGCAGATGCTGGGTGGTGGCAGTGGTAGCAGTAGCAGTAAGCAGCTATCTGGTTATTTCTCCATAATCCCAGGGCCTTTCCTTTGGCTGGAAGACAAAGCTGTGGATGCCATATGGCCTTGGTTGGTTCCATAAACTGATGCTGTCTTGTTCTTTCCCTCAGGCAGCAAAATGATTTGGGGAGGCATCAAGCCATTTCTGTTTGCTTGGCTCAGAAAATAAGAACAGAATCTAGCACTAACGAGTCCCCACTTCATACCCCTACCTGATCTGGCAAACAATACTATCTGCTGGCATCCCTCTGAACTCCAGAAGGTTGTTGCCAATTTGCACTGAAGGGGAAATGTCCCCACAGTCATGATTTAGACAGAGATCATAGGTGAATTGAAAACCAGCCTTATCAAGAAGTTCACTTTTGCCTCATAAAATGGCAAACAGATAGCTGGAAGAAAATGGGACACCCCCTACCCCCCGCCTTTTGACTTCTCCTGTGGTCTTTATATGCTTACAAAAACAGCTAAGGCAACCAAATGACCAAAATAGTTTTTCAGTGCTCTCTAACACATGAAAGCATGTGACTCCTGATCTATCAAGAACAGAATTCAAAAGCACAAGTCAGCAGAAGTTTCAAAACCAGAAATCAGGAGGTCACAAGAATGTGAGACTTTGTATTTACAAAAATGTACTTGCTATGAAACATACTGGAAAATTTCCTTTGCCAAAGCATCTCTGCTTAGTCAGTAAGTCCAAAGCCCAAAGCATTCTTTAGCTATGCTGAAGTCGTGATGCTTTCAATCCTAATTCCCCTTCACTTATGTGCAGGGAGGCTTTGGCCTTCGCTGTGCTGCCAAACTATGGGCACACACATCTCTTGGAGCTCCTACCCTCTTGTGGGCACCTGGCATCTGCTCAGGTTACATACACAGGGAGATCTTATCACAAGGGTGCCCGCAGGATGGGAACGGAGCTGAGGACCAGCAAGGGGAAGGCTGTGTGTGTGTGTGTGTGTGTGTGTGCATTCACAAGCCAGGGAACTGGAAATGACAGGACAGAGCTGATCAGGTTAGTGGGTTAAGAAAGGGGCCTACTTAAGATGGAAGGATTAGTTGGGAAAAAGCGATTAGAAGCATTGATGCCCGGCTGACTTTCTAGCCATGCTGAGAGGAGAAAGGGCCCTCCTGGTTTAAAAAAAAAAAACAGGCTACAGGCTGAATCTCTTCAGTGTCATTGCACCAGTGGTGTACCGAGGCGGGGTAATGGTGCACCTTGGGCGGCACATTTTTTGGGTGGCACTGGGCTACCTTCCACATGCTAGCAGATGCCCAGCAGCTAGATGGATACTGGAGCCTCCTAGAGAGGTCTGCTGGAAAGGGTATGCCACCCCAGGAAAGAGGGCTGTCCATTCCCTCTTCTCCTCTCCTCCCCTCCCCTCCTTCTCTCCCTCCCAATTTGGAGTCAAATCTGTTTCCAGCCAAAGCAGCAGCACTGATGCCAACGGACTTCTGGGTCAGGCAGAGGAGGGAGGTAGAAAAGGAGGAGAGGAGGAGCCCTGAGAAGGCAGGGAGAGGTACCCACCTTCCTCCCACCCCACCTCCGAGACTGGGGCGAGCCCAGCCAAGCCTCCAAGGGAGGGAGGGAAAGAGAGGGGGGGCATCTTCACCACTACAGGAATGTCGGCATACCTCTGAGCAGGTGCAATGCACACCCTCTGAGCATGTGCTTCCAGAGCCCAATCACCCAATGCCAATCAAGTGGTTTTTATTTAGTATTTTGGATAGGTCCTCCCTCCCCTGAGAGGAGTGGCAACTCAGGGACCGCTTCCAGGTAGCAAAAGCTCCAGTTATGCCACTGCATCGCACAAATAATTTCAAATTCTGCCCCCTGCCCCCGGGGTGAAAAAGTTTATGGATGCGTTATTGCTGGTAAGATGGCAATATATACCTGAAACCTTTCAACTGCCTACATAGTCAGGCTCTTTGTAGAACTTTCTCCTCTCTTGGTTTTATCATATATCAGAAAGAGTGGCCCTCTAGATGATCTTTGGATTGCATTTCCCAAATGTGTCCCCCATCAATTAGAAGATAGGAACTGCACTCAAAAATAACTCAGGTCAACACATTCTCAACCCCAGCCACACCCTCTAAGCCGAATTGGCAATACTGCCAATAAGTTTTCCCTGTGCTGTTTCTGCTTCCAGTACTCAAATTATCTGGGGTAGATTTTTTTTGTTTTGTTTTTTTCCAGGGAGGGCTGGGAAAGGCCTTTCAGCCCCCTCTTCTCATCATGTGTCAAACCTCGTGCAATTATTTCTTGAGAGGACCTATATTCCTTTTCAGCTCGCTGCTTTTGCACACTGATGTTTACGCGCTCTTCGTTATAAACAATTAAAGAGGTCTGTGTCCCAGATCTGCATGTCAAGGGCATGCCTTTGTTAGTTTTTGTTTTTCTCTTAAAATTATAGTTTGCTCAGAGCTGGAAAAAAAATGGCTATGACGTAGTCACTCAGAGGTTTTAAAACCATCAACACAACAAATAAGTCTTATAGAAAGATATTCATTAGCATAGGGGCAGGTCATTGTGGCCCTTTGGATGTTTTTGGCCTACCACTCCCAACTTCCCAAGTCAATGTAGCCCATGGATGAGTCCAAAGCCATCTGGAGGAGCTACAGTTTTTCATTCCAGCAAAGAGAATGACTCACTGCTGAACACAGCAAGACTAACATCAGAATAAGGATGTGTAGTAAGCAAGCAAAGGACATAGTCCTCTGCTGCTTGGTATGTAGAAAGACCAGTCAAATTGGCAGCTGAAATTTTCCTTCAGGGGCTATGGAATAACATCCTCCACGTTCGCTTGATCACACCGGACTAGTTAAGGAGGCCATGACAGGCTTTGTGGCTTGTACACCTCTGTCCTCCAATGATAGATGGTTGGGAGGCTCAGGGAAGTTGCTACTGCTGCCCCTTACTATCTGCTGCCTGAGGCAGTTGCTTTACTTTTCTTAATGGTAGGGCCAGCACTGTGGGTGAGATTGCAATGTGAACTTGGTATGTATTTTTAAGAGCGCATATATATATATATGTATAAGGATAGGGAGTAGAAGCAGGACAAAGAAGATTTCTAGCTTGCCAGCATCTTCCCAGCAGCGTCACCAATTTGGACACAAAGATATTGCTGGGGCTGAGAATCTATTGACCTCGAGTTATTTTTATACACATACATAGGTGTATATATAGTATATACCTATGTGTATACGTGTGTGCTTCCAATTCACCTGCCAAGGTGTGGCATTCCCATGGATTTCATAGGGTTTTCTTAAGGGAGGAGTACTGAGAGGTGGTTTTGTCAGTTTCTCCCTCTAAAATATAGCTTACAGCACCTGGTATTTGTTGGTGGTCTCCCATCTAAGTACTAACCAGGAGTGACCCTGTTTAGCTTCCAAAACCAGACAGGATCTGGTACCTTTTAAAGTATTTAAGCTGTATACATATATACTTTAAATTATAAGCAAAATGGATAAACCTTTCTCCCTTTCTACAGAAATCCAAAATAATGCTCTGATAAATACATATATGCATAGATGGACAGCCAATTATGTTGACCCCTTAGGTTTCACCCTCCTCCACTTTGAGCCCCTCCATCCTATTATAATTGCTGTCCATCACCTCTCACGCCATAGATTTCTGCATTTATCCAGCAGCCTTTGGATGGCATTGCTGCCCAATCCCATCAAAATAACTGTCATTAGAATTTTTTTGTTGTCCCTCGGGAAGAGGCTGGCTCATCACAGCCAGTGTCAGGGGACACACCACCACCACCCCTTACTGATGAGTGAGACACAGGAGGAGACAGGGGTCTCTTTGATGTCCATGGGGGTGGCATTAGCCCTCCTTTTCCCCAGAAGGGATTAAGGTTGGTAATAAACAAGCTGCTTGTCCCCATTGCAATGCAAAAATGCAGATGTTCTTGTGTTTCTGGAAAGAAAGCATCACAAGGACACACGGGTCATTTATAACTAGGACTCTTAGCACTTAAGTGCTGTGGCTGGCACCTAAATTCACTACTCTCTCTCTCTTTCTCTATCTGGGCCTTCACCTTCAAGTCACCTGTCAGTTTATGGTGAACCCATGAATTCCGTAGGGTTTTCTTGGGCAAGGAATATTTGGAGAGGACCTGCCATTGCCTTCCTCTCAAATACAGCCTACAGCCCCTGTATCCCTTGGCAGACTCCCAGGTAAGTACTAGAGGGAATTAAATGTCACACAGCCCCAGGATAGGAAATCTGTGGGACTGCAACACCCACTGTCCCCATCCAGCACAGCCAATGGAATAAGATGGTGGGAACTGTAGTCCAAGCACATTTGGAAGAACTGCAGGTTCTTCACCTCTGTTCTAACCGGGCCACAACATAGGAAGCTGCCTCACCCCAATACAACCTATTTGTCTGTTTTCCTCAGTACTGTCTGCTCTGTCTGGCACTAAACCTCTAGACTGTCTCTGAGTGGAGATCTTTCACACCACTTGCTACCTGAACTGGTTCTTTTAATTCATGATGCTAGAGTTTGAACCAGAGTCTTGCCGTACACCATGCCTTTTACTCTGTTCCTGCACTATGTTTCTTCTAAGGACAGAGAGATCTGAAGAAAGGCAACCGGCTGACCCCAATTCAAGCTATTTTTCTCTCTTGGATGAGGACTAACTATATTCAACCATTCAGGACTTTCCCTCTTACAGGCATTTCTCTCTGTTCTGAGGAAACGGGCCTGTGCTTGCTCCATGTACCTGCATGGACCAGAGGGGGCCACTGTCAGGAATTATGCTCAATGACCAACATAATTAACCCTGGGTCTCACTAAAATCCCATTTTCCTAAGGGCAGATAGAGTGTTTTGCTTTTGGAGATTTCCCAAGTATCCTGGAGGCCCCAGAAATCTGCTATCCTAGACAACCATCCTGTGAATAAGGTTGGGCTGGCCCATGGGAATGGCAAACATGCCAGGTGGAAGACAGGTTGACCTTTCACAAAGCGGGCAGACGGTTTTAAAGAAAGTATTCAAAAGCATTGCCACCAACCCAATACTGAGATTTCGGCAGTCTGAAAGATGGTTTGATCAGCAGGGAAGACGCATCAGAGGCTGGAAAACCTAACTGTGAGCAGTGCTTTCAGCTTCAGCTTCGTACAAACTATCTCCCTAGAAACCCAAGAGGAGTCCTGTTCAAACTCCACAGATGCATTTCTGCCAGTACAACTGACCTTACCTTTCAGGAGTGTCTTACTGGCAGTCTTGCCTGATGATGGTTCCAGCATCGAGTTTGCCAGACTGCTTTTGGGAGGAGGGGAGAAATCTGGAACAACAACAAAAGCTGAATCAGATCCGACACATCTTCGAGGCAGGAGGGTAAACTGTCCACCTTGAAAGCAACAGCTGGATGTAGTTTGGCACTAATATTTTGCACAGCTGGCTACTGATGAGACGGGGTTCGATGGATGCAGCAGTAAGGGATGTCCAAGTCTAGGTGGGTGATATGATGCTACACTTCCATTTTGGTCTTGTCCTGGGACAACAGCTTGCGTGACCTTCCAAGAGATCTCAGAGACCGTTCGTAGTTGGAATCTGGGCAGAGCAGGCAAAGATTCTCAGGCACGCGAGTGTTAGTGGGTGCCCGACTATGTTAGCTCTGCATTTCTGCAAGCAAAGCCCACACACAAATTCCACCGGCTGTGTGTGCGCATTGGGGGGTGGAAGGGTGGGGAGAATATGTGTGTGTGAGAGAGAGAGAATGAGAGAGAAAGAGAGAGAAGACAGGCTGCTGCTGCGGGAGTGTGTGTGTGTGTGGGGGGTATGCCTTGCTTTGTACATTGGTTGCTTTTCACACAGCGCATCTCTCTTCCTCACTCGTGGGTGGATGTGATTGAGGCCAGGCCCTGTTGTGTGTTCCCCTAGAGGGAGGAGATCCTTAAAATTCTCACCCACCAGCCTTGTCTTTTCTTATACCACTTTCTAGCAAAGAGTGAAAGGCCTGATATGTTGAACCCAGGAAACTTCTGCAAAACAGGTATTTTACCACTGCTTTCTGGTCCCTTCCCAGAGCATAGAGAAGTTATTATTTTCCCCTTACAGATCCCAGATCTTCCCAGACAGCATTGCTGCATTGTTTGGAACTGTAGTCCAAAAATTATTCTTTTCTCTGCTGGTGTTTCCTATATACTAAGCTGACTTTATTCGGCTATCCTTACATTTTCCTGCAGCAGAGATGTAGCTGCCTCTTC
This sequence comes from Ctenosaura bakeri, assembly GCA_948474755.1. NCBI lineage: Eukaryota > Metazoa > Chordata > Lepidosauria > Squamata > Iguanidae > Ctenosaura > Ctenosaura bakeri. Next base: position 509,928 of record CAOLHI010000733.1, on the reverse strand, counting down.
AACAGGCAGCAGGAGCAAATGACTTCCGTTCAAGAACTGACCTGGTCACCGCAGGTGACAAACAGCTGCACGCAGGTGAGTAGGTGAGCTGACAGCAGAGATTCAGGTGCCCTCTCCCTTCTCCATGCACAGCATAGAAAATGAGAGGGTTGACAGGGGACAGATGTCCCATTCTTCATAAAAATACAGAGGGCTGCTGTAGGGAGAGGCCATGGGGTGAGGTGAAGCTCTCCATCCCTCCCCTTCCAGTCCCCAGCAAGGGCAGCCACATTTTGCTGATGAGTAACTTTTGCAACTGTGACCATATTTAAAAGGCTGGTGAACACAAAACCCCTTCCTTGAAGTTTCATCCGTCTCCACAGACACTCTAGGAGCATTTGTCTTGATTCGAGTCACTAGAGAGAGAGAGAGTGTGTGTGTGCTGAAGCAGAAGTGACATACTGGCTTTTGCGCCTTTTGCACTACACAGTTATAGCACTATGATTCCACTTCAGCTGTTTTGGCTGCACCCTATGGAATCTTGGGGTTTGTAGTTTGGGGGAGGTACTAGAGCTCTCTGGCTGAGAATGAGAAAAACTTCTTAAACTGCCAACCTCAGAGTTCCACAGGATGTAGCCTGACACTTAAAGTAGAACCAAAGCGCTGTAGCTGTGCAATATGAAAAGGCATTTGTATATATGTGAACTAGAAACTAGTGAGGAAAGGGTGGTCCTGAGACCATATATGATGCACAAAGGGGTGTTTTCCCCTTCACGCTCCTTTGATTCTGTTCTTCTGGTCCCACCAAAGGTGAACTATCTTTTCTGGAAGCCTCCAGGAATATCCTTTCTCTTTTTAAATAAGTTGCCACCCCACCCCCCCACAACATACAAAAATATCTGTTTTTTTCAAGCTAGTGTGGACTTCTAGCCACTTTAAGATGGGGGTGTTTTTGTTTTTTCACATTTTTGGCAGTGCATGTGGGCCCTGCGGGGCAGAAAATTGGCACCTGGAAACTCTGTGGTTGCTTAGCCCTGGTCTAGTGCTTGTGTACACAAACTCATGCATACAGACACAAATGCTAATGTGACATTTCTGTTTCAACCTTCCTCCCCCACCCTCCATAACCGTCTATTGAGGTGGACATGGCTGGCTGCGGTTGCCACAGTCCTTCCATCATGAGTACACCCAGATCCAATTAGTATTCTCAGGGAAACCAGCTTCAGAAGCCAGGAAAAGATAATCTGTTACAGAGCCGACGAACACAGCATCCAGAAGGGGTCAAAGACAGCACTTTCGTCTATATACTGCCTATGCACCCTGCATGCAGGCAGTGCTTCTTTGGGGATAAACAATTGTATTACATATATGCATGAGAGTATCCTTAGTTTTTCTTTGTTTTTTGTTTTTAGCAAAATGTCAGAAGGTATAGGGCTCTATTTTCAGTTGCAGAACAACAGTCAATAGTTCTTAGAACCAATGAGAACATCAACAAAATGTTGCAGCATGGGACATGCCCTGATTAGACTTTCTGCTCCCTTTCCCCGCTTCTCATCAGCACTTCTGTGGTCAGTTCATTCAGTTCATGTTGGCCATTTCTGAGATCCCACTGTAACAGTTATTTTCCCTAAAAAAATTCTCTCTCTTTCTACTTCTACAAACTAAGAGGTTTCCCTCAAACCTGCCAACACCTCCCTCTTGTGTGTTTGTTTGCATGTGTGGTGGCACAAGGGTGACATAAGCAATGACACTCAGAATCTAAAGACTGGAAAAGGAAGCAATAAACACTCCACACTGCAGCAAATTCTTGCAGCATATCCTTTGAAATAGTGGCCAGTGGCCATTCTGGCTGGGAGTTCTAGCCAGCATAGCCAGTGGCAAGGAATGTTGGGAGCTGCAGTTTGACAATATATAGCAGAGGATAGGGCAGGAAACTGTGCCCTCTGAGGACTGGCTTATGGAGCTGGGTATGTTTAGCCTGGAGAAGAGAAGGTTAAGAAGTGACATGATAGCTGTGTTTTAAAATATTTAAAGGGATGTCATTTGGAAGATGGAGCAAACTTGTTTTCTGCTACTCCAGAGACTAGGACATGGAGCAATGGAGTCATATCCACCAAAGCATTAGGAAGAACATCCTGGTGGTAAGAGCAATCTGACAGTGGAATATGCTGCCTCGGAGTGTGGTAGAGTCTCTTTCTTTGGAGGTTTTTAAAGAGGTTGGATGGCCATCTGTCAAGAATGCTTTGATGGTGTATTCCTGCATGGTAGGGGTTTGGACTGGAAGGCCCTGGTGATCTCTTCCAAATATATGATTCTGTGGAGAGTTACAAAATTCCCACCCCAGTATATATGGTTATGATATGACACAATGTCTATGTGGAACCGCCATGTTCAGAGGCAGTGGGCTGGGGAGCAAGACAGAAAAGAGGCGTTGACCTGAAAGTCTGCTAACAGGCTTTCCAGCAATGCACCTGCCTGGCTGGCCACAATGGGAAGCAAGATGTTGGACTAGAGCAGGGAGGGGAATGTGTGAACCTTTCCCATGTAGACTGACTGCATCTCCCATCATTTCTAGTCAATATAGCTAATGGGGAAGGATGATGGGAGTCACAGATGGACAACATTTGGTGAGGAGGAGGCCTTTTCCTTATTCTTGTCCTCAAGGGACCTCTGACCTCATCACACAAATGACTCTTCTTGAGGATGGCCTTCTGATCCTGAGAGGCAGATGGGGAATCAGTCGGGCTGCTACTGGTATCATGTGGTGGCCATGTGTCTTATTTTAGAGAGGGAAGCCCCTAGTTTGACAGACTCATGTAAGAAGAAAAAAGACACAGCCAGCCCAAGACATTTTGCTGTCTGAGGCAACATGGCACCCCCTACAGGTCCTGGAATCCCTCGCTGGCTATGCTGACTAGAGAATGCTAAGAGATGTAGTCCAAAAAAAAGTACCCCCCAAAAAAACTTTGATTCCATGTACAAAAACCAACCAACCTGGGAACTGCATCTTTTTCAATGCTGACAATGAGAGTGTCCAACACAGTGCCTGAGTCTAATGAGAAATCACCACAGTTGGTATTGTTAGGGTAGCCATGTGTCCTGGGCCATTTCCACACTACATTGTTATAACGCTATTATTCCACTTTCAACATCCTGTGGAATCCTGAGGTTTGCAGTTTAGGGAGGGGCATTTGGAATTTTCAGTCAGAGAGCTCTTTGGCCTCAGTGAACTACGAACCCCAGAATTCCACAGGATGTTGGAAGTGAGATAACAGCATTATAACAGTGTAGGGCAGAAATGGCCTTAGTTTACAGAGTTTACAGAGGAGAGTTCTCTATTGGAAGATCTGGGTCCTATCCAAGTCCAATTTAAAGTATAAGAGAAGAAGCCTTGAAGTTGCATCTGGACTGGGAAGGTAGCAAAACAGGCCACCTGATCACAATCTTCTCAACTATGGTGAGATGGAGTGGATCTCTTGCATTATAGAACTTATTTTGAAGGACTGTCTAGATCAGTGGTTCCCAAACTTTGGTCCTCCAGGTGTTTTGAACTTCAGCTCCCAGAAACCCTAGTCAGCTTGGCCAACAGTCAGGAATTCTGGGACTTGAAGTTCACAACATTGGAAAGACAAAGGTTTGGGATCCACTGGTCTAGATCAAGTTTGGTTTAAAGGCAAAGATCCATAAGAAGCTTTGGAGAACAGCAGGGGTCTTGAAGGTGTCCCTTTGTACCCCAGCCCTGGACAGCAGGCTGATCAGCAGAAGCACAGCTTCAGGTCACCTGGCTACCAGCTGACCCTGTGATGAGATGCATCGACTTCTTTTTGAAATGGTAGTGATTCTTTCCCAGGATGCTTCTCTCCATCTAAATCAGCACCTGCCCATTTTATGCCAACCTCTGTCCTCTTTTCTTTTGAAAACAAAGAAATAACCATTCCAGCAAGGGGCAGGAGGGGATTTGATGGAGTCTAGTTATTAGGGTCCTTTGGCATTTGAACTATTTCAGAATTTCCAAGCTGTTTTGGACAGGAATGGGCTTGTGTTGGTCTGATGAGCAGTGAAACCATGTCCTCCTGAGATGAGTTCCCTTCTGATGGAGCTTTTCTTACTAGGAGGAATTCCTAGCACGCCCAGAGACACATTCTTTGCACTTTTCCCCCCCACTCTAGTGGGCAGGCACACCTCTCGTCCCATGCAGAAAACACAGGGAGCCACAAAAGCTCCCTGTTTATTGCCCCCTCACCCTGCCCCTCCCCACACTTGCAATCTACTAGAACACACAAAACCTGGGAATCTGCACTGTCAAATCTCACTCGTTAGGAATAGGCACCACAGTTTTAGCTCGCTTGGATCATATGCAAACTGTTCAGATGGTTGTCCCTCATTTTTGTACAGTGTTCTTCTCTCTCCATAGAGATATCATTTGCGACACAGGAGTCAACCATGCAGCACTGACTGCACAATTGCTATCCTTGCTCTGGAATGAATAGATCCCTCCCCTCGCCCCACCAAAATAGTTCCTTTGGCAGTGGAGTGCAGCCACTTCTGGGGTGGAGGGAATCTGAATAGCTCTGCAGCAGTGACATGCAATTATCTAGTGCAGAGTCTGAAATCAAAGCACACCCCAGTTTGGGAGAGGTGTTTACAGCATCTCAGCAGACATATGTGCAGTGCTCTCATTTTATTTATATCCCGCCTTTCTTCCAAGCTGGTGGACAGAAAGTTCCAAAGCAGATGCCCATTTAGGCATAATGCCTGAGCCAGCCTTATGCCTGGATGGTAAATCCACTCTGGGCTTCAGTCTGAATTTTTTAAAGACCTATCTAGGATGTTTCCCCTGACTTGGTAGATACAGTTCAGCACCTTTAACAGCTCTTTTAAAGTTCAGGCTAAAACCTGCAGCAGTGCCACCTCCCCAATAACACAGAAGTCACCTACCACTGCTGGGCAGACCTATTTGGCTTCAGCAATGTTACTGAACAAGCCGCATCCCGAAACTTGCCAACAAACTGGAATGGGCAATTGTCCTAAGGCCAGAATACAGAAGCTGCCATAATCTAGACTACATTAATCTAGGCTACATGTCTTGGGCTGGCTGTGGCTTGATCTCTTCTTACATGAGCCTGTCAAACTGAGGACTCTCCTCTCTAAAATAAGACACATGTCCACCCCACCAGTAGCAGCCCAGCTGATTTCTGATCTGCCTCTCAGGACCAGAACTGGCAAAACCACCTCAGAGTATTCCTTGCCTAAGAAAACCCTATGAAATTCATGGGAATGCCATAAATTGACAGGCAACTGGAAGTCACAGACAGACGGATAGACTGTTTCCACACTACACTATTATAGTGCTATCATTCCACTTTCAACATCCTGTGGAATTCCGGGGTTTGTAGTTTACTGAGGCCAAAGAGCTCTCTGGCTGAGAATTCTAAATGCCCCTCCCTAAACTGCAAACCCCAGGATTCCATAGGATGTTGAAAGTGGAATAATAGCACTGTAACAGTGTAGTGTGGAAATGGTCACAGACAGACAGACAGATACGGAGGGGGAGAGAGAGAGAGAACGCACAATTCAGAAAAGTTACTTTTTTGAACTATGGCTCCCAGAATTTTCCAGCCAGAATTGCCAGTGGAAATAAGATGTTGAAAGCTCTGATTTACCAACATATGGAGACACATATTTGATGGGATACTTAAATTAAGGCACTGGTGCTGAAGCATCAAGTTCATTTTTGTTGCCTTCCTGAGTTTATGCCTGAATTAAACCTGGGACCCAAATCTCTGAGATTCATGTCCTTTGACCTTAAACCCACTCCAGTGTTGATTTTTTTGCTTCTCCTAAATGTTGGGCTTTGCCTCTGTGCATAACTACTAGTGTTCCATGCTGCCACAGCAATAGCTGCAACAGAGGCCATTACCATACCGGACTGTTATAGCGCGATGATTCCACTTGCAACATCCTATGGAATCCTGAGGTTTGCAGTTTCGGGAGGGGTCAGGCGGCCCCTCCTGAAACTGCAAACCCCAGGATTCCATAGGATGTTGCAAGTGGAATCATCGCACTATAGCAGTCCAGTGTGGAAATGGCTTCAGTCTTAAGATGAACGGTGCTTATAAAGAACTACAGTGTAGCTGTGGCCCAGCTGTCCCCCTCAACTTCTCAGAGGTAGCTACATTCAGCGAAAGGGTGTATTTTAACTGCACCGCCTCTTTGTACTGAACTCTGAGTCACTGGCACGGATCTGGGCTCCCATTCTACCCCCCTCCCACCTGCATCCCCCCTGTTGAGATCCTCTGGTGGAAGCAAGGAAGCAAGATCCACCCCTAATTATTACTGTGAATCTTCATCAGGCTGCAGAACATATGGGGAAGCTAGCATCAACTTCCTCTGAGCAGCAGCTTCCGTCTGCCTGTACTCATGCACCATGCGGCATTGCCATGGTGAATCTGATCATGTAGATTTCATAGCCGAGTAAACAGCCACACGCTTGGGCCTGCTTCCTTTTGATGCTCACTGGAGCTTGCAGAGATGTGGAGGGAGAGATTGGGGATTAGGGGAAAATAGATTCAACTTTCAGAAAAAGCAGATGAATGCTGAGATGTGATGGAAGCAGAAGCTTTGGAAGTTGAGACATTTCAAATCTGGAGCACTTGGGAACAGAATGCAGGGAAGTATCTCCCTTTGGCTTCCTCATGCATTCATCATTCTTTTTTTAAACCTTAAGTTCTTTCCATTCCTAATATATGCAGAGATGTGTGAAGTTCAGTCATTTCTTCAAAAAGGAACTAAAACTGGAACTGACCAACTTCAACAGATAGAGCTATTCCAATGACCATATTGCACCTGCCTGAACTATAGGTGTTAAAGATGAAGAGCCCTGAGTGGGTTATTGTTGCCATCATCATTGTCGTCTCGTCGTCATCATCATCATCATCATCATCTTATTCATTTATATCCCACTTTTCTCCCAGTAATAGCACTCAAGGCAGCTAACAACATATTTCAAAAGACAAATTAAAAACTATACAAAACTTAGATAAAAGTATAAATATAAGGCCATTTCTGCACTAGGCTGTTATAGCGCTACGATTCCACTTGCAACATCCTATGGAATCCTGGGGTTTGTAGTTTCGGGAGGGGCCGAAACTACAAACCCCAGGATTCCATAGGATGTTGCAAGTGGAATCGTAGCGCTATAACAGTCTAGTGTGGAAATGGACAAAGTTATTTTTCAAAATCCAATGATTTAAAGTCAAAACATTAAACACTAAACCCATTAAAATTAACTGAAAGACTAAGCAAACCATAAAGCAGTGCAGTGCATCATTAAAAGCCCATCCCATTTAGCTTCTAAAAGACTGGTGGCACAAGGATGTTTTCAGTTGCTGACAGAATGAGAGCAAGGAGGGAGCCAGGCTGGCCTCCCTAGAGAAGGAGTTCCAAAGTCTGAAAGCAGCCATTGAGAAAATCTTCTTCCATGTTTCCACCAAATGAGTCTGAGAATGTGGTGGGACAGAAAATCCTCTCCAAAAGATCTTAGAGCTCTAAGGGGCTCATAAACAGATATATGGTCCTTCAAATAGCCTGGATTGAATAGCTCAGAGTGCATGAGTTTCCTTGCTGACTCACTCACTCAGGCAGGTGGGAGAGGACAAGGGAATGGGGGGAGCTGGAGGAGGCAAAAGGGGGATCCATGTCCCATCCCCTTCATCCATCCTGCCCATCCCCTTCTCCTATCCCCATGAGTGAGCAAATACATGCACCCTCCCTGTCCATCCCCTTCCCCCTTCCTGCCCACCCATGTGAGTGCGTTAGCAAATGCATGTCCTCATGTCTCTCCTCTCATCCCATCTCCCCCCCACCCATCCACACAAGTGAGCAAAGGAACACATTCCAGCTGGGCCCTGCCACCCCACCAGTTTGATTTCCTCCCAGTGATAAAATCTGTGAATAATCAAATCTGCAAATTCTTAACCTGCAAATGTGGAGGGCCGACTGTACAATTTTTCCTTGTCTTAAAAGATAATGCATTTGTTTATTGTGGATAAGTATGTAGCAGGGATAGCAATTCTGAGGCTCTCCAAATGTTGGTGGACTGCAGTTCCAGCATTCTTCACCATAGTTTATGTGGGTTAAGCAGCTGAGAGCTATAACTGAGCAACATCTGGAGGACTGCACAATTCCCATCCTTGGTATGCAGTTGATTGTAGGCACAATGCTGAATGAAGGGGGTAGTTCCAGAGGAAGGAAGCCCCCATTCCTTGCCCATCACAGAAATGCGGTGGGCTGCTAGAAAGGGGGCTGGAGTTCCCTTCCTCTCTTTTCCCAGAAGGCTAGTAAAATAACTATTCAGGCTGGTAATGTTGGTGGACTTATTTACAATTTTGTGCTAACATAGCACTGGCTGTGCAGACCACTGTTGCCTGTTTTACAGTTAGAGGTGGACAGGGGTACCTCCGTTCACCAAGCCTCTGACAAAGAAGCTCCTTTTCATAAAGAAGTTTTATGTGCACCCATTCCTCTTTCCTCTTTGTCCTCTGTTTAGCTGGAAGGGTTTTTAGAAACCATGTCAGCACTGGGAGAACGGTGAAGGGTGGTTGGAGAAACACAGGGTTTCAGTGTCAGATTGCAGAAGAGTTTCTGTAGTAAATGATGCAATATGCAAAGCTTGAGCTGAGAAAGAGCAAGGTTCTAGCTGATCCTACTGAACTCATATGCACCTGCCTACAATAGCAGCTGCCTCTAGAATCCCTAACTGAGTATGTATAAACAGCAAAATGGACTCAAAAAGAGAGCATGTTGAAAAAGCAGAGATGTATAAATCTGGCCACCAAAATGGAAACTATAAGGAAACTGTCATCCTTGGATGCTTTTCTGAAAACAGCCTTCAGGTGATCTCTAGGTTTAAAATGTTTTGGTTTATTTATGAAAAGTTCACTTCACATGGGCATAGTGTTAATTTTGAATAAAAAGTTCATTGAAACGTATTGAACTGCTCTTCTTTTTTAAAGGTGGAGGATTCTATTCCTATTCTTTCCACAGTACTTTTTGTGATACCAAATTTTCTGCTAAAGAAAGAGTCCCCAGGAATGCATCTTTTTTTTTTTTTTTTAACTGAGGGATACCTGTATGGTGTGTCCCAGCCACTGAGTGGATAGTCAGATAGATATTTATTGCCAGATGCTATTGCACTTGCTGCATTTCTAAGTTCTGGTGTAGCAGATAGAGAGACCCTGCTGCTTGAAGCTCTGTACTGAATCAGCTCAGAAAACTACTTTTGGTAGCTGGGGCAGGGAGAATCCCAGCAGGAGGGCTTTGGAAAAAGTAGTAGAAAAAGGCTATAATTATCTGGGGTAATTACAGCATGCAGATGAGGGAGAAGAAAATTAGTACGGATCGCAGTGCAAGTGGAGAATTAGAGGTAATTACTCTGTTGGAGAAGGATAAGCAAAGGAGGCAAAATCCAGCAGTTAAACCTTTTCTTTATCCCTTTTTCATCCTGCTGAGATATGGCTCAGCTGCTGAAATTTGCATGGCTTGCTATGTAGCTGTTTAAGATGCAAGGGGGAAAAAGAAATAGATGAGTCAAGGGTAGGGAACTTCTTTCAGCCAAAGACTGACTTCAATTTCAGAAAAAAATCTTGGGAGCCAAATGCCAAATGCCAGTAGTGGGCAGGCCAAAAGCAAAAGGACAGGACTGAACCCATTTACCTTCTTTAACTCAAAGTCCTTACTGTCAGTAACCCACACTAAGGAGAGGCATTTTAGGCCATTTCTGCACTATGCTGTTATAGTGCTATTATTCCACTTTCAACATCCTATGGAATCCTACGGTTTGCAGTTTAAGGAGAGGCATTTCGAATTCTCAGCCAGAAAGCTCTTTGACCTCAGTAAACTACAAACCCCAGAATTCCACAGGATGTTGAAAGTGAAACAATAACACTATAGCAGTGCAGAGATGGCTTTAGTCTTTGGATAGGGAGAAAACTCCTTACAAAAGCTGGGAAGGCCCCAAATGAAAGTGTAATCAGAAAGAGACCATGGCCCTCTTGGGCACCCCAGAGGGTTAGACAGGGAACTCAAGAGATCTGGAGTGGACTCCAGGTCCTCAACCCTGTGGGACACTGAGAAGAGAGGTGGGCTGGTACTGTCCAGAATTTTAGACTGACATGTTTCCATAATCCTTTAGCATTAGTCATGCTAGTTGGGGCTCATGGTATCTGCAGTCTGCCTAGCACTTCCCTAAGCATTACTGGTTTGATTAGTCTACAGAAGAAAAGGTTAAGAGGGGACATGATAGCCATGTTTAAATATTTGAAGGGAAGTCATGTCGAGGAGGGAGCGGGCTTGTTTTCCCGCTGCTCCAGAGACCTAGGACAAGGAGTTGGACTGGATGGCCACTGTGGTCTCTTCCAACTCTATGATTCTGTGATTCTGATTACACAGATAGAAATGTGTCTCTGAACTCTGGTCTCACTTCTGAGAGAAGCATTATTAAGGAAGCCAGATCTAGGTGGGGTACAATAACCATGCAGGCGCAGATTCTAAGCACTGGGAGACCCTGTCAAGCTCCTTAAACAAGACAGCCATGGACTGCTGTTGTTCCTCTCTTCAGGAAGGCTTGTCAGGATACTGAGCAGTAAATACGCCCACCAGGATGAATCGCTGCGTCAGATCATTAATCACCCAGGATCTTCAAAGGTTGTCTCGGCTGCCTAATTTGCTTCTGTCAATGTCCCATGCATTCCCTATAGCAAAGGGGGGGCAGGGCCCCCATCCATTTTTGAAGCCTCCAGAGCACCCCCCTCCGGGAAAAAAAATAGAGAAGCCTCAAGGAAATGCTGTCTATCCTCTGATCACTTCCTAAACAATCTCTGTACCTTGTCAAAAGGAAAGATGGTGGCTTCCATCCTATTCAGCAGTTACAAGATCGTAAAGTGGATTTACAATCTGATAACAATTGGGGGTTCATGTTTATGGTCATTAATGACCAAATGTGACACACACACCCTAAAGCCTAACTTTTCAGCTTGGTAGCAACCCAGCCAAGGGGTTTCTGAGGCACTGTAGAACGGGGCACTGGGAAATGACATCTGAGGTTTTCTCTCGTAGTTGTGGGGCACTCTAAGACAAGCAGTTGTGCCGGGACCTTGAGGGAGGTCTCTCCAGCTGCCTATTTTCAAAACACTGTAATTCTGTAACTTGGAGAAGGTTGCAGATGTCATTTCTCAGCAACCTCTCAGCAACCCCATCTGCAGTGCCGCAAAAACCTTTTGGCTGGCCTGCTGCCAGAGCAAAAAGGTAGTTTTTTCCAGGGGGGTCTTTATATGGAGCTACAGTGACACAGGTCTATCATCGTAGGTGTGTCTGATGACATAGGATTTCAGCCAGTATTTGTAACAACCACCACTACCTGGAAGTGAATTTCAATTTGCTTCCGTATTTTGACCCCCAAACCTCCATCACTGTCCTAAAGAGATAACCAGGGACAAATCAAGATAGGCTGAGTTTGCTCAATTATGTCGAGTTCAAGGGGTCTCATACATTACCAAAAAATATATATTTTTCTAAAAGTTTTGTATATTGTTTGCCCTATATTCAGGAATCCTCTTAATCTGATACCCTAAACTGGAGTTTCATTCAGTGCTACCCAAAGTGTTGGTCTGTAGACTGCTGCTGATCATAAATATGGTACTGGTTCCTGGCCCATTAGGGGGAAAAAATTCTAGTCACCCACATTGGATACCCTAATGAGCACTGGTTTAGTTAATTTATGAATAAATATAGCATACCCTGGACAGGGGATAGGTTCTAAATCACTAGACATCAGGAATCAAACCTGCTGAGAAGCTGCACTATGAGACTTAAATTGGTTGGCAAGGCCTCAGTAACTGATATTTCTAGGAGACAATGGTTTCCACTGTTCCACATCCCGCTGGAGTGTGGCAGGCATAGCTTCCTCTGCAAGTTTTTTATTTAAATTTGCAATCTGTTTGCATGAACAAGAACAACAATTCCCAATAGGAAAAAAAAAACATACAGCAGGTAACACACAACCTGTTGTTCTAAGGATCTGGGATAGGGAAATGCTGAATCCTGCTTTTGGGAACCTTCCTGGAAAAGATCCAAAACTCTTGACAAAACCCAAGCAGTTGTCTGTATTGGTCATGATGGACAAAGCATGATTAGTCATGATGACAGGAGTTATTTTAAGGAAGCAGGGTTGAGGATGGCTGGTTTAAGCTCTGGGTTTCAGGAATGTCTCTTAGGCCATTTCCACACCGGGCTTTTAAAATGGTGCTGAGCAACCGTAGAGTGGACTGGGGCGGACTACTTTTTGTAGTTCCGTACCTCAGTCCGGTTCTGCGCGACTGGAACTGGTCGCATAGTGTGCTTTTTAAAAACCTCTTTTTAGAGGTTTTTAAAAAGCATGGAGCGCGCAACTCCGTGTCGCTCTGTTGCCACGCTCCGGAGCAGATTTGCAGATGTGCACAAGTGCATGCCTACAGATCTTCCGGGGGCGGGCTTTCAGTTGGCGAGCTTCTCCGGTTGGTGGAGAGCCTCCACCAACTGGAAGTCGCCATTTTGGATGCCGGAGCAGTGTGGAGAGACGAGCTCACACTGCTCCTCGTCCCGACGGACTCACCCGGACGTTCAGGAAATCCGGTGAGTCCCGTTTTCGCACGGTTCCCTTCCCACTTCTGGAAAGGGCCTCAGACAATTGTGTGTGGAATTGGATTTAGTTGCTCTACAGCACCACCCAAGAGAGTGGCCAAAGAGTGGTGTCAACCCATATGGGGACCTACTATTACTTTTATGTTGTTGGTCTTGGTTTCACAATCTACAACCTATCTACCCTTGGAGCTTTAGATCATCAATGATCTGGATTCTTAGAATCTAGGAAGCAGTGAAACATTGTCAGATAATGTGGCATATTCCAAGCAGTGTTGCTTGTTTGTAATTGTGTCACAGTGACCCTTTCTATGGCAATTTCATTCCCATTCTTTGTCAGCCTATTGTGAACTGCTGTCAGAACACCTATCAGCACTGGAACAATAGTTGTTCTCTTTTCCCAGAGGTGCTGAACCTCTATTTGTAGGTCTTGCTAGGTTGGAAACTGTGCAAAAAAACCCCCCAAAAAACAAAAAACTGCCACCCACAAAGAACGGTTGGGAACATAAGCGTGGAACAATTGCCAACAATTGTGACATTAAAATTCTATGGGATTTGATGAGTTCAACTGACAAATAATTAGGACATCATACCAGATGTAATGGTGGTTGAAAAAAAAGAAAGCTTGGATTATAGATGTGGCTACTCAGAGGAGAGCAGAAATGAAGACTAGGAGAGGGAAAAAACTGGGGAATAATGATGATGATGATAGCAAGATCTCAGATGGAATAGCTGCTGTAGATGTCTGGCCTTAATGTGCTGCCTTTTGCAGCATCAACTACAGTCGGATCTCTGTATCCATGGATTCAACCAACAACTAGTTGAAAATATTGAAAAAAAAATTCAAAAACCAAACTGATTTTACAGTTTTGTATAAGGGATGCCATTTTGCTATACCATTGTACATAATGGGACTTGAGCATCTACAAATGTTGGTATCCACAGGGGGTCTTGTAACCAATCACTAGTGGACATCGAGGGCCCACTGTACATACCTGCTTGTGTCCCTTCTGATTTCTATTTGTTGCTCTTAACCTCTGCCCAGACCTCAGAATTCTGAACTGTGTTCCTAACCAAAATTGCAAAATTAATGTCAATCCTACCGGGCTTTGAGAACAAGAAGATTTTGATTCTTTGGTCTTTTGTTTGGAACCTTCACCGAGAGGAATAATCCAAATCTGTATCCAAGGGAACCATCCGTGTGATTTGGTTGAATGAAAGGAAGACTGATTGATCTAATTTTTCCTCTTCTTCACCAAGGCTCTTAACCCTAGACATGCTGCAAAAACTTTTGTTCTCTCCTATATTTGAGCACAGCCACGAAAGGTATTGTGGCTTTTAGTGATGGGAACAGGTTAGAGAATGTCATCCTCTGTGGTGGCCAGGAGTGCTTTTGCACACTTAAAACCAGTGTACGAACTGTGTCTGTTCCTGGAGATGCGTGATGTAGCTACAGCGACACATGCCTTGGTTACATCCAGGGTTTTAAGTGGAGCTGGTTACATGGATCACACAACTCTCCTGCTCCAAAATCTATGCTGGCTGCCTGTTTCTTTCTGGGCACAATTCAAAGTGCTGGTTATGACCTATAAATCCCCATATAGCATAGATCCTGGCTATCTGACATACCATATCTTCCCATATGAGCCTGTGTGGAGCTAGAGATTTTCAAGAGAGGCCTTTCCCTCAGTCCCACCAACTTCACAAGAATGATTGGTGGGAGTATAAGATAGTGACTTTTCAATGGCTGTCCCTGAGCTCTGGAACACCCTTCCCAAGAAGACCAGAATGGCCTTCTCCTTCATGTCCTGTTGGGTAGATTATTGTTATTGTGTACTCCGAAATGTAACTTTTCCAAGCTTTGGTCCTAGTACAGGTATTGTTGTTGTTCATGTGCCTTCAAGGTGACTCAAGATGACCCTATCCTAGAGATTTCTTGGCAAGAGGTATCCAAGGGAGACACGCCATTGCTTTCCTCTGAGGCTGAAAGAGTATGATTTGCCCAAGGTCACCTAGTGAGTTTCCATGGCCAAGAGGGCATTTGAACCCTGGTTTCCCAGGGCCCTGGACCAATACTCAAACCACTATTTCACCACCCTGACTATAGTAACAGTGTTGCCAGATCTCAAGGTCTCCTTTCCAGTCCTCAAGTCAAGAGGGAGAAATCTCAGGGCAAGAGCACTGCCTTGAAAAGACTGAGTGCAAATATTTTCCTCATACATTAAACTTGCTCTTTTTTTTTTTTTTGAATAGCATACTCTGTACAACTGTGGTTTATGCTTGGTAATACCACCAGGGCCTGTCTGCTGTGACATCATAAGAGTTTGCCCTAGGTAGCCTATCTCGTAAAACTATTACCCGGCTCTAATGACTATGCAAAGTATGTGAGTTTTGTCATTTTTGAAGCTTCCCTCTACACCCAGTACTAAGGGCCTTTACACACTACATTGTTATAGTGTTATTATTCCACTTTCAACATCCTGTGGAATTCTGGGGTTTGTAGTTTACTGAGGCCTAAGAGCTCTCTGGCTGAGAATTCTAAATGCTCCTCCTTAAACTACAAACCCCAGGATTCCATAGGATCTTGAAAGTGGAATAATAGCAATATAACAGCGTAGTGCAGAAATGGCCTAAGAAATGGAACTGAGAGACAGAAACATTCAAAGAGACAAAAAAAAGAAATCAATTGCAAGGTCTCCATCGTTGTTTGTATGCTAGCAAGCTGCTGTGATTGTGTTAATCTGGCTGGTAAACAGACTAACAGAGTACAGGGAAAATGAGCAAGACCTGTGAGCCTGGAAGATTGCTCTACAGCTCCCATTCTAAACCAAAAGCAGCAGAAGTCTGGACATGGATGCCAAAGGTGCCCGATTGTACAAGAACTACATATGGCTAGATGTGTGTGTTTGCCTGTTCAAGAAGATGTGTGCTTGCACGTAGGTATCAGTTCTGCCTGATAGTCCCCTTTCCTGCCTCCCATGTTGGTGTTAAATTCCCACCTACAGGCAGCAGCTGTGCTCGCCTACCCTTGGTAAGAGGCCTGGAGCCTGCTCATACAGCACCTCCGGCATAAGAACCTAGGCTGACTTCTCCAGGGAGCAGCTTTCAGGAGGAGGAGGAGGAGCATTTGACAGTAATGTATCTGACGACTAGGAAAAAAAAGGATTTCATGCATTCCTGCAAATGGAGCATGAAAGAGATTTGCTGGTGTCCTCCATTCCCAAATGACCAGGCAATTCCACCCAGGTGGAAACAGAGAATGCCAGGTTCATTGCCAGCATTGTTTTTTGTGGTGGGGCTCAGAGTGTGAAAACATTAAGTTTTGGACTACAGCTCACAGAATCCCCAGCTAGCATAGCCATTAACTTTCTCTGAGGTTGCATAAGTGTGGTGCCTAGTGTAGGTTATTCTCCTGCAAACACACACCAGCCCTCTTTCACACTTTTGACAATGGGTGGGAAGCTTTTTGACTGTTGCAGAATAGAGTCAAAGCTAGAAAACCATTATACACAAGTATAGATTTATACTAAGAGAGTATGGAATCTTAGTATATGGGTTTTTCCACCCTATGCTGTTATAGTGCTATTATTCCACTTTCAACGTCCTGTGGAATTCTGGAGTTTGTAGTTTCCTGGAGCCAAAGAGCTCTCTGGCTGAGAAGTCTAAAAGCCCCTCCCTAAACTGCAAACCCCAAGATTCCAAAGGACGTTGAAAGTGAAATAATAGCGCTATAACAGTATAGTGCCAAAGGGCCCTCTGTCTTGGTAGTATGAAGAAGCACCTTTTTTCTCTATATGTCTCTCTGGAAGGTAGCTTGTTTTGTTTCCTTGACTAGACCTTGGAGAAATTAATTTGGGAAGTACAGCCCACAGAATCCTCCAACCACATACCCTTCAGCATTTCACAGGTGAAAACTGAGACACTTGTGTCTAAAATAACACCACAGTGTGGTCAAGATAATTAATGAGGAAGAACACACAAGCGAAGAGAGCCTGCCCTTTTTTCTGAGTTTACAGGGTTTGGCAATACTATGCCCCCTCCTCTCCACTTTTCCCTGCTGAGTTCATTGAGTGCCTTGGCTACCACTCTGAGACAAAAGTAGCATGCAAATGAAATGTGGTAAATGAGATAAATAAACAAATAATAAAATGAGACTGGAAACTACTTTTGCACTTGGAACTCAGTTTGCAGCAAGTGACGAAAGCTGAGGACAAAAGAGGAAAGTGAGAGGAAGGAAGACAAACTGGGATATTGTTAAAGCACCTGAAAAAGTGGGATGACAGAGGATCCATTGGGATTGTCCCTGCCAAACCGGGACAACTGGAGGGTATATAACCAGCATGATTGAATTTTACGAGCCATAGCCCAAAATAACTTATTCAGCCTCTGGAACTGTTCTCCTTTGAGCTAGTGATGGATTTGTAAGAGGCCAGGTAGACCCATCTATACCACCCAACTAATAATTGGTGCAGGCAAGGTTGTACTTTCCCATGTCCTTTACAAATGGGAAAAAACTATCAGTTTCAATATTTTTTGTGCATTTCAATTTTTTTTTTACATCTCAAGTTCTTCCTGCCCCAAATTTGATCTGAACTTAAGAAATGAAGGGAATTCCAATCTTCTCCCCTATTTGAACATGCAGGTTCAAACAGGTACAGCTCATCTCTGGCATGGAGACAACAATGTTGGAGTTGTGTGCCTTAGAGTTGTTAAAGATGAGGAGTCTTTCTTAAAAGGAAAAAAAAAAGGTGGCAATTCTAATTCAGCACCACAGGCATGGCTGAACACACACAGGGATTCAAAGCCAGACTTTTAACAGTTAATCCCACAGGTCACTTGAACAGGGATGGGTGGATCTGTCTGGCTTGGTTTCTCCGAAATGTTGAATGGGTTTAATTTCATGTTCTTTCCATCTCAAGTACGAAGAAATTGATGGATTTTGGTACACTTATGTTTATTTTTCAAAAAAGAAACTACAAGCATCCCCCTGCTTTTCAACAACTCCTTTTGCAACATTTCACTCTTTCAACCATTGTAAAATATAGACATGTATTGTACAGTTCTTTCAAGAGGAGGCCTGCTCTTTCATTAGTTCTACTCCCCTTGCTTTGTTGCTGTAGGGAGCATGAGTAAATTACCGAGACTTGTCTATAAGCATCTGTAATTCCCTCGTGTTCCCCACAGGAAGAAAGCAAGAGAAGAAGAAATGATAAAAAAAAAAAAAAAACCTGGGTTCTGTTTCTCAACCAATTCCACTTTCTGATCATGTTCTGATCCCTAAACTATCAGATAAGCAGGCGATGCCTCCAGTTCAAATTCTCATCTATCCTCAATCTCATCTATCCTCAATCATCCATCTTCATCCATCACTAGACCTGCTCAATTCATGAAGGTTGAGCTTGGTTCCACAAAAGAGACCCTCCCCTCCCTTGCCTTCCTCCTCCTCTCTGTTTGATGACAATGGCTTGTGTAGTTAAAAGTGGATTGTCTCAGTGCAGCACCGGGAAATGGCAGCTCTGGAATGGCACCGCCTGGCAGTGCCACCCCCAGCAAAGGTCACAGAACAAAGCTGTTTGTCCCAAGGAAGACTCAGGCTGTTCCTTGCAGAGCTGAGCCCCTGTCTGCTTACATCACACAGTCAGCATGCTGCAGTTCAGCTTGGGAAAAGTTCTTTTTTTTGGTACTACTACTCCCAGGATCCCACATCTAATGTGGCTAAGTCCTCAGCCATGCTGGATGGAGTTGATGAACTGAAGTATTGAAATGTGAACTTTTCCAAATTCTGGTTCAGATGCAAGCAAGAGGCTCTGCGTCTGCTTCCTTTTCAAGCTGAAATTTCTGAGTGGCACCAAGTGGGCCAAATCTCAACATCTCAACTCTGCCTTTAGAAATTCTGTTCAAATCCCCTCCCTGCACCTGATTAAAGACATCTTACTCAGTTAATCAAATGGGTATTAATAAGTTAATTTACTAAAATTGATTAAAGCCAAACTCCTGTACACACTTACCTAGGTGTAAGCCTCATTGAAATTAATGAGATTAAAATACATTTTAAAAAAGCTCACTCCCCCTGTTGGAATTGTTAGGTGTAAGCCTCACTGAAATTAATACTTATTTCTATATAGAGATATATAGAGCTGCACGATAAACCTGCAGAAATAAGCATAATTTTGAAGGAAATAAAATATCTCCTCTTGTCCTGAAAGTAAAGCTTCACCCTGTAGTACCAGCCGTTTGTTATTATTAAAACTGTTCACCTTTTATTTTGAAAAATGAATCAGAGATTTTTTTCAGCTGATCATAAAATGATGTGTTAAATTCATTGTGTTCCAGTTTCTAGTCTCTAGTTTTTATTGTTAAGCAATAGTATACTATTTCTTAATATTACCGTTTTAACAATTTTTTAAATTAAAATTTATAATAAGATAAAAGTTTTGAAAACTAGCAAGGGTATTAAGCAAAGAAGACCTAAAAGAAATGGAGATCTTAACTTTCTGGGAAACTTTCTCGTTGAGTAAAGTTTTTATATATATATATATATATATATATATATATATATATTAGTCACCTGTAGAATAGGGAAAAGAAAGCTCTCTCTGGAGCCTCTGTAAAAAAAAGACTGAAAAAACAACATGAATGTTAAAAATATCCTTCTGTCTTTATAGACAGGTTGAAGTAAACAGAAGGCTGATGTACTTGTATCCAAATAGCTCTCTCTCAGCTTGTTAGGTTTTAAAGAACTGGCATATAGCAAGATGGTTTGTTATGTTTTTCACATTGTTTTACTTTGGTATTTCTCTATGGAGAACTTACAGGGACATTCTGAGGTTTTTAAGTAGATCTCAAAGCCCTTGAATGTGCACTTTGTCACGATTTTGCCAAGCAACACAACTGAAGAGGAACAGACAGCTGTCAGCATTATCACTACTGGGGCTACCTAAGAAGTAACTGGATTCAAGGAAGATTTTGATATACATTCGGTTGATCAATATGGTTCATGGGGTGGGGAGGGTGGAATGAAATGCCTGCATTTAGAGAACATAAGGTGTATACTTTAAATGATGGGCAGCAGCAGTCGTGCAAGATCTGGAAATCAAGTCCTATGAGGAACAAGTGGGAAAAAAGTGGGTGCAATTTAGCCTAGGAAAGAGAAGATTAAGGAGAGACATGAAAGCCATCATCAAATCTCTGAAGGTCTGTCATGCAGAAGATGGAAGAGACTTGGACCATTTCTGCACTACACTGTTATAGTGCTATAATTCCTCTTTTAACATCCTAGGAATTCTGGAGTTTGTAGTTTACTTGGACCAAAGAGCTCTCTGGCTGAGAATTTTAAATGCCCCTCCCTCTGCAAATCCCAGGATTCCATAGCATGTTGAAAGTGGAATAATAGCACTGTAACAGTGTAGTGCAGAAATGGCTTTGCTCTCTGTTCTTCTAGTGGACAGAATTTTAACAGAAGACAGTTTTGGTTCAGTATTAGCAGCCATTTCCCACTATCCAATTACAGCACTATTGTTGCATTTTAATTGCCATGGCAGCATCCTATGGAATCCTGGGGTTTGTAGTTTTATGGGGCACTAGAGCTCTCTGGCTGAAAAGTCTTAAATGCAGCTCCCCAAATTGCAAATCCCAAAGATTTCATAGTATGGAACCACAGAAATTAAAGTGGAATCATAGTGCTAGAATTGTGTAGTGTGAAAGGACCCTAGGAAAAATGTCCGAAAGGTCAGAGCTGTTTGGCAGTGGAACAGAATCCCCCAGGGACTCTCCTTTGCTGGAAACATTTAAAGAGCAGCTCGATGGTCATCTGTCAGGAATGTTATAGATCTATCTGGCATTCAGCAGGGCATTGGACTACCTGGTCCCACGTTACCAAGTTACTTTCAGAGGTTACAAACTTGCTATACAGTAACAAAGTAGCTGGATTCAGTGGCAAAACACACAGAGAATGGTGAGGTGGTTATAGCACAGCATTCGGTGATTCAGCCAGAAAACTGATGGGGTGACATTGGAACAATCATTATCAAACATTAGAAAAGTTACTTTTTGGACAACTTCTTCCAGCACCCCCAGCCAGCATCTGGCTGGAGGATTTTGGAATCTGAAGAATTCAAGCAATTTCTGGAACTGGAGTTTAGTCTGCTAGTAACTGACACTGGCAATGTGGCTGCCAGAATGTAGAGCAAGAGTGGGAGAACTCCATCAACCTGAGGGTGAAACTGAAATTCTGAAAGGTTCTCAAGGTCCTGCTGGTGAGAGAGGCTACGGACACCAGAAAGATTTATAAGGTGTGGGCAGGCTCAACGCTGGCAGGCAAATTGTTATTAATGTTGCCTACCTGCCAGGAGAAGGGAAATAACTTTTGAAACATCCTTAAATATGAAGATTCCTGCAATCACAGTATGTATCTAGAAGTATCCTCCGTGTATTCTGTGTAGCTTTTATATGCTCCCACTGTCCTGATTTGGCAGGAACAGTCTTGATCAATCCTCTGTTTTTCTAACTTTTTCCAGCTGTTTTTTAAATGTCCCAGTTTCCCTCTCTTCCTCCCACTTTCTCGCTTCGCCCTCAGTTTACTTCAATTGCTGCAAACAGGGTTCAAAGAAGAAAAGTAGTTTGCACTCAATTAACTAAACCAGAGCTGTTTCCGCACTAGACTGTTATAGCGCTATTATTCCACTTGCAACATCCTATGGAATCCTGGGGTTTGCAGTTTAGGGAGGGGCTGCCCGGCCCCTCCCGAAACTGCAAACCCCAGGATTCCATAGGATGTTGCAAGTGGAATAATAGCGCTATAACAGTCTAGTGCGGAAATGGCTCAGGAAAGGACAGGAGAGGCTGCAATTTTTTTCCCTTCTCAGTAGGCTAAGGCAAACGCAAACTGCTGCAGCCTCTCTTAGCTTGTGTGTTCTTCTTGCTTAACAACTTTTGCCATCCTGACCACCCTCTGATGTTGCTTTGCCACATGTGTCCTGATTTCCATCTGTGAATTGTTGGAGAGTATGTGCTGATATACATGAGACAGATTGTAGACAGCCTCGATTACTCCTGGGAGGGTTCAGCAACAACAGCTGTCTTCATATTTCTTAGTGCTTGATCATTTACTACACTTCTGATTGATAATTCCCAGTGAGACTCAACTACATAGGAGCTTTAGTGGTCTAATTTTCATTTCAGATCATTTCAGGAGAGGGGCCTGAGCCTTCCCTGCCACCTGTTCTGTAATTCATAGTAGAGGCAAAGGAGTGGGATGAAATTCCAGCATATTTAACCTTTAAGTTTTTACTACCAGCGACTAAGCTTTAGGAGACACATTTTGGTCTTTAGAATTGGGGGTGGGAGGAATACAAAAGTAGGAAACCATCAAATGATGCAGACGCCCCCCAAATTTCACAGATGAAAACTGGGACAGGTGTGGCCAAGCAACCTCAGAATGTGATCAAGAAGGCAAAAGTTATTAAGGAGGAAGAACACTCAAACTGCAAGAGGCTGCAGCAGTTTGTTTTTGCCTGAACTTTCTGGGAAAGGCCCCCTACTCTCCCTCACTGAGTTAGTTGAGTGCAAACTACTTTTGCACTCTAAAATGTTTGTAGTAATTGAAATAAACTGAGGGCAAAGGGAGAAGTGGGAAGATGACAGGGAAACTGCAACACTATGAAAGCAGATGTCAGAAGATTACGGTATCATGATGAGGAGGTGCCAGTCCCCTGGGGAATCCTAGAGAGCCAAACTGGAAGCCTAAGAGGTGCAGAATGAACCTAGGGGGCTAAAGTTCCCCATCTAATGTAGTCAATTATAGAGCAGGAAATTATATTGCCTCGCTCAGCCCTTGCTGCCAGAAATTGACTGCTACTATACAGTATGGCCAATATAACGCATAATTGAATAATTTGGAAAAGTGCTATATAAACGCTACAGTATTTCTACTCTGATTAATATGGCCCAAGTTAGGAAACAAAACCCCACAGAGCAAGAATATAAATACATCTTGCCAAGTTGGTGGCTGTGACTTGGTGTGAAAGAGCAATTCTGTATTCCATCTGCTACTAAAACTTTCTCCTTACACTCAGCACAAGCACTATCTAGCAACTGTAGTTTGCTCAAAGGTGCCTTTTGGCTGTGTGTTCCTGCTGCCATCTGCTGGATAAAATCAAATTTAAATCATGCAAAAATCAGCCTTCCTGAGATAGTTTTCTTGTCTTTAGCAAGGGCAAACTATGAAGAAATTGAACAGGTAATGCTATAAGTGCGGTTGTGCTCAGGTGCAAACTATCACCTGTTGAATTTCTACAAAGTTTGGCATGCTGTCAAAGGTACAAGGGTCTTGCTTAAGGAGAAAAACTTGCCATAAGATGGGCTTTGCCAAGCCAGTGCCCTCCAGATGTGTTGCCTACAAAACCTATCATCCCCAGCCTGTATGACCTGTGTGTCTGCTCAATCTCTGTGTCTGCCAGTGTCCAAGTGGAAACAGCTGATAAACCATTGTACTCTTTTCTTATGCTACTTTATCTTTGAACCAAATTAAATGGAATGCCCTTTTAAATACCAGAGGCTACCTTCACACATTGAGTCCTTTACTTTACTTGGACAGAGGACCCTCCTCTACATGGTGTAATGGTTTGATCATTGTACTACAACCCTGAAGATCAGAGTTCAATTCTCTGCTCAGCCATGGAAATCCACTGGTTGACTTTGGGCACATCTCTCTCTCACACACATACAGCCCCCCAGAAAATCCTGTGATAGGGTTATCCTAGGGTCTCCATAAGTCAGAAACTACTTGAAAGCACACAACAATGACTACCAACACAACAAGGGCACTTTATGCCTGTGATGGGTTTAATTGGAGATGACAGGAACTGAACCTTTTTTTAAAAAAAGCATGCCTTGTAAAACATATGGAACGTAGGAAGTTGCCACTTACTGGCATCACTAGAGGACCTGACATCTTGCAAGTAGAGATGTCGGAGATTTAACCGGGGACCTTCGATCTGCAGAACATACCACTATACAAGTGAGATGTATGATTCTATGCTACCACTGTGATTATAAATGTCTATTCTGTGTGATGTTTGTTGGTTCTCTTCTACTCTGGACACATTTTGGTCTAAATTGTTTTTTTGACAATGTCAACTTTGCCTTGGTATGTGTTTTGTGATGCTTTTTAAGTGTTGCCTCATTTTTGATATTGATGTTGTTGTTCTCTGCCTTCAAGTTGTTTCAGAGCTATGATGACCCTAAGGCAACCCTATCATGAAGTTTTCTGGGGCTGAGTGTGTGTTATTCTCCCAAGGTCATCCAGTGGGTTTTCATGGCCAAGAAGGGAATTGAAACCTAGGGCCCATTTCCATACTAGACTGCTATAGTGCTATTATTCCACTTCCTACATCCTATGGAATTCTGGGGTTTGCAGCTTAGGGAGGGGCCTCAAACAGCAAACCCCAGGATTCCATAGGATGTTGAAAGTGTAAATAATGTTGAAAGTGGAATAATAGAACTATAATAGTCTAGTGCGGAAATGGCCCTAGTCTCCAAGGTCACAGTCCAATGCTCAGACCACTACGCTACACTATACCATCTCTCCTTGATATTGATACTATTTTGCATAGGGATATTTTACTACATAAATAACAAACTCAAAAGGCACAAACCTTCCCTGGCAATTGAATATGGAAAGGGGTGTGCAGTTTGTGGCTTTCTAGGCCATTTCTGTACTAGCCTGTTATAGCACTATGATTCCACTTGCAACATCCTATGGAATCCTGGGGTTTGCAGTTTCAGGAGGGGCCAAAACTGCAAACTCCAGGATTCCATAGGATGTTCCAAGTGGAATCATAGCGCTATAACAGGCTAGTGTGGAAATGGCCCTAGATATTGACTGTAATTTCCATCGGATAGCATTAGAGTGCTGCTTGCTTATGATGTGTTGTTTGCAAATGGATTTTAATATTTCTTTTAAGGAATGAAGGGAATTGCTCTCTCTGGAGGACCAAGTGTTACCAATTGCTGATTTATAGCTTGTCAAAAAACATCAAGAATAAAGTTGTCAAGAAAGCCTCTCCCAATGTCAAATATTACAGCATTTTGAAATTTCACGTTGCAAATTTCAGTTCCACAGAGTTGAACTGTAGTACTTTCAAATTTCTGTTCTGGTTCTGCAGTTATCCTATAACAGTAGTAGTGCTAGTGCCTTCAAGCTGCCTGTTGATTCATGGCAACCCCATGATGGGGTTTTCTTGGACAAGAAATACTCAGACGTAGTTTTCTATGACCCTCCTGTAAAAAATGCCTACAACATGATTATCATATTGTTCTGTGTGCCTTCAGGTTATTTCCAACTTACAGAGACCCTAAGGCATGCTTATCACAAAGTTTTCTTGGCAAGATTTATTCAGTGGGGGAACTGCCTTCCTCTGAGGCTGAGAGAATGTGATCTGCCCAAGGTCACCCAGTGGGTTTCCATGGACAAGCAGGGACTTGAACTGTGGTCTCCAGAGTCATAGTCCAATGTTCAAAGCACTACACCATGCTTTCTTGCCAAAACTTGCTCTCAGCCAGAGATAGCCAGTTGCATCTTGGGGATCCATCATATACACAATCCAAGGAGGGTCTTACCAAAAATATGGAAAAAGAAGGAGAGGAAGATAATAAAAGGAGTCCTCTGGCATCTTTAAAATGAACAGATTTATTTTTAGTATGAGCTTTTGTGGTTTAAAGCTTTGAGGTGCAGTGATGGAACACAATATTCAAAACTCAGGTCTCTCTCTCTCTCTCTCTCTCTTTTGTGCATGTATGTATATATGCCTAAGAGATACTGGATGTTGTAGTCCAAAAAGTAACTTTCACAAGCTCTGACTCTTCCCCTTCTTTTTGTATTGATACAGACTCATGTGGCTATCCCTTAGAAGATCATTAGAATGTGGAAATCCTTTCTCTCCAAGTTTGTCTTGTCTGCAACAGAATTAGGCAGGGGATGCTTTTTAGAGCAAATTGCAGGTGATTTCATTTCTGAAGGTTTTCTCAAGTCTTTCAATAATTTGGGGAAAAAACTTAGTATATCAGGATTCAAGAATACACAATTCCATTCATTCCAAAGTGTCTTAATTTTATACTTGCAAGGAATTGTTTTCCTTCACTGTAGAGCATTTGAAAAGATAATCTCTCAACCGTTTAACATACACCTGTAGTTTGAAGAGCTATACAATCCCCTCAGCTCTGGTGACCTCCTTCCCTCTTCTCTTCCCTTGGCATAAACACACACACACACACACACTAGGAAAACATTTAATCTTCCTTCCTTAGGAAAGAAACTATGGTCAGTCTTTTTTACTTCCCTTCAACGGCTTGATTAAAATTTGATATAATCACCTGCCAAGCTGGTCCAAAATATTTTGTCAACTTAGGCTAGTCAACAATGACACACACACATAAATACATAGTACCTAAAGTTAGCTTGTTATTTGGGCACACAAAGTAGAAAACTAAATAGACAGTTAAAAACACAGTCAAGACATATTAAGAAGCCAAAAATGTGCTCTTTCATAACAAATCTGCTACCTTTGGCTACTGCTTCCCACTGTATGATCAGCTTTAGTCACAATTGTATCAACTGCATCATTAGTCTTATGGGGCTAACTGACAATAAGATGTGCGGGTTTTGGGTTTTTTTTGGGGGGGGGTTGGACTACAAATTCCATTAAAAAGTAATCAATTGTATTTTAAAAAGTAGTTCCCCAAAGTAACTCTTCCAAGTTGCAAATGACTGTCAGTTGGCCAGCTGTGCTCTGACTCCAATCGCCTCTTTTCCCAAAGACAGGAAAATTTCCTAGGATCTGAACCTGTCAGTTACTTTGCCAAGATTTATTCCCATTTCCTTAGTGAACTTGGAAATTGCTCCAAATTCTGACATATAATAGTTGAGAAGTACATCTTTTCCCACTTTGCCATGACCTTTCCCTCAAATTCATAAAAAGTTACTTTAAAAAAAACAACAACTCCCATCATCCTCTAGCCACTGGGGGGCTCTGGGACAGGCAGTGCCCCAAAATTACTTTTTTTCCAAGCTCTAAATCTCTTTCCAAAAGCTAATTAAACAGAAAAAGAGGAACTCACCTAGAATCCAATGTGGAATCTTTGCTTCTTCCTCGAGCTAATACTGTCCCAGAAAAACCAGACGAGACCTCAGGCTCAGCCAAGGGTACCAGGATATGCCAGCCTCAGTGGCTGGCTAAAGCCAAGGCAGATCAGCCCGCAGCAAGCAAAAGACAATCCCAGAACAATGGGGCTCCTGTGTAGCCTTCAGTGTAAGGAGCAGCAGTGGCGAGAGATGAAGTGATGCACAGATGTGCCTGACGTGGTGGCCGGACTTAAGTATTGATGGAGAGAGGGGAGGGGGAGAGAGATTGAGTGAGGAAGCAAGGAAAAAACTAGAAAAGGAACGAATTATGAGTGTTAATGGGGATCTATTTAGGATAGGGTTGTCACTGCTTCACGGTCAGAGATCCTTCGCCTTTAACATTTTTAAGGTTTAGATTGATTAAGTAAACTTTACTTAATGGTGAAGGGTCTGGAAACCATGCCCTATGAGGAACATCTCAGGGAGTTGGGTATGTTTAGTCTGCAGAGGAGAAGGTTAAAAGGGGACATAGTAGCCATGTTTAAATGTTTGAAAGGAAGTCATGTCAAGGAGGGAACGGGCTTGCTTTCCACTGCTCCAGAGACTAGTGTCCTTTCTGCACTAGACTGTTATAGTGCTATTATTCCACTCTCAACATCCTATGTAATCCTGGGGTTTGTAGTTTAGGGAAGGGCCTTTAGAATTCTCAGCCAGAGAGCAATTTGGCCTCAGTAAACTACAAACCCCAGAATTCCACAGGTTGTTGAAAGTGGAATAATAGCACTATAACAGTGTAGTGTGGAAAGGTCCCCAAGGAGTATTGGATTCAAGCTTCAGGAAAGGAGATTCCACCTGAACCGCAAGAAGGACTTCCTGACGGTCAGAGCTGTCCAGTAGTTGAATATGCTGCCTCAGAGTGTAGTGGAGTCTCCTTCTCTGGAGGTTTTTAAGCAGAGGCTGGATGGCCATCTGTTGGAGTTGCTTTGATGGGTGTTCCTGCATAGTCGGCAGTTGGACTGGATGGTCCCTGTGGTCTCTTCCAACTCTATGATGCTGTGGTTCTATGATTCTAAGTAGGTTGGCCAGGCAATGACAGCATGCTTATATGAACATGAAAATTTGGGTTTCCCACATTCAAGAGTACTTTTTAGAAGTCATGCCAGTCATTCTTGCATGTATTGGTCCTATGCAGGGGTATAAACTACATGATGGCATATGTAGGAGCTGAGTGTATGGGTTGAGAACCCACAACAGTGGCATTCATTTCCTGGGAGGGTACTAATGAAGCTCATATGGGTCTGACTCTGCCCACTTAGGCTCTGCATAGGGGTATGTCTAAATGAGAGCTACAAAACAATACATTTTTGGACAACAACGCTCAGGAATCTGAAAGTCAACATGGAGGATTTCTGGAATTATCATCCAAAAAAGTACCATTTCCAAGATCTGTTCTAACTGGGACTTTGGTTAGGATGCTCACCTCACTAAGGGCCTTTCTGCACTACACTGTTATAGTGGTATTATTCTACTGTCAACATCTTGTGGAATTCTGGGGTTTGTAGTTTACTGAAGCCAAAGAGCTCTTTGGTTGAGAATCCTAAATGCCCCTGCCCAAACTGCAAGCCCCACAATTCTATAGGATGTTGGAAGTTGAATAATAGCACTATAGCAGTGTAATGTGGAAAGGCCCCTAGGATTCCGTCTGCTGATCTCTCGTCATTTTTATGTGAATATTTTATGGGTATACATTTTTTAAAAATAAACCTTGATATAGGAAGCAGCTGTAGCAAGATGTGCCCATCATTTGGCCATAAGGCAAAAAAACAAACACAAAAACAACCAACCAAAAGATCCTTTCCCATACACAAGTGAGAAAGAGAGACAGTGTGAAGTAGTGCTGACAGCTCAGCAGTAGTGAGTTACATGTAATGTTATTAACTGCAACTGGTTAAGTTTTCTGTAACAAAGTTACATTTTAAAACCAATATAATAAATAAGAGCAAATTTACTTCACTCATTTAATGAGTCCAGTCAATCTTGCACATTGGCTAGAGTTGGGGCACAGAATCCCTGCAAAAGTTGGAAAATTGCAAATATCAAAATGTGCGGGGGAGAGGCCTGAGGCATGGTGGGCAGAGCAGGCACCCAGGGTCCAAACCAGGTCTAGGAAAAGAGAGGGAAAGGGGGTGGGTCAACCTGGTGGCCCTCTACCTCATCTCTCTCGCCCATCTCCTTATTTGGGCGGTGGGGGGCATCAGGAGAGGGTTTGTGGTACAGAGAAATCAGAATGCTAGTCATCCCAAACCAGCCAAGCAGCTGATGATGGATAAGGAGGAGATCCAGAGATGGGTTTTTAAAGGGTTACATGGCCTGATTGGAGCCACCACGAGGAAGATTTCCCTGGGAAAGGAGTGCCTGAGGTAGGGTGGCAGGAGTTGGAGAAACTCACAATTAATCATACCTGTGAAAGTCAAAATTGCAAATATGGCAGGTTGACTGTATTTAACTTCTGTGCCATTGCTCCAGAAGAGCTCATGCATGACCACAAAGGGGTTTCTAGTTTGAACATTGCTCCGGGGCCCAAACACTTTAAATCTGGCTTTGGAGGCCTGATCAGAGAGGTTCGGTTGGGTTTTTTGCACCCATAGGGCAGCTGCTGAGGAAGAAAATGGCTGCATGCCCACAGTCAACATCATCAGGCATCTACTATGTCTCATGCTGCTGGGGGGGGGGACTTCCAGCTGCTTCTTCTTTCCTTTGCCACCATCCACTTCCCTTCTTCCCTTTCCTTCCCTTCCCCACCCCAACTGGTACTGAAATGTGTGAACTATCACAATCCAGTTAGCTTTTTCACCTTCTTAGATCTCTCACCCTAAGCAATTTTTGATCTTTGTGAAGCATCTAGCCAGGCTAATTTCATCTAGCACAGAAACATCTGGCACTGGGGAGTACTGACAGAAGGAGGGTCTTAGAAAGAAAAGCAGGGATGTTTTCTAATCTGAACCTGTGGACTTCATGCTCTGTGTGGCAGATTTGGGAACAGTAGAGGGTCTATGGCACTAGAGAAAAGCAAGGAAAGGCATCCATGCTCTTGGGATATAAATAAAGCTTGGGAAAGATACTTTTTGGACTATAGCTCCCAGAATCCTCCATCCAACATGGCCAGTTATAGCCTAGATGTTGTAGTCCAGAAAAACCAGTTTACTCATTTTTGTTTCTGGGTTGCTTCTTTTGTATACTTGGGTGAATAGCACTTATCCTTCTGACAGATCTGCATAATCTCTGGTTCTCATGAGGCTGGCAATGAAGAAGGAAATCAACAGTATTGGAGGAATGGTTTCAGGATGGAGAGAAGAGAGAAACTGCTGAGTTTTAGGGTGGGGTGGGGTAAAGTTTAACAATGTCTGTAGCTTGGAATAAAAGAGGTAGGAGGTCAGGATAAAAAACCAGATACATCCAACTGACCTCAGGCTTGGTGAAACACTAGAGCTTTCTGGTTGAGAATTCAAAATTCCCCTGAAAGAATTCATTGTCCCAGTACAGCAAATTCTGGGATTCCATAGGATGTTGTCTTGGCTCTAAATGGGTATCATACCCACCAACATTTCACAGGTGAAAACTGGGATGCATAAGAATAAGCAACATTGGAGTATGACCAAGGTGGCAAACATTATAAATGTGGAATAACACAGAAGCTAGGAGAGGCTGCAGCAGTTTCCTTTTGCCTGATCCTCCAGGGAAGGGCAAGATTCTGCCCCCTCCTCTCCTCCCCACAGTGAATTAATTGAATACAAACTACTTTTTCACTTGAAACTCAATTTTTGCAGCAACTGAAGTAAGCTGGGGACAAAGGCAGAATGCAGTAGGACAAGAGAGAAACAGGTATATTTTTAGAACATCTGAAAAAGTGGACTAACAGAGGATTAATCTGGACTGTTCCTGCCAAATCAGGACATTTTCAAAATGTCGGTTTTTGATGAGGCTTTGCACTAGCTGCTTAGTGATAAAGAAACACTCCACACTTGCTCAAGGGCACTTTCTTCTGTTCCGAATTTCAAATGTCCCAGGACCTGCCATGGAAACCACTGAGTGACCTTGGGTGTATCAGCTCCAGAAAACCCCATGATAGGTTTTCCTTATGGTCATTAAGTCTGAAACGACTTCCAGACACACAGCAACAATTCATCTAGACTACTAACTCATCGAATAACAAAATAGTTATGCGATAAATGCCATTTAAAACATCGAGTTATCTCAAAAGAGGCAAACATCCTCCATTTCAGGGAAGGTCTGCTTTCTTTGGTTTCTCCTTGTTAGATCAGGATTATGACTGCTAGTTTGGGTACCAAACGTTTCCTACCTTGCTGATACTTTCAACAAGTACGCTGATGAACACTGCTACCGCTCTGCATCAGTGATCTGCATTTCATTCCCTCTAGGTGTTGTGC
Organism: Ctenosaura bakeri; assembly: GCA_948474755.1. Classification (NCBI taxonomy): domain Eukaryota; kingdom Metazoa; phylum Chordata; class Lepidosauria; order Squamata; family Iguanidae; genus Ctenosaura; species Ctenosaura bakeri. Next base: position 478,707 of record CAOLHI010000733.1, on the reverse strand, counting down.
TAGCCAATGCCAACATAGCTCTGAGTCTTTCTTTCTGAAGAAGAATGAAAAAAAAAAATCCTACGAAATTCATGGGGTTGCCATAAACATGAATACATGCACAAACCAACACAGCTCATTAGCTGAACGTAGGTCCTTTCCGCACCTTACCGTTTCCCAGGACTGGGGTGCAGGGATCGTGCAAGCAGCCTCCGGTGAGAGGTTCTCGCATCCAGGGTCCTTTCGCTCCGCGTGAGCTGCCTGCTTGACAAGAGCCACGCCCGTTCCTTCCGCAGCACAGCCTGGGAATTTCCCAGGCTGTGCTGGGGCAGGAAGCTGACCATCACGGCTCTGGAGGCTCCACATGCCAGGTAAGTGCGCACGGGGGCCAGGAGCATTGTGTGATTGCACACCATTTTCGGCTTCTAGCCGAAAATGAAAAGGTGCGCGATCGGCGCCTGCTGGCCCCTGGAGCATCGCACGATTGTGTGTCGTGTGGATCGCTCCTCACAATCACGCGACGCTCCAGGCCCTCTTTCACATGGGAAATGCCGTGCAAAAAGGGCCGTAGTCTCTGAATTAATCGCACATGAATCCTGCACTGGAGTGGACAAGGTAGTTGCAGCAAGTATTATGGAAATATAAATATATGAATTTTTAGCATGTGGTATAACTCACTCTACTTTCATGGTAGAGTTCTGTTGGATTTTACTGGTCTTATGGCCAGTGTTTCTCAGAATTCTTTTACTCTCTTTTTAAATAGAAATCTTATCATAGATTATAAAGGAGTTCTTTGTTAAAGGTATACTAAAGATATGAGTTCCCCCTTAATGAAACAGTGTCCTGTCTACCAAATGCAACACCTTTTTTTCTCTATCAGTGTGAGGGTCAGTACATTGATGCGCTTGAAAAGGATACTTGCGGGGGGGGGTTTGAGAGAGTTGTAGTCCAAAGAGTAACTTTTCCAATTGTGTCTACTGAGTACTGTATAAATCAAAAGAAGATAATGTTTAATTTCAAGACATATTCTATCTGCATTGCCATCTCCCTCTTTAAGGCGGCTTTTGAAGCTCTACCCCGACTGCCGAACAGGCACTTAAAGAATTGCAATCTCCCCGATCCTCGGTCCCCTCCCTGAATTTCTGAAAGAAGAGAAAGAACTTCATCTCCCGTCATGCAATTCCCCCCCGGGCTTTCGCTGCCCATTCTGATTGGGCGAGCCTTCACACCCTTTCCCGCCTCTCCCTTGCAGTCCTCTGCGTTCTTCTCCAACTCATTGGATGTGACGCTCCTGCGGTGAGAAGAAGAGGCAAATTGAATGCTTCGCTCTCCTTTGATGGACGGGATCCAGGAGAAAGAGGGAGGACGGATGCGCTGCTGGGAACGCAGTGGGCCTGGCTGCCTCTCGTTCTCTGCTCATTGGCCAGTCGCCAGGGTGGAGGTGTTATGGGGACGTTGATACAGGCGATTTCCGCACGAGCCTGTTATAGCGCGATGATTCCACTTTCAACATCCTCTGCAAACCCCAGGATTCCAGAGGATGTTGAAAGTGGAATCATCGCGCTATAACAGGCTCGTGCGGAAATGGCCACTGTTCTAGTGCCATTATTCCGCTTTCAACCTCCTGTGGAATCCTGGGGTTTGGAGTTTAAGGAGGGGCATTTAACATGCTCAGCCAGAGTGCTCTTTGGTCTCAGGAAACTGCAAACCCTAGAATTCCGCAGGAGGGCCATTTCCGCACTACAGCGTTAAAGTGCTGCTATTCCACTTTCAATGCCCTGTGGAATTCTGGGGTTTGTACTTTACTTAGACCAAAGAGCTCTTTGGCTGAGAATTCGAAGTGCCCTTCCCTTAACTACAAACTCCAGAATTCCATAGGAGGTTGATAGTGGAATAGCAGCACTTTAACACTGTAGTGCGGAAATGGTCAAGGTTGAAAGTGGAATAATAGCACTATAACAGCCTAGGGTGGAAATGGCCACAGTCTGTGTTGCAGAGATGGAAAATCTGTGGATTCCCAGATGCAGATGTACTGCAGTTCCCATTGCTCCTTACTATTGGCTGTACAGACCCAGGCTGTTGCAGTGAACACCCTATTTCATTGGCTTTTATTGGACTGGTTGAAAATTATTGCCATAATGCAGTTTGGTTAGATCACCTAGAAAAGCCACACAGAAAGTGAGCAGAGTGTTCGTCAGAACACCCCCATCCATTTGGACCTAGAAGTGATTTACAGATGGGATGGGGAAAGGAAAAGATATGCTTAAAAGATACAAGAGGAAACAAGCTTCAAGTTACTCTTTGTAATAATTTCAAAATGAGACAGAGATGTCATGCAGACAGCACAATGCTATTCAGCTGGCTAAATTCAATGAAGCTGACTTGTGTGTATGTAAAGAGAGGATAGCTGCTTGAATTAGTTTAGCATTTTTTTGGTTTAACAAGATCCCAGGGTATGTCAAGGTTCCTATCTGAATGATGGCCATTCAATGGATATGGGGAAAGGGAAAGGGGTGTCACAGTCAGCTTTGATGATACTGAATGTACATACTTGCCTTTTCACCTTGATAGCTCTAAATATCTGGGATCTTCTATCCATGTACATTATGTTATTGTTGTTGTGTGCCTTCAAGTCATTTCTGGCTTATGGTGACCCTAAGGGGTTTTCTATTATGGGGTTTTCTGGGGCTGAGAGTGTATGACATGCCCAAGGTGACCCAGTGAGTTTCCATGGCTGAGCGAGGAATTGGACCCTGATGTCGAGGATCGTAGTCCAATGCTCAAATCACTGTACTATATAGGCTCTCTCCATGTACATTACCAGAGACATATTGGGTCAGAGGCCAAAGTCCCATTTTTGGAATGAGACTGGAAGACACCCACAGAATGGCATCCTGTTAGTGGCATATGCACATGTAATTTAACCCTACACTTGCGTAAGTCTGTTGTGGCTGTTGCAGAGGCTCGGATTCCTTCCCTCTCTCCTCCCTCCTTTCCTCCCTTCCCTTCAGCAACTTAAGCCCTCTGCACCAGACCTATGGTTGTTCTGAAGCTCTCCACTCTCACGATCTGTGCCTGGATGAGATGGGGAGGGAAATGAGAGGACTGCCTGCCTATGTCATTGCAGCCAGATGTGAAATGATTACCTCAGCTCCTGAGACCTCCAGAGGACTCTAACAGACCTCACTGAATGATGTAATTACTATGTGTCTAAATACACAGATATAGCCAGATACCGATGATAGGTCCAGGAAGGGGTAAAGGCTCCGTGTAGCATAGTTCTGCATGTGAAACTATTATGCTACACTGAGCCACACAGGACTGCAACCACTGATTGCTGAGTTGATTTCTGCAAGAAACATGGTAATCCCCCTTGAGATCTAATGGGAAAGTAGTATATCTTTTAACAGTGTGAACCTCCACCTTAAGGTCAACCTACATATTTATGAATAAATGGAATTTACCACAACTCTGAGAGGTTAGGTGATGAGGACCTGAGACAGGGCTATTTCTGCAGCAGCACCTCGGTTACAGTACTGTCTTCAAAGGAAGTCAGACTGGTTCCTTCCATCCTTAATGACATTCTTCCAAAAGGAACTTAAAATTACATTATTCTATTAAGCCTTTTAATGTTTCTTTTCTTTTTTTTCTGTTCTGCTTTAAAGAATTTTATGTTTCTGTTCTGTTTCCATATGGTGATATTATTGTGCATTCCTTGGGGGGGGGGTCCACTTGATACACACTGAACTGTATAAATACTATCAGTCAGTCAATAAATCAGTACAAGCTTGGACCAAGTTTTTGCTGCTTGAGCAAAGGACAAAATGGTAACCCCAAAGACTAAGTTCTCATGGCATATCGAGCATGGTTTCGGAAAGCTGAATCTCCATCTTATCTGGTTGAAACTTGTGTCTTAAGGTGTTTTGGTGTTGGCTCTGGAGCCAAGTCAAGAAGGCCTTGATTGGCTCACTTTTGTCAGTTCACAACACGGATATTCAACTAGAACACCTCAGCTCTCATAAGGCACCTGGTTTCTCCTAAGGGAAAAGCAGGCAAAGAGTTTGTTTCCCCTGTAGTGGAAAGATGAAGTACCCTCCTTGCTCAATTTGCTGTTCCTGGCACAGGGCGAGAGAGCTGTGTCAGTCACCCGCTGTGCCATCCCAGGAGCTGTACACAAAGGCTGTGGTTGTGAGCGGGCATGAGTCAGTCGACGGCAACCGTGTGCACCGGGTGAGTGATTCATTGTGAAGACAAAGGCTGCAGGGAATGTTGGCCCTGGCTACTGAGTTGTTACAGATGGGAGCAGAGAATTAGCTTATTGTCTCAATTTCTGTTGCACTGGGGCTGAGCCTTTCTTTGGCCCCAGAGCATTCTGGTTTGAGCTATCACATCTCCCAGCTGCCTGGATCATCACTACATCCATGCTGTTCATCGTCTCCTTTATTTGTAAACAAGTGGTAGTGGTGTAGCCTGCGATTAAGATCACCAACATTTCATTTGAGAAATACTTGCTCGTTTGGGTGGTATCCACCATGGGTGGAGCCAGGACAAAATTGAAAATGTTTGTGATCCCATTCATTCATTCATTCGTTCATTGCATTTCAGACCACTTTACCCCAAGAGGATCCTGGAGCAATTTACAAAAATGAGGTGAGAGACAGTCTCTGCTCACAGGTTTATAATCTAAAAGACACAATATGAAAGGAAAAGAGATCCGGAGGGTGAAAAGTGTGGGGAAGCAAAATTAGGCACTAAGTTATGTTACAAAGTTAAAGAGATAGTAAGTTAAAGCAGTTCGTTGAACTAGATGTAAGCACAATGAAAGGACTCCTACTTCTTCTCTCTCTGGTAGCCAGAACAGTGGCAGGTGCTGGTTGAGGAAAGTATACTCTCCATCATTTTACAGATGAAAACTGGGACATGTGGCCAAGCAACATCAGAGTCTGGTCATGATGGCAAAAGTTATTAACAAGGAAGAACAGACAAGCTAGGAGATGCTACAGCAGTGTGATTTTGCCTTAGTCTACAGAGAAGGGCAGGATTCTATCTCTTCTTGTCCTCTCCTCCCCCCATCTCAAATTAACTGAGTGCAAACTAAATTTGCATTTTGAACTCATTCTGCAACAACCCATCCATCCATCCATCCATCCATCCATCCATCCATCACTTCAGTCATACTCCACCTTCTCCCAGACTGAAGACGGCATACACAAAGGCAGTAAATTGCAATTACTCATACAATTGATTCAATGAGTCTACTTCAATTGAAGTGAGCCAGCTCCCTAAACTGCAAACCCCAGGATTCCATACGATGTTGAAAGTGGAATAATAATACTACAACAGTCTAGTGTGGAAATGGCCTATGAATCCAATACTCTCCAGCCAATACATGCAGGGGCTTAGTTAGAGAAGGTCAATGAAAGTTCTCTCTTCCCTCTGCCAAGCAGTTTTGATTGGGATTACAAGAGTGCAGGAAGGCTAATCTTATACTCTTCATCTGCTGAATCTGGATCTCGGGTGGATAGAGTCCTTGAATGAAGAATGGCTTAATCTGGAGTTTATTAGCCCAACAGGTTTGTTTGTTTGTTTGTCCCATAAAATACTGGCTATGCTTGTTGTCAGTGTGTTTCTGGGCCCAATTTATAATGACAGCAGTTACCTTTTAAAACCTGATCATGTGGTCTTCCAGAAACTGTTGAACTATAGTTCCTAGCAATCCTAGCCAGCACAACTAATGAGGAATACTCAGAACTGCAGTTTCATTGACATGTGTGGCAGGGGTGTGTGGTACCCCAAGACTTCCTAGGGGATTAATGTGTCTTTCTACACTTTTCCTACTTCTGTCTTACAGATATCACTAGGAGCAAATGCTTTTGTCCTCATGGAGAGGTGATGAAGAAAAAAAAGATCTTCTGCTTATGTTTTGTTTGTTTGCCATTTTTATCCAGAGATTGCTAACTCCAAAAGGTATTTAGCTTCTTTATGGGTAGATGTGAATATATGTGAATATACCAATAGTAGTGACAGTGGGCAGATTCTTCCCCCCACCCCGGCTGCAAAGACAGAAAGGATTTGTCTCTCACACACAATCCCAACTTGCTATTCTGTTGCTGTTACACACTATAGTTTTCTGTCTAAAGGGACATCTCGTTTAAATTTACTTTGAATATTTTAAATTATTGCTCTATATATCCTTTTAAAATGTTTTAATTTATATATGTTGTGTAAACTAAATCCCCTTTGTATGTCTTTGGGTATGTTTGTTCTATTTTTATCTCTTCATTGGGTCTGTGACTGTGTAATAAAGGATAGATTAAACTAAGAAATTCATTAAACAAACAAAGTGCGGAGTACTCTTGAGGGCTTCCATCTGGCTCATGATGAATCCCAAGTCACACTGAAATAGTTCCTTTGAAACCCAATCCTAACTGCCTTTACTTTGAAGCAAATCTCATGGTTTCAGTAGCACTTAACTTCCAAATAGTAGGGTAGCATTAAAGTTGTGTCTTTCAAATGTGCCTTTTGGCACTGGTGGTGCTATTAGCAGATGTCTTTGAACATAATTAATCTATCTGAGCTGAAGGGGGAAAGGACACTAATGGTTAGTAGGGGCTGCACATGAATTCAGACACAATTGAAGTATGACAGGGAGAATAAGAGATATGGAAACCAAGCACTATGAGGGAAGAGCTGACAATATTTAGGCAGAAAAAGGGAGATATCAGAGCAGTCTTCAAATACTGAAGGACCCATCACAGAACAGGTCTGGTCTCAGTTGCACTAGAAGCCCAGAATACAACCAATGGCTGGAAACTGTAAAGAAGCACATTTCAGATAAACATGGGAGAAAATGTCCTAATATTAAGAGCTGTTCACCAGTAAAGGAGTTTGATTCAAGAGGCCTGAGTTCTGCTTCACTGAAGGTATTTAACAGGCTGGATGGCTTTCTGTCAGGGATACTGAAAGACCTTTCTGACCTTTCCAATTTTTAAGATTCCACATGTGGCTACTACGTGTTGGCATCTCTCAGTATTGACTGAGCACTTGTTCCGGGGCTGAGGCTCAAGGCTTTTGAACTGTTTTGGAGAAACCCAGAGGTTACTCTGAAACTTAGTAGGTCACACTTGGCCACTTCCCTTGTAATGTGTCTCTGGTAGAAGGTGTTGGGTGTATTCTAGGGTGGGAGAGACAATGTGTGGATCTCCAGATTTTAAAACTCTTGCTGACTACTTCACTTGTAGGAGCAGAAGGGGAGTTGGAAACAAGTTCTCAAGCCAAGCCCTGACTATACTTAAAGGAGGGCTAGTGCTGACAAAAGAATATACACACAGACCATTCCCTCTCATATCCAGCATCCAGCTACTTCACACACAAAACAATGGTAGTTCTCCTATGCCACAGTGCCCTCTAGTGCCATGCTGGTCAATATGATTCTCCATGTGAAAGACCCACTTTCAAAAGTAGTTGGCTTCCACGTTCATTATGGTTAGGGGCACAGAACCCCCACAAAAGTGGGAAAACTGCAAATATCAAAATGTATGTGCCTGTGGGAAGAGGGCTGAGATATGATGGAGACAGCGGGCACCCATGGTCCAAACCATCAACAGTTCCACACTAGACTGTTATAGTGCTATTATTCTACTTTCCACATCCTATGGATCCTGGGGTTTGCAGTTTCAGGAGGAGCCAGGTGGCCCCTCCCAAAACTACAAACCCCAGGATTCCATAGGATGTTGAAAGTGGAATAATAGCGCTATAACAGTCTAGTGCGGAAATGGTGCCCGTCAGGGAAACAAGAGGGAAAGAGAGTGGGGAGGCACTGTGGCCCTGTACTTTCTCTCACTTGCCCCTCAGTGAGGGTCATTGGGAAAGGGTTTGTGGTGCTGAGAAATCAGGCTGTGATCCATCTTTAGCTGGCCAAGCAGTGGCTGGTAGAGGAGGAGGAGGAGAAGCAGAGGTGAGTTTTTAAAGGGCCGCATGGCCCGATCACAGCTGCCGAGAGGGAAGGTTTCCAGAAAAGAAGTGCTTGAGAGAGTTGGAGAAACTTGCAAATAATCAAATCTGTGAAAGTTAAACCTGCAAATGTGGAGGGCCAACTGTACACTGTACACCTTGTACTCCTGGGCTTTTTCAGACAACACAAATGCATCAGGAAGTTGGCAGTATTAGTTCTGTAGTTCTCAAGGTTATTTAAAATAGCCGAACACTTTTTGTTGTCTGAGGCCCTTTACACATGTGTGAAAATAAATGGGCAAAACAGGACTCACCAGCTTTCTTCTCCGTCTGGGTGAGTCCGTTGGGACGAGGAGCAGTGCGAGCTCGTCGCTCTGCACTGCTCCGGCGTCCAAAATGGCTGCTTCCGGTTGGTGGAGAAGCTCGCCAGCCTAAAGCCCGCCCCCAGCAGATCTGCAGGCACGCACTTGCGAGCGCCTGCAAATCTGCACCGGAGCGCGGCGATGGAGCGACATGGAGTCACACGCTCCATGCTTTTTAAAAACCTCTAAAAAGAAGTTTTTTAAAACACGATGCGCGACCAGTTCCAGTCACTCCAGAGTGGACTGAGGTATGGAACTACAAAAAGTAGTCCGCCCCAGTCCACTCTACGGTGCAGAAGACCTCCGTTGGAGGTCGCTCTGCACTGTTTTAATAGCCCAGTGCAGAAAAGGCCTGAGACTATTTTTTGGCAATTCCCAGGAACCAACTGCAACATTTTATTCCCAGCTTGGAGTGGGTTGGTTTTTTAATTTCAAAATGTATTTTTTTAAAAAGGGACATTTTCCTCCTTTTTCTTTTTTAAAGAATTATAGTGCATCGGTGGATCACTGCAATGGCACTACAGCACCGTATGTTCAGCTTGAAAAAAAAATCATAGAGGAGATAATTTGTCCTTCAGACCATAAGACCACCTCAGCAAACTACACCTGGTTTAAAAAAGACTTGGAAAGAGACCTAGTGCAGAGTCATGGTAAAAAAATTGCTATATGCAGCACCTGAAAAGAATGGAAGGCATGCACGGATGTGGAAGCAACAACTGGGAAAACGCAAGGAGATGTATCACAAGAAGTCATTCTTCTGTTGACCAGTTTGAAAGACCTCATTACTCCTTTTGAAGGGAAAAAAAGCAACACACCCAGTGTATCACCATGATGTATATTCAGTTCATGCCATCACTGTCTTCTTGCTAGAAATTGCCCTGTTACACAGGTCAGCCCTTCATATTCAACATGGGCTAGGGGCACAAGATCCCTACAAAAGTAGAAAAATCAACTATCAAAATGTGCGTTTGTGGGAAGGGCCCAACGCATAGTGTGGAGAATCAATGGCCAGAGTCCAAAGCAGATCTAGGAAAGGAGAGGAAGAAGTGGTGAGTCAGCATGGTGGCCCTATGCTTCCTCTATCTCATCTATCTCTTTCCATGGGAGGAAAGGGTATTGGGAGAGGGTTTGCGATGCTGCGAAATCAGGGTGCAAGCCATCCTTAGCTAACTAGCCAGTGGCTGGTGGTGGTGGAGGACCACCAAAGAGCTTCATGGCCTGATCAGAGCCACCAAGTGGAAAGGATCCCCCAGAAAAGAAGCCACTTGAGGTGGTGGTGGGGAAGGTAATGATTGGGGAAACTCACAAATTATCAAATCTGTGAAAGTCAAACCCACAAATGTGGAGGGCCCACTGTATTTGTCCTTAAGCGTTTCTGCATACAGGAAGGATCAATTAACAGCTGCTGGAAGGGAGGGGCGGGTCCTGCTGGAATTTTGGTTCAGGGCTGCCACCAAGATTAGGAATCTGATGCCAGATAGGACCTATGGTGACCCTTTCTTACAAATTTGGCAGAATTAAGAATGCTTCTTTGGGAAAAATACTGATTAAATTGGTGAGCAATTTGATCTCCTTATTTTGTGCATCCCTATAGAGAAATGGTACAATTGGCATTGACTTGAAGGCAAGCCCATCCCTTCTTTCATGTAGCTACAAGGCCCAGACTGACTCTGAATGTACAAAAATTTAATATCTTTATTAGCGAGCAAACCATGTCTTGTTCCATGTGGTATCCACAAAGCATTGTGTGTTTCTTTTAGACCATAGTGGTTCCTGGTTTCTTCCTGCAGGACTGGATGATGCTGAGGAACATCAGAAAGACAAGAAACATTGAAAGTCCTACTATCAGTGCTTCAACGACAGAGTACGTGTAGGCCAACTCCTTGGGAGATGGCACAGCACCAGGGGAGGCAACCAAAAACTTGCCTACTAGGTGTCTGTTGACGTAACACTGGTAGAAAGCACTCTGGGAGTCATTCTGGAAAGAGAGGTGTAGGATCCCACCACCTGTGGCTTTGTCCAGGCTCTGGGAGCTGTTCTTCTGGAGAAGTTCAAGGCGGGTCAGTGATGTGGGGCCTTCTTGCCAGTAGACTGGGCTGAAGAAGTTAAGGAAGAAATGCAATTTGTATGAGATATGGATATGGACAGTTAGACTCCCCCAACATTTTCATATGAAAATGGAGGCTGCTTTCCAGTTAAAGGAATCTTAATCAATTAATAGCATGTGTCTGAACTAATTAATTTAGTAATCAAGTAGTTTGACTAGATTGATATAGCTTAGCCACAGTGTAAGCACTGGTAACCACAAAATGAGATTACTGCAATGAACTCTATATGAAGCTATCCTTGAGGTTAGTCTGGAAGCATCATCTCATGCAATTTGTGATTGCTTTCTGTTGTCACAAATACTTTCCATATCAGCATGTAACAGTTCTGCTGAAAGGTCTGTACTTGCTGCCTATTTGCTGCCATGCCAGGTTCAGTATTCTGGCTCTAGTTAACAAAGGCCTAAGCGATTTAGGACTGGCATGCTTGAGGACACAGCTTTTCCTCTATCATCCTTTTCAATCAAGTTCAAGTTCAAGTTTATTGCATTTTAGCAGCCAGCCATTGCACAAAAATGAAAAAATGAAATAAGATAAAATGAAAAAGGATAATCCAGCCAATTTACATGTAATACATAATCAATCACTGAGGCCTATTGAGAAGACGCTTCTAATGATTCCATACGGTTTTTAAAAATGCTTAGGATGCAACGAGAACAGAGCCCGTAAACTGTTGGCTCCCATATATGAATATGCTGCCTCAGAGCGTGGTGAAGTCACCTTCTTTGGAGGTTTTTAAATAGAGGCTGGATGGCCATTTGCTGGGGTTGCTTTCAGTGCATGTTCCTGCATGGCGGGGGTTGGACTCAATGGCCCTTGTGGTCTCTTCCAACTTTATGACTCTGTGAATGCCATTCTACCTGAGGCTGAGCATGTACCTACACTTCTCTGTTTTCACTCTTTGCAGATGACCTTTGCTTTCAGACAACCAATTTCTGATGGAAATATTCTAGCCATAGCTTTATTCTTGAAAGCAAATACATCTATATGTATATTGTATGTGTTTGCTTCAATGTAATGCACACAAATCCAAAACAGATAATAACAGAGCAGTTTAATAAATAAATAAATAAATAAATAAATAAATAAATAAATTAGATGTGCAAGAGTAAGAGCAAGGTGGGAAGTAAATGCTTATTTTATTCATTTTTCTATCATACTTTCCCTACCTGTTGCCCTTCTGGATTTGGATTACATTTCCTTCTATTTATTCAACTTAAATCCTGCTTTCTCCCAATGTGGGACCCAAGGGAACTAACACAGTAGTTAAAGCTCAATACAGCTACAAGAATTTATAGTATACAAGTTTAAGAAAGAAGCAATTAAAAACACCAACGTAAAAGTTTAAAAAGCACTTAAAACATAATAATGAAAATAAAAGCACAACACTCCAGTTAAAAGATGCTTTTTCAACAGCCAATTAACAGCCAAAGGCAAAGGCCTTTCCCTTGTGGCAGAAAAAGAAGAGAGAGGCCAACTAGCTTTCCATGGGGGGGGGTGTTTAATAGTCTGAGAAGGTTCTCTCTCTTGTCTCCTCACCAAACATTCCTGTGATGGTGGTGGGACTGAGAGAAAGCTCTCTTCTGAGGTTCCTAGAATTCAGGCAGGCTCAGATAGGGAGATACAGTCTTCTAGACCTAAGCCATGTATGGCTTTATATGTTGTAACCAGAACTTTGAAATGTGTCCAGAAACAGACTGGTAGCAAGTGAAGCTTTTGCAACCCAACTTAGCATGGCCAGTAGTCAGGGATATTTAACTGGATACCAGAAACAGCAGGAAAGCAATGAATGCAAATCAGATCTGCTCATAATTGCAGAGCTGGCTCAGGACAGTTGCTGCCTGAAGTGAAAGTCCTGAAATGATGTCCCACTACGTTTCTGGACATGGAAGCCACTTTGAGTGACAGATGAATTCTAGTTCAAAACTTACATTGGAATAGCATTGACCGCCTATATAAAAACAGTAAGATAATTTAGAGAGGGAAGGACAGGCTGTAGAACATCTCCTCTTCTTTCTTCCAAGACCTTGCTGCTGCCTCTCCCTTCCCCAGAATGTACTACTTGTGGTGGCCATCTTGCTGGAAAAATTACTTTCCAGTAATCTCAGCAAAAAAGCCAGTTATAGTACAAAGAGTAAATTTCCTGTGTTCTGTAGAGCCAAATTTGGATAACTGGATTTCTTATTCAGTACACATACCAGGCTGGTGGTCTGACTGTGAAAGTAACATTAGTCATCACTCTCAGTCACCAGTCATTATTCCAATATCACATCTTGCTCCTTTAACCACTTCCAGTTCCACCACAGAGACTGATTCAATTTGCTTTTTTTTTTTTTTTTTTTATAGCCTTGCTTTAAGTGGCAGAACTGGATCTGTGCCTGAGATCCAGAGGTGAAAGTTTCATTTACCTTATCAATCATTAACCAGCTGGATTTTCTGAAAGTACATATAGGTGAGTCCTAAATGCTTAAAGGCAAGCAGTGTGCAGATATGTAAGATTGCTTCTTTCACATGGGATCTTGCTGGGGGAACCAGAGCCAATCCAAGACATTTTGCTGGCTGAGGCAGGTCAGAAAATGGCATCAACGCTTACCTGAATCAAGGTGCACAAGGTGACCAAACTAGCCACATTATATTGGCATGGGAGGCAGAAAATCCCATAAGCACCTCTACCCCATGTGGTGTTTAAAATATATTGCTACCCTTTCACAACATCCAATTTGCTGCCTCAAGTGGTCACTTTCCATCACCTTTAGTGAGTAGGGTTCATGGGCAGGTAGTGATAGAGTAAGTGGGACAATTTATTTGGATGTCTAAGCTTTGCTTGTTTGGGAGAACGTGTGATTGGACTCAGTGAGCCCTATATCCATGTAGACTTAAATACTGGGTCTTGTGTTTAGCTGGCTGTAATAGAGATGGGGGCAGATCTCTGGGTGACTTTCAGTAGACTGGTTCTGATTGCCATTTGTCAAATAGTAGCAACAACAAAAAGATAGGTTCCACACAGCTTTCTCTGTGAAAAAACAGCAAGTTCAGTTCCAGTACCATAAGAAATTCTTGGATTGTACATGGATTGAGAAGGATCCGGTTCCTTAATTCTAATTGTGTGTGGTTCACACACAGTTCCCATCCCAAGCTACCTGTTTCTGTGTACTTGGAAAAGTCTCTTGTATATATAGAAACCAAAAACACTTTTATGTGCCTTCATTTTGCTGATAAGCTCTCAGTCACTCAAGTCCAGTATAATAGACGTTATTGGTCTGACTTTGACAACCGGAAGAAGCCAAGACCTGTGATGACTGGATGTTCTTCTACCTTTAAGTTGCATAGAAAAGAGAATTTCAGCAGTTGCATTTTGTCAGTCTACTGTTCAGTAGAACTATACCTGCTAAAATTGCCTTTTTTGCAAAACTGTTTAATCTGCAAGAACCCTGCCCTTTTCTTCCTCTTTTTTAAATCTGGTTTTCTTTCTTGGGCCTCTCAGTGAAAGCCTGATGGTAATATAAAAGGGCACATTGTTCTACGTGGGGGATGGATAAGACTGATCTTACTATAAGAACTGTACCTGTAAATGGAAGATGTTGGACAGCGCAGGTGGGCAATGGCCTTGAGTTGGGGATGGTAGGTGGTAAAGACTAGAAGCGGCACAGCATCGGGTTCATCTGAGGCAAGCAAGTGTGATGTGTCACAAGGAACCTGGCAGGTTTCCACTCTCAGTTCTGGTCCCCGTTGTGGCAATAATGGATGCTTCTTCCTGGCCATCCCACATGGCAGTGGATTTTCTTCTTGATCATCATTGCTTGTCATCTGAGCATAACAAAAGCCTACCTGCTTCCTTTCTCCAGAATGACCACAGCGATCACAAGCCTGCCAAGGACTCCATGAAGTGAATAACTCAGCCTGTGTTCCATTTTCTAGCTCTACCGTGGCATTGCCCTGAGTGTTCTCCCCAAGGCTAGCATGGGAGACATGGATGTGGCCAGCATCCTGGAAATCCACATCATAATAAGCAATGGTAGCATCGCCTGCACGACAAGTGTACAATCCAGAGTCCTCTACGATGGGGCTTGGGATATATAAATTTCCAGCAACTAGCCGAGATTTGAACTGTAACCTCAGCAACTTGGCATGGCTAAGCAAGGGCCAGGAGGGACTCCCTACATGCAGAAAGGTGACAGGCCGCTCATCTGCCCACTTCGGATCAAGATATTGCCAAGAGACACGGGCACTGAAGTACACATGAGGACAGCGTAGGATCACTGGGTTGTCAGAGATAAAGGCTAACGTGCAAGGGTGGCCTGGAAGACACGACGATCCCAGGGAGTGGCCTTCATACAAGTTACCTTCAGTGGTAACCAAAATCAGACCGAGGAAGAGAGCCACAAAGGATGCCCAAGAGGACATGGCCAGCTGGGAACCAACCTACTAAATGGACTGGAAAGGCAAGTTCTAGCAGACCTAATGTGACATCACAGTTGAGGTGGGCAAAAGAATGAGGTCATAATGGTCAGCAAAATTCTTAGTAATGATGCAGGACTACCTTTTGATTGATTGGTTTAGGCCATCCCATGTAAAGATGGTTGTGGGGTCATTATTAGCATAGGCCTATGTTACCCTACTTGGGTGGAATGCAGAATTCACCTGTCCCATATCCATTCTTATTTATTGTTATAGATAGAGAACTATCTTAATAAATGATCAGGTTTTGTCACACTAGTGGTGACCCCACACATGAGAGACCTCCAAAAGGTCCTGTTACTATAATAGCTCTTCCAAATTCAGAGTTTCGTCTTCCCTTATTGAGTCAATCCATTTGTAAGGGGGCCTTCCTCTTTTTCTACTGCCTTGTTTTACTGAGCATTATTGTCTTTTCCATAAAGTCATATTGTCTCATGATGTGTCCAAAGTACAACAGGCTCAGTTTAATCATCGTGGCTTCTAGTGAGAGTTCTGCTTTGATTTGCTCTTGGGCCTATTTATTTGTCTTTTTGGTGGGCTATGGTATCCATAAAAATTATGGTTAGGAAATGTAACAGAGCAATACCGTATCCGACACCCCAGTCTTACATATTAGCATGGTGATGATGATGCCAAGGAACTGCTCTAACAAAATGTTATTTATATTTGCACTATCACCAGTTGTATGCAATATCTTGCCCAGAAATCTTTTTGAGTTTCTCAGAGGTTTACAGTCTCTAAGCCACCTTGTTAATATTTGAAGAAAAGATGGGACACAAAGGCACTGAGTTCAATGAGACTTAGGGCCTTTCCACACTACATAACTATTGCACTATGATTCCACTTTAATTGCCATGGCTGCCTCCTATGGAATCTTGGGGTTCATAGTCTTAGGAGGTACTGGAGCTGTCTGGCTGAGAATTCTAAATATCCCTCCCTAAACTGCAAATCCCATGATTCCATAGAACAGAACCATGGCAGTTAAAGTGGAATCATAATACAATAGTTATGTAGTGTGGAAAGACTCTTAGTGTTACTCCAGCTATGGCACTGTTGGTGGGGACCCCAGATATCATTTTGATATCAAACAATTCGGCCTTGGCTTGACTTTTTCCAGCCACCTCACTCCACGTGTTTGTGAGGTTCTCCGGACAAGCACGGACAGAGTGCGGCCGCTAATGGTTTTACATTCCAGACCCCATTGAGGCCAGCAACTCAAGCCTCGCTCGTAGCTTCAGGGAACTTCCAACTGCAAACCTCACAATAGCAGCACGGCTCTCAGCCGAGTCAGTCCGTTAAACAGAACATTTACATACTGACCAAACTATTGTCGTTGAGCATTAAGCTCATCATGCTAAACTTGACCTTTTCCAAATCCTTTGTCCAGCTCTAGATTTCCTTTGTTTTCACCTGGCATGCCATAGCCGGTAGGCACAAACTCCCCTATAAAAGGTCCCCACTTCTGGGACTTCCTTGGATCACCCTGGACTTCCATCCAGCCTTGCTGCCGCTCTGTCCAGTGAAGTTTTCCCCTCAGTTCTCCATAACTGAGTCTGCCTCCCCTCTTTGGACTTCTTTGGATTACTTTGGACTTCCATCCCGCCTTGCTACTGGTTTGTCTAAGGAGCTCCCCTCAGCCGGCCACGGTGAGCTTTCTTCCCCGGAACCCCATCTTTCTCTCCAGGACAACGAGACCAGGTGTCGTATCACCCATTCTCCCCACCTTCTCCGTTTCCAATTCCAAGTTAGTTAGTGTGTGTGCTGTTTTTATTTACTGTTTACCTTTCAATAAAACTGCTATTTTTGTTACTCTTAAACTTGCTGACCTGAAGCTGTAGACATAGGGTTAAAGAGCCTTGCTAACGTTACCCTGCCTCTCGTTTAGCCAAGAAGTGCTCCAGCTAAATTCCCCCCAGCTTGTGTTTTTATTTGGTAATTTGGGTGCCCCTCCCTCCCAGGACCCCCAACACACAGGGTAACATTGGCCATTTCCGCACTAGCCTGTTCTAGCGCGATGATTCCACTTTCAACCTCCTCTGGAATCCTGGGGTTTGCAGTTATAGCACAGCCGGCCCCTCCCGAAACTGCAAACCCCAGGATTCCAGAGGAGGTTGAAAGTGGAATCATCGTGCTAGAACAGGCTAGTGCAGAAATGGCCATTAGTCCCAGTTAAGAGTATCTATATGGGATTAGCCACCTTCATTCTGAAGGGCTTTTCTCTGATAGCATTCTAGAAAGATTTCCACACCAGACTGTTACAGCACCACTATTTCACTTTCAACATCCTATGGAATCCAGGGGTTTGCAGTGTAGGGAGGGGTCCCAAAGGCCCGTGTGGCCCCTCCTTAAACTGCAAACCCCAGGATTCCATAGGATGTTGAAAGTGGAATAATCGCGCAATAACAATCTGGCGCAGTGGTTAAATGCCAGTACTGCAAGCCACAAGGTTGTGAGTTCGATCCTGCCCAGCTCCAAGGTTGACTCAGCCTTCCATCCTTTCGCAGGTCGGTAAAATGAGTACCCAGCTTGTTGGGGGCGTGTATAGAAATGTATCAAAATACATGCTATTTGTAAGTTGTTCGCCGCCTCAATCCATATGGAGAGGCGGGATACAAATAAATAAATTAAAAAAAAAAGGTTATGATTGCATTGCTTATTATTTTATTCTGCATTATTCCTTCTTAAAGGAATGCAGTGGTTTGAGTGTTGAACTTGGGACTCTGGAAACCAGGGTTCAAATCCCCCTCTCGGCCTTTGAAGCCCGTTGGGCTACCATGGGCAAGCCACACTCTCTCAGCCTCAGAAGAAAGCAAAGGGAACCTTCTCTGAACAAAAAAAATCTGGTGAAAACAACAACAAAAATACTCTCCTACTCAGTTCAAACCACGTCTTCTGTTAAAACATATAAAATATAATTTTTGCTGAACAAAACTCCAGCAACTCCACCAACTGACCTTTACCAGTAATAATCCCTACCCTTTCTTTGTATTTTTTTTTTGTTAAAAAACTGCCCTTTAACCCTATGCCTCCCTGAACAGCACCTGGGCGAGTTCACTTGCTGGAACAACAGGGGAGGAGATTCAGCCTCCACAAAGTTCATTCTTCGACTCCCCTTTTCCCAAGTAACTTGGCGCGCTCCCACTACATTCCAAGAAGGTTGGAGGCTTAAACCATCTCCAGAAGAGGGGGAGGGCGCGCGCAGGTGAAGTTTTGTCCCTCCCTGGTTAGGAGGGGGAAAAAAGCCTTCGTCGTTGTGAAAGAGAGCCCGAGGGTAGCGAAAGGTTTGCCTCTCCACGGAAAGCCTCCCCATGGTGAAGTATTGCCTCAGAGGTTTGCCCTGCCCCCCCTTCGATTAGGAGTTGGTAGCCTCCATTCCTCGGGCGAGGCTCCGCTTGCTGGGGCTGCACCTGAGGTGAGTTCCGAGCGGGGCGTCGAAGTTTGGCGCCTGAGGTGGGAGGTCGCGCTGCTGGTCGAGGAACTGACTCGAAGAGCCCGCCGAAGAGCGGAGGGGGCCCCGGACCGAGCTGTCGTCTCTCCCGCCTTCTCACCCCCCCTCCGCCTGCGGACCGACCCTCACGTCCGTCCGGAGCGGGTGGAAATGGGGCCTCGGAGGACTCCTCAGCCGGCCATGCTGTCCGTCCTCTGGCTGTGGCTCGGCGCCGCGATCTTAGGTAGGAAAACGTGGGCGGAAACTTCTTTTTCCTCCTTTTCTCGGGAAGCGAGTGGCATAAATCCCCCTCTTTTTCGCCCCTCCGGCCACCTCTGAGGCAAAACTTGTCCCGGATCTCCCGCTTTAGGAGGCAGCGAGGGAAAGCTTAAGGGGTAGTTTAAGGGGTCGTGGCTTTTCCCGCGCCTTCTCTTTTTTTCCGCCACGGTATTTTTGTTCTGGCAGCCCGAAGCCGTCTGGCTTCCTAAAGGATTTATTTATTTATTTATTTAACCTGGGAGTTGGTATCTTGGGAAACCCGTCCATTCCAAGATGGAACTCCCTTGGAGAGAAATGGGCTTTTTCTCAGATCTTTATAGCGCTTTTATTCCACTTTCAATATTCTATAGGCCTTTCCGCACTACACTACACTGGAGTTCAGGGAGGGGCATTTAGAATTCTCAGCCAGAGAGCTCTTTGGCCTGGATAAACTACAAATCCCAGAATTCCACAGGACGTTGAAAGTAGAATAAGAGCACTATAACAGTGTAGTGCGGAAAGGTCCTATGTGTAGTGTAGTGCGGAAAGGTCCTATGGAATGCTGGGAGTTGCAGTTGAGGGGGTGTCTATGGCCTCAGGAAACTACAAACCCCAGAATTCCACAGGACGTTGGAAGTGGAATAATAGCACTATAACAGGGTGGTGCAGAAATGGCCTGAGAAGCACATCTTTGACTCTCAGGAGCCCCACAGCAGGCAGAAGCTCAACAGGTGCAGCCTTCTGAGCCTATTGTTCTTATCTAGCCACCTGTTCTGTTTTGACTTGGCCGTTTCCATCTCAGCCAGAGAGCTCTTTGGCCTCAGTAAACTACAAACCCCAGAATTCCACAGGATGCTGAAAGTGGAATAATAGTACTATAACAGCATGGTGCAGAAATGGCCCCAGTTCTTGATAAAGGGACAAGAGCTGTGGCTGACTGTGAGAGGAGGTACAACAAGAGGAGTAATGCAGTCCTTTACAAGCTGGTGCTTGGCTATTGTCTTGGATTACAACTCCCATAATGTCAGGATGAGGGGAGTTGCAGTTGAATACACCTGAAGGATATTTGTTTGACTAAGGCTGTTGTAAGGTTTCTCTAACCGGAATTTTGTATGGCAGTTTAACCTTTTTTGGGTTCTTTTAGCTCTTAGGTGTTGCTCTCAGCCATATTATAAATATATCCACAGCATAGTTAAAATCTTACTCCTTTGTTTTTCCGTGATCCTGTTTTGTGATAATTTATGACAGGTTTCTACAGTATCTTATTCTACCTGTTATGTGGCTTGATATGATCCTTAATTCTCCACTCCATGCTGGAGATGCCTTATCCTTTCACTCATGAAGAGATCCCCTAATCTCTTTCCAGCTTGTTTTATAGAATAATGTGCCACATTGTAGTTGGGAAGTAACTGCGCTGTCATATCATGAAATGCACTATCTGCTGGCCAAGATAAGTTTTGGATCCCTTACTTCCTCTTCAGCTCTTCTCACCTATCTAGTCACACATTTTTAACAGGTAGTATCATGGGAAGGCCAAGGAGTGACAGTGTCATCAGATCTGTTCCTGTGCTTCATGGCTGAGCCATTCCGTTATTTTTTCCCCTCCCTTTGGGGTACATAAAGTCTTTTTCTTCCCCAGCCCCTCCTGGACCCACCCTCTTGTGCTGAAGATCTAGACTGGTTCCGTTCCTATTAGTGAGGCATCCTATTTCGGCTTAAGTCTTTGTTTCTCTCGCTGTGTCTCTGTCTCTTTTATACACAATTTACTGGTCACAACCCAAAGATCTCTCCTGTAGCTTTTGAATCCTCTGCTATGTCAGGAAACATAGTAGATGCAGATTCTTTCTGCCTCTGCCCAGATTGATGCAAATGGTTCCTTGATGGGGAGAAGAGAGGATGGTTGGGAGAAATCATGGCTGCTCAGTTCCCCAGAAGCTGAAGAATTTAAATGACCAGGGCTGATCTTTAGGTTAGTACTTAGCAATCATGCAAGGTGGAGTGAAAAGGCCTGTAGGCTCTAAAGCAGCTCTCTTCCAACCAGCTGTCCTCTTGATCTGTTGCACTGCAACTCCCATGGGCCCCAACCAGTGTGACGTGTTGCTGAAACAATGGAGATTCTAGTCCAACACATCTGAACTGTGTGTCGGACAAGCTGCTCTGTGGAAGGGAAGATACAAGTGTAATCTTCAACTTGAGACCACAAAAACAACTTTTATGCATTTCCAATTATCTGGGAATCTGTAAGTCTCATGGGAATCAGTAACAGTTTACCAGCAACAGCTCTTAAGTTGTTGAGGATTGGAGTTGATCGTTGGGACCCAAAAATAACTTTCTGTTGGTGTTATGTTTATTTCTGCTCTTAGATTCCATTTTACAGTATTGACCAGCTGGTGCCTTGGTAGAACATGCGGTAGGGTGTGTCCTCTGTTTGCCACCATGCTCCTCCAAAGTAAACACACAACCCACAAAGGGACTGAAAATGGTCGTCGCTTTATGCTTATCCTTCTTCTGCAGTTTGAGTTTCATGACCTCAGAGGAAGGCTGGTTCTTCCACAGCAAATGATGCAGTGTTTGGGCCTTGTGTGGCCCATTTCCTTGTGTGCGTGCTCAAAGCCCAAGCTCCAGGTGTGCCTGATTGTGGGGAACTTAATGATATTTTCTCCCGGAAGGGTGATGTCTGATTCTGGCTGTGACACACACGTCTGCCGAAACTCCCTGTCCTTTGTGGGAGGAAACTGATCTCAGTACCAGCCCCTTTTCAAGCTGGAATGAAACCACAGGAACAAATAAAAGGAGTCAGGAAGAATGTTGATGCAAGCAGTGAATAAGGGGCTTTTTTTGTATCAGTAGGAATGAAAGTTTGGTTGAAAATTCCTCTCCTGTTAACTCATCTCATGGAACATTAAAAGCATAAAAGGGAGAAGTGTTCTTTATTGTATTACCTGTTTCTCAATGGCGCTGTCTCAAATGCCCCTGCTTTCAAAAGTTAGGAGGCTGTCAACAACAAAATAGTCCTTTTAGCAATAGCACCCCATTTCTGAAATACCTTCCCTGGGGTGGTGTGAACAGCAGCATTTCTTACTTTTCCAGTGCATTGGGGGAAAAATTTCCTTGGCTTTGCATCTGGATGTTCTTAGCTTCTGAATATCTCTGCTGCTGCTCATCTTTTATTATGTTGATTTGATTGTGTTTTTTTCTTTTCTTTCTGTTCAGTTTTTAAGGATACTATGTTCAGTTGTTTATGCCACTTTGAGTGCTTATGCAGAAATGTGGGGAACACCACTGAAGTCTGAATTTTTTCCATTTTCATTTGCCTACATCAGGGATGGAAGACTGCAAACATGACAGGGGGCATTTTTCCTTTCTGCCCCTTCCTGATGGTCCACAGTGGTGTGTTTCAGCATGTCCGAATTGACATGTCATTGTTTCTGCCTGCTGTTTTGGTCATTTTTACATTCTTTCTTTCTTTCTTTTCTTTGTTTCTTGTCCCCCCTTTTTTTATCTGTTTTGGGGAGCTGGGAGAATTCAAGGAAACAAACGGTTGCCTTGTTTGGTGATTTTGGGAGTTTTGAGTGGTTTCTGGGTGTCCCACAAGCTGCATGTAGGGCTCCCAGGGGCCACACTTTGTCCATCCCTGGCCTTGTATGTTGATTCTGAACAGTAGTCAGTCCATGAAACAGTTGGAGGTCCTAGGGGCTGTGAACAGTTTAAGACAGCCTTGTTTTTAGCTATTTCCCTGTCAGCTGTGGATGGTTAGCAGTTCAGTACAGACAATGATGTAAACTCGAGTTGATAGACTTGGACTCAAGTCGGACAAGTCGCTTCAGTGACTTGACTTGGACCTGACTCAGCAATAAATGAAGCACTGACTTGACTCAATTCCTGTATATTTTTAATGACTGACTTGCCGTTCAGTAACATAACACATTAATTTCGAAGCCTTACAACTTTCAACAATGCCTCCATCTTTTTTTGCCTACTGGTCACATGGCAATCTATCTCAAGCCCAAAGTGTGGGAGCATTTCTCAGAGAGGAACAGCAAATGAGTTAGGCAATGGGCTTGAGGCAGGGTTGAGGTCTGTTCAGCAGCCTGTCTGTGCTGCATATCAGAGCAACCTTCTAAAATGTTTCCTAAGAGCAAAAGACAAGACTTGCCCCAGAGTGCAGGGTTCATTTCTCAGAGGGAAATAGCAAACGTGTTAGGCAACAGGCCTGAAGATGAAGGATCCTTCTATAGCTTTTGAAATATCAGTAATGGGGAATAAGAAGGATCCTATTCTCCATGTCTGAAGTTGCAGATGGCAAAATTGCAAATGTGGAGGGCCGACTCTGCTTAAATGGTTAAAACTGACTTTATTTGACTCTGTCCAATAATTGTGAAATTTTGGTTGGAGTATAAAGTTGGCTTCCAGACTTGAGACTTGGAGTAAAAGACTTAAATACATCACTGAGTACAGGTGAATATGAGGGCTCCTCCTCCTTCAACAATCAATTTGATTTTGTTGCCAGGCACAAAAGGAAGAAAATAAGAAATGAAGAAAAACCCCTTTCCCTGACAGACGGGTATAAATACAGGAGACGGATGGATCACTATTTCCATTTTCCACCACTGCATTTGGTAGAAGGTTTTAAAAAATATAGTACTCCAAAAGGTTAAAAGTCTGTGATTTGGCCATCATGGAAACTGAGACTATTAGTATTTGAATGTTGACTGGGAGGAAGTGAAGATCTATTCAGGCAGGCTTGTAAACAGGCAAAAAAGGGAGTAGCCACAGTGATAAAAATCTTGAGCTGACCAGATATAAGTGCTCTTCTAAACTGTAAATCTGTGTCTTGTCAACACGTCACAAAGATGTAAACTTATTTACAAGGGTTGGCTAATGAGTAGAAAAGCTGCAGGGAAGGATTGGGATAGTCACTCCTGGGTTAATAACCAAATGACTTGGAAATCATATGTCCTCTCTACTTGGTAAATCTGTACTTAGTACAAAAAGCCAAGTATGTACTTCTTTCTCCATCCACACTTTTGAGAGTTGGCCTGCCTAGTTTAACACAAGCACTTCCAGCTTGGTGTTGAAGAAAGCTGTCCTCTTGGGAATGGATCCCTGAAAGCTGTTCTCTTGGGAATGGATCCCTGAAAAATAGCACTTTTTTTTTCTGTTTCACAGCCAGCATTTCCTTCTAAGAGAGAAGCTCATAGATTTTAAATCTCTGGTTCTACCTTCTGGCAGCTAGTTGATGTGGCTTAAACATGTGAATAAACACGAAATGTTTCTCTTGCCTGCAAGAATATAGGGTTTTTCTACTGCTCTTTTGGCAGATCCTCAACAGGCAAGTTATCTTTGCCCATTGAAGGAAGGAAGTGCTCTTCACTTTGAGTTTACATTTGCATATATGTGACAGTAAAGTTGTCATAGTTATAACAAGAAAGTTATTTAGGTTCCGAATAGATCAAGCTTTGCAGCTATTTCCTGCGCAGTCCATCACAGTTGATTTCTGAAGATGGGCTCAAATGGCAACATTTGTTTCAGTGACCATGCAGAAATCATGGTTGACCAAGGTGTTCCATGCTTGCTTGTCTGAATGGCCATTTTCCCAAAAGATGAAGTAGAGTAGCTGAAGCTGCTGAATTAAATGATAGAGCTAACATGGCTTCCTTGAAATCAAGCTGTTGATATTTACGAGAGATTTTTCCTAGGAGGAAAAGGAATTGAGTGAGTAGTTCGTAGTGGCAGAATGCCTATATTTACGTGTTACAGGAAAAAAATGGTACAGATTGTCAAAAACTGAAATCTTGTGATCTTCAAAGTTGCCTCTACTAGCAAGTCCTCAGTTCTTAACCATAGATGTAATCCATGACTTAATGCAGGCTTTTAACATCTGGCTTATTTTAAAATGATGAGGTTTTATGTCTGAAACTGAAATGATGCCTTGATCCTGCTTTTTTTTTTTTTTGCAGCTGCCTGCTTTGAAGAGGAGCTAACCAAAGGGACAGAAAAGTAGAAACCCCAAAACTGGGAGGGCAAACATATTAATTCACTGGGCATTATAATAAGTGATGATTTGCATTAACTATGACTTGTTTGTTGTCTGCCATGCTTAAGCAACACAACATAACTTTTTCTAGTGTACAACCATGGATGTGAATGGATAAGATGGAGGAATGGATAAGATGGAGGAATATTCTAGATGGAAATATGTGGCATTTAGATTTAGCCTTCTGATTAAGTATCTCTACCCTGTTTGACTGTCTGCTCCCAGCATAGAATTGTAGTATTGGAAGAGACTACAATGGCCATTGAGTCCAACCCCCTGCCATGCAAAGCACCCCAAGCAAATGGTCATCTGGCCTCTGTTTAAAAACTTCCAAAGAAGGTGATTCCACCACACTCTGAGGCAGCATATTCCACTGTTGAATGGCTCTTTCCATCAGGAAGCTTGTTTCCATTGCTCCGTGTCCTAATCCTTTGAGCAGCAGAAAACAAGCTTGTTCCATCTTCAACGTGATATCCCTTCAAATATTTAAGCATACTATCACGTCACCTCTTAACCTTCTTTTTATCAGGCTAAACATACCTAGCTCTCTAAGCCACTCCTCATCGGGCATGGTTTCCAGACCTTTCACCATTTTGGTCTCCTTGCTCTGGACACATTTCAGTATGTCAATATCTTTCTTGAATTGAGGTGCCCAAAACTGGACACAGTATTCCAAGTGAGGGCTAACGAAAGCAGAGTAGAGTGCTGCTATTACTTCCCGCGATCCTGATGCTATACTCCTATTGATGCAACCTAGAATCGCGTTGGCAATTTTAGCTGCTGCATTACACTGTTGACTCATCTTGAGCTTGTGGTCCATTAAGGCTCCCAGATCCCTTTCACATGTACTGTTTTCACAGGTGTCACACATCCTATATCTGTGCATTTAATTCTTTCGTCATTCTTTCTTTAGATCCTGCCACCACAATTCAAGTCACAGTGCAGAATCCCTTCAATGTGGTCATCCTGTTTCAACCAGTCACTCTGCGATGTAACTACGACACCTCATCTACCCAGCCGCCTATTGTCTTGTGGAAGTACAGATCATATTGCCGGAGCCGCCTGGCAGACGCTTTTAATCCCAGTGGTCAGCAGACCCAGATCAACAACCAGCTGCAGCAGAACAACCCTGGATACAATCCCTATGTGGAGTGCCAGGACAGTTCCCGGACTGTGCGTGTGGTGGCTACGAAACAAGGCAATACAGTGACTCTTGGGGACTTCTACCAGGGTCGACGTATCACCATAACCAATAGTAAGTGTAATGTGCCAGTGGCTGGTTTATCTGAAATCTCAGACAGATCTGTAAGCATCCGTTGACTCAGTTGCTGAAGGCAAGACAGAGTATCATCTCTAGCATAACAGAGAGGTGAGCTTTACACCACTGGCTCTTTTTCATTAGCCACAGATGATTAGATCAAGTGTCAGTGGTCAAGTGAACTGGTTAGTAAATTTTGTGGGCCTGTGTGGACTTGTTGTAAGACTGATATAGAGGATTTGTCAATTCTAGCTGAAACTAAGGCCATGCTGTGTACTTAGCACTGAATGCTATGAAAGATTATTCTGGCTCACAGAAAGAGTAGTCTCTGCTATACTAAATTACTGTAACACTTTGATACCACTTTAACTGCCATGCTTTGTCTGGTATCTTGCATTTGGTGAGGCACTAGAGCTCTGTAGCACAGAACTCCAAATACTTCATGAAGCTACACATCCCAGGGCTTGCAATGGAAGTGGGATCTAAGTACAATACTTGGTAGTGTAGAAGAGACCTATGAGTTTTGAAGGGATGTCATGTTGAGAAGGGAGCAGGCTTGTTTTCCTCTGCTCCAGAGACTAGGACAAGGAGCAATGGATTTAAGCTGCAGGAAAGGAGATTCCAGCTGAACCTCAAGAAGAACTTCCTGACGGTCAGAGCTGTATGACCATGGAATATGCTGCCTCAGAGTGTGGTAGAGTCTCCTCCTTTGGAGGTTTTTAAACAGAGGCTGGATGGCCATCTGTCGGGAGTGCTTTGATGTGGGTTCCTGCATAACAGGGAGTTGGACTGGATGGCCCCTGAGGTCTCTTCCCACTCTATGATTCTATGAGTGAATAACTCAGTTTATGGCAACCCTGTCACAGAGTTTTCTGGGGCTGAGAGTGTGTGATGTGCCCAAGGTTACTCAGTGGGTTACCATGGCCAAGAGGGAAACCATTCAAACCACTATACGGTGTTCGTCTTAAGGTCACCCTAAGTCAGAAATTACTGAAAGGCACGCAACATCAAGCAACAAAATTATATGTGATGGAATGTTTTCCTCCCCTAACCTAACTGGCAGGCATCTAGAACATTTTGGTTTTCCAAGAAAGTGTAAAGTCTAAAGGCATTTGGAGAAGAAAAGAAATCTTTATCTGTTCAGCCTCAAGTTGTAAAAGCTACATTTGATGACAAGGCAGGCCCCTGTCTGAAATGTCGTCTTGGGCTCTGTAATTGCTGTTAAAAAGAGATCTATTTGCTATCAGTCCCAATTGGTATCCAAAGCCAAAGAATAATCCTCAGTTAGACTATTAAAAAGTTCCCTAATCATAGGATCATGTGGCCCTCTAGATGATGATTGATTGTAACTCCCATCACCCTGCCCTTAACAGTAAACAACAGTAATTGTGGGATTTTAGATCCAGAAACATCTGAAAGCCCAGGTGGTCCCCAGCCCCAAACTAGAGAATCTGGTCTTGTCAACATTAAATGGTAGTAGATCTCAGCCTACCCACTGTTTAGGATTTGAAGCAGAAGTTTCTCCTAACCTACATACTTGGAATTTAAATTGTGGTACCAAGATCAAACATGGAACTGTATAAGCAAAGGATGTGTTCTACTGCTGATATTCTAAAGAGGAAAATTGAGCTCAGTTATGGTACCATTCTCATTTTTTGCACATTATGAGCCTATTGTAATGGAGAATGCAGGGACTGGAAGTAATGGCTTACAAATAAGATAATAAATTGTAACTAATTTCCTTTTGGTGGGGAGAGTGGAGTGATATTGAAGCTGTAACAAAGCCATGCTGACAATTAAACAAAATACACATTGGTGATAACTTTATTAGGCCAACCAGAAAGTGCCCCCTCTCCCGCAAATCCCTTACTGAATCATGCAGGCAAAGAAATTGATATTGTTAGTCATAGGTCATGGGTCTGCAGCTTGTTTGTTTACAGTGTTAGAGTGTTTAAGCAGACAAAAAGTTCAATCCCCTCCCCAGGAAGGACAAAGGTATAACAGAAGCAAAGGCAGTAAAAGAAGGCAATAAAATTTCAGTTCCACACTGCAGCTATAAAGTCTCTTTCTTCAAGATATGGTCAATTCCTGCTGTGTATGAAGCTTAAAGCCTGAGGATCCTGTGTTATTAGGTCTGGATTAAAATGTAGGTATTGCAATAGGACAGTGTGCTGATGAAGCCAGTTTAGATCACTTTACCTTGTTCTTGAGATTCAAGTCCCTGTATAAGACGACGAACAGTTTACTCTCTTGAAGTTAGGATTTCCATGCTTTGCAAGTGAGTCATGTTTCTTCTTGTTGAAAAAATGCAAGGGCACCAGTACTGAGCATTAAACAAAATCCAAAATACCCATTGATGATACCAAAAGTGAAGTTACTTTACTGGTATAATGAATTTTTTCCCCCAGTTACATTCCAAGATTCAGCAGGATTTGGAAGGCAATTTAACAGAATTTTTAAAAGTTTCATGCCATTCTCTTATCAGTCCCTAAGTTTTCTCCAAAAGGTTCACCGTAGTTTTATCCAGGTTTGCATCCAAAATGTTTGCCTTGGAAACAGCTTGGAGGCAGATGACAAACACCACAATGGAAAATAATTGTAAAAGGGGCAAACAGTACAAATGGTGTGAAAGGGTTACTTTTCCAGCCCTGTCAGTAATGACAGTGAG
Source organism: Ctenosaura bakeri (assembly GCA_948474755.1). Taxonomy (NCBI): domain Eukaryota; kingdom Metazoa; phylum Chordata; class Lepidosauria; order Squamata; family Iguanidae; genus Ctenosaura; species Ctenosaura bakeri. The sequence continues at coordinate 450,202 of CAOLHI010000733.1, read as the reverse complement.
CTACTTTCCAGCTGCCATGACAAGTAACAAAAATGATTTTCTCTTTAAAAGTAATTTTACAAACTTCCAAAGTGTGTGTGCCCACACAAACCAGTGTTTTGGTTGTATAGTTGCTTGACTAATCACAGACCGCAAAGAAAAGTGCCTTATGTCTGGGCTAGTGAATCCAAACTGTAGACTCTTGTCTGTCCATTGGAAAATTCTTGAAATCACCATAGTGCTAATTATTTTAGTGAACTGTAGAGTGGGTAAGACTGCTGTGAAGAGGTGCTTGATCTGTCACATTTGGGAACAGCCAGAAAGCTATTTGTAATTGATCTAAGACGACATAGAGAGAAGGTATTTTGTCTTCTGAAGTCTAAAACCCTTTGGTTCCATTTGTTGAAAGTCTCAAAAAACACTTAGTATTACTTTCTTCTAGCCTTTTGAACTTCCCTGTTTATTCTTTTTAGTAGTTTTTTCTGTATTGATTGCTTCCAGTTTAATATACTCCTGCAGTCACTGGGTGAGAGGTTCCAGAACCACTGCAAATAAGTTACTTTTCTTGTTGTTTCTTGGTTTCGAATCCAGGTATTCTAGTTCTTGATCCTGACAACTATGTGTGTGTTGTGTTTTTGCTGAAAATATTGGCAGCTGTTGACTAGCCAGTGAAACAGCACAGATCACAGGACTAATAATGTGATTTCTGAAAGCTAAATGATGATTGTGTAGATTTCTGAACATAACTAGAGTGGTACAGGATCAGATGCTTGCCTAGGACAGCATTTTGTTTGCACAGTGGCCAACTAGATATCTCTGGGAGCCAGCAGTACAGAAGGGCAATAGCACACTCTTGCTTGTGTTTCTCTAGGGTTTTGCCCGCTTGTAGAAATCTTGTGTTTACATTAACAAAAAATAGTTTTAACAAAAAAAGAGAACATACAGTCAGCCCTCCACATTTGCAGGTTTCACTTTTGCGGATTTGATTATTCACTGATCATTTGCTGTCACTTCTGCTTCCTCCCTGTGCAATGTTTAATAGAGACTGCAAGCCTTGTGAGACTGAGAAACTGTGAACAAGGCTTGTAAGTCCCTATTAAAAATGGTGTGAGGCAGCAGTGGAAGTGACAGTAAGCCCCACCAGCCACCCATTTCTGCCTTGTAAAGGAACCCTGATACCTCAAAGAAATCCATAGTGGATTGAATATGGTGATCATACTTTTTTGTGTGTTAAATATGGTTTGGGAGGGGCTAGAGTTATTCATGGTTTTTTCACTTTCATGGGGGTCCTGTGCCCCTAACCCTAGTGAATGTGGAGGGATGACTGTACTTATTTCGTGTTTCTAAGCTTGTGTGTCTTGCAGTAGGCAACCTCTTAGAATCATTCCCCTCCTAATTTTTATTGCTCAGAATGGAATGCCTCTTAAGGTGGCAGTTACTACTTGCAATGTTTATTTGTATTTGCCTGTATATTTAAAATGACTCTTTAAAAACTGCATCCCCTTACTGATTAGTCAGGGGTATCTCTTTTTTTTAATCAAGCAAATTATGCTGAATGTTGCAGAAGTAAACATATTTTGTGGAAAGTGAGTCCAGTCAGTCATGGTGGGACTTAACTTCCAAGTAAAATAATAAAATCCTTCCCCCAGCCCACCCTGCCAATGCTGTGAGTTCTCCTTGCTTTATTTTTGTGTTTTTTATTAAGAGCCTGAACAACTGCAAGGATTTGAGAGAAGAACCAAAACCAGAGCAAACAACATAAGCTCTTCTGACAGGTCAAAAGTCCATGGCAAAAGCTGAAGACCTGTGATAACATGTTTCAAAACAAGTGGTGATAGGCAGATTCTGGAGTGCTGTGTGGTGTTCTCTCTCTTACCTCCTTGCAGACCTACAGTATAATTAACAGGGGATTTTTCTCCTATCCCACAAGGAGGTCTGAGTCATGTTGTTTGAAAATCCCTTTGCAGACATCTTTTTCTGCTTCATATTTTATTTTCCTTTCTGCCAATACCCAGAGTGCATTCAGTGGGAACACCTGGTTAGCTGTTCTACAGAAGTGCCATAACTAGTAATTTAAAACATATCTTAATTATGTACTTGCAGTACACTTTTCATCCTTGTAGCACTTTCTATGTGTGTAATTGCAGCTGAGACAGGAGAGTGTAGGGTCCATTTAGAATTTTGTGTAGCTAGGGCTGGTCGGCCCATGGAATAAACTGGTTTGTGAAATATGCTTCTTGTTTTTATTTGTATTTTTACATTTAAATCTCAGTAGTTGAAAATTAGCATGCAGAGGGCATAGCTATAACCTTTCTCTCTGATCTGCTAAATATCAATTTGGAATATTGAGAAAAACACTCTTTAAAATATTATTCCCATGCTTAAATTCTCTTGAGAACATAGACCAGACTGGAATCCCTAGCTGAAAGGTTATTGTTCACTCTTTCTGGAGAGCAACTTTGAGGAACCCATGGCCCTCCAGGTTTTGTTAAAACTTTTGTTAAGCTTTTTATTAAGCATCATCCTTCACCACCACTCAGAGGTTGATGGGAACTGAAATTCAGATATATCTGGAGGGCCACAAATATCTCAACTGTAGTAAAGCATGACTACCTGTGAAAGAGTTGTGTACCATGAAGCATATCAGATTCCTGGACTGTTGTGTAGAGAAAGCAGAGTGGATTGAAGAGAAATATAGCAAGGCTGAATTGCCAGACTGAAAAGCAGAAGTAATTAATCCATCAGATGTATAATTTTAAGCTGGAAGGACTAAAGTAATTTTCATGTTTTGTTTGCCTGTAACTAATTTAAATTAACAAATAACTGGAATCAGTGGTACAGATACCAGATTGCAGTGGTTAGTCATGTTATCTCTATAATGCAATGGAAAAATCAGAGACAGCCTTTCCAAACATTCTTGGGAGGCTGAGTTGGAGAGTATGAAGTGAATGATAACAAATCCATACTTTAATACTTGATTCCCCCCTTTCTACACCCTTTTTTTCTGTAGAATCTTCAAGCACACTATTGTGACTGAAAAGGCCTAGCGTCTTTAAAGTTTAGATGAAAATAGCCCAGACTTCATTTCTTGGACCCTTAAAATGGACTTGCATGTAGTTCTGTAAAACTGACTGCAGTTAGCAGATTTCTCTTTCATCATGGGTGGGGAAGATTTTGTTGTATGACAATTCCCATATTCCCTAACTGGATAGGCCTGGTAGGAGGTGGACTCCAACCACATCTGGAAGGGCACATGTTCCCCACCAGTGCTCTTCTAATATCTCTTGTGTCTCTAAGGGTCAACTGATTTAGCACTTGTAAAGAGTGAATCTAGTTGTATTAACTCTTGTGATATTATTCCTGGCCTGTCTTGTATTCACATAAAAGAGGGTATGGTGTGGCTGTCTGAATGGTATTGGATTGTGGCTTCCATCATCTTTGCTCAGCATAGCCAATAGCGAAGAGACAGTGTGAGGTACTTCTGATCAAACAGTAGCTTGCAGTAGGCAACTTTTGGACCTTGGTAGTAGAGAATAAACATTAAGTCAGATGGTAATTCCATTATTATGGGTGTAGCTCCTTTCCTAGAGAAACTTGATGTCTCATTTCTGTAAGAGATCAGACCTACCATTTATATTATCAGTTATGATAACTAGCATGTGTTGCGGATGCCATGCTAGCAAATTTACACAACTGAATTCCTTCTCATTTACCCATAACTCCTTACATGATGTTGTTCAGCTGAAAAAAAAAAAGTATATTAGGAAAGCCAAAATTTACCTTTGGCCAAATTGGACTGAGTTAACTTCTGTAGACTAATTGTGTCTCATCTTGGTCTGTGTAAGCAGATGACATGATAGCATTTTATTGTGTTCTTATGGTATTTAATGGTTTCAGGTACCAAGTAATTGTTGTTTTTCCTGATTCACCTGGAAGCTTTAGGGCAAAAACATTGAAGTCCAGATCAGTTGGGAGGAATCACTAAATAACTACTCCTGCATTCCTCCTTTCATATCTTGCTTAGCTTTATCCTGCTCACTTCACACCTCCATCTTTTTTCTCCTGTAGAAAGTAGAGGTTTATTCCACATTTTGACCAGGATTAGGAGTCTGTTTCTGGAAAGGCAGTGAGAAGAATGACTGACCCATGAGTAACTTAACAGTAACGGTGAAGAATTGTACAAGCCAGTGTGGAAGTCCTTGGTGGGTTCAGTACCTCCTCTGGGCCTCACATTTCTTGCATTAGATCAGAGAAGAGGAACTTTGCCTTCTTAGCTGTATTTGAGGTCAGCTCCCAGAAGCCCCAGTTGGCATGACCAATATTAGCAGATCATGGGAGCTGTAGTCCAAAGTAGGCTGCAGGTTACCCAGACCTATTCTAAATCATGTCCAGCCCCTTCCTCATAACCTCTCAAACATCTTTATGTTGTTCAGAGGGGGAAATGGCAGTTGTTAGTGTGCCTTAATGTATACTTTTGTCAGAGCAGCCAAGGAGCTCAGTGGTGGTGATGCTTTCTTTCTTTAGAATATCGCCTGTTTGTTTTGTGAGGCCTTGAGATGAAACCCTTCAAAGAGCTTCTCTTGCTGCATAGCTGGTTGGTATTGATGGGAGATGTAGTCAAACATCTCTGGAGGGTAGTAGGCAGGACAAGTCAGTATTAGTTCACCCCCTGTAGAACATCTGCTCTTCTTACTAAATAGCAAACACGCTTTTCTGCATAGGTCTTTGTTTGCTTGGACTCCTGTCCAGAGCCAGGCTCAAGGAGGAACGTTAGAATTTCTCTCACATTGCCTGTCTTCTCTGTGGAGGAGGAGGTAATAGTCCCCAAATCAGCTCCTGTTTAAGATGGCAGCAACTGGTGAACTTGGAATGTGGTGCCCCGGTGGGCCGCCTTGTTAGTTTCTAGCTAATTAGTTAAATCCTCTTGGAAGGATGTGGTAGCATACCCGTGTAGGAGTTTTCGTTTTTCTGCATGTATTTCTCTCTAACAATGGGCCTTCCTCCAATTGAAATTTGCAGTCACTTGCTCTTTATAATTATAAACAGGAGGAATTATAAACATAATTCAGATTAAAATAGGAGCATGGCTCCTCCCTAAACTTTTTTCTCAAGGCCTTGAGGAAACTGCAGGACTTCAGATTTCATTTTACTTAAACAGAAGGGTGGTGTGAAGGGTAGAATTAATGGGACACACGAAGCTGACAGATACCTGGGGTCTTGGAAGGGAGTTGATGCGAGAAAATATAATAGTTAATTGTTTGGCTGTTCTACCTAGTGTTCTACTGGTGTCAGACTAGGCTTCATGCTGCAGGCGAAAGATCTAAAATGCTGATACGTCATGGAAAGGATCACATATGAGGAAGTGGGAATAGGAGTAAAAAAGCCTTGCCTGGCTCGGCTCTGCCCTGAGATTCAAAGCAAATACTAGTCTGCACAAACTTGTGTTTATCCCCACAAAAGCTCCTTCCTCTGCTGGCCCATCTCATAGCTTGGCACTGGGTCTATAAGCTTTAAGTTGGGGGCAGGGAGATCTTGGGCCCTTGAGATGATGTTGGACTGCAAGTTCCAACAGCTCTGGCCAGCATGGCTAAATTTTAGAAATTCTTGGAAATAACAGCCCACCAATGTCTGGAGAGCCACATAATTCCCACTTTTGCTATAACTGGTAGGTCTGCATCTCAGTGTTGCTGTGATAATGGGCTGTCTGTTGTCTGGGCAAAACTGCTGAGGGGTATAATCTCCCAGGTAAACAAAGGGTTAATGGAGTGTTGGTTTAAGTTACGTTTGTTGCGATCAGCATCACGGAGGAGCAATAGAAATCATGAGAGACAGTTGCCCAGTGAGGATGACCAGTTTGGGATAAAGTGTGAAAGCTTTGAGATGCTTCCAAGTAAGAGGTTAGAAAACTTTGGGGTGCTACAAGGCATGCAGAGAGACAAAGGGAGATGAATAGACTGAGACTTTTGGGGCTGCCTGCTTCACTGGGGAAAGCTTGGTCATAGGCTGGACAAAGGGGGTCCAGACTCCCAGTTTCTTGTGGCCATCCAAGCCCAGAACCCTGTCTGTATTGTGAGTAGAATAGGAGTGTTCAGCGAATTGTGTTAGGAGGGTTTGTGTTTCCTTTTAACCTCAGCTGAATATGGTTTAGGCTGTATTTGTAACTTTGTAGCTACTTCCAAGTAACACCAGAAGGAAGGTACCAAAGATACTCTTTTGCTAATATAGTGTAGCTTGCTTAGAATAAACACTTTCCTTTAGAGCTCTCCCCTTTTTTCTCTCTCTCTTCACACCTTTGCCTGGTGTGTGCACATACATGCATATGGGACTGTCATCTCCCACGGAGGGGGAGTCTTTACAGAGGCAAGTACAAGTTAAGCCCCGCAGTGACTTCTCACAGAATTACAGTAGGTGGTGGCATGGTCTTCAGGTGTCCTTCTCCCATTCAAGAGCAGGAGATGCGCCCCAATTCAAGAAGGACATGATCAAGCTGGAGCAAGTCCAGAGGAGGGCAACCAAAATGGTGAGAGGCCTGGAAGCCATGCCCTATGAGGATAGACTTAGAGAGCTGGGTATGTTTAGTCTGCAGAAGAGAAGGTTAAGAGGGGACAAGATAGCCCTGTTTAAATATTTGAAGGGATGCCATGTAGAGGAAGGAGAGGGCTTGTTTTCTACTGCTCCAGAGACCAGGACAAGGAGCAATGGATTCAAGCTGCAGGAAAGGAGATTCCACCTGAACCTCAGGAAGAACTTCCTGACAGTCAGGGCTGTCCGGCAGTGGAATCTGCTGCCTGGGAGTGTGGTGGAGTCTCCTCCTTTGGAGGTTTTTAAGCAGAGGCTGGATGGCCATCTGTCAGGAGTGCTTTGAGGGTGTTCCTGCATGGCAGGGGGTTGGACTGGATGGTCCGTGTGGTCTCTTCCAGCTCTACATTTCTATGATTCTATGATTCTATAACTTTCGGGAGTGTGGAGCTAGTGTGAAAAGGAAGGTGCATGTGGTCTCTCCAGTTTCTTCTTCCTCCTTGTTTCTACTTCTGAGAAGGTTGGGATAGATTAGAAGAGGGGACCCTTTACAGTTCTGCCTATTTATTTGGATATAAGCTGTTTTTGAGTTCAGTGAGCCTTCTTTCCATGTAAGTGTTAATAGGATTGAAGTTTTGTCGGTGGATTAATTGTGGGGATCATTTTTATTGGTGGGGCAATTCTTAATTGGTGATGGGCTATGAGTAAAGGGCAGTCTTGTTTGTGAGCCTCTTTTGGTTTGGATGTGTCCCTTTCATGGGAAAAGGAAAACATAGGTGATAGCTTTTTCATTCAATAATGAATGGTAGCTTTCATTAAATTGTGCATCACTCCTGTGATCTTCAAATCTCAAATGGCTTCAGTGCTCAGTGTTTGTATATTTTTAAAAAGCAAAGATATTTCACTGATTAAGAAAAACTAGATAACTAACAATTGGTTGATGGTCCCCATTGTTTCTCTTTATACCATGAATAGCGCTCAAGTTTCATATAATGCTTATTGATTTGCAGGATATAGGTAAGCTAACAGCAGTATGTCATGGGAGTTGTAATGTGGTGAGCTGCACTTGTGGGAGTGCCAGCTTAGAGAAGACTAGACTACAGTACATAGGTGAGAAACCTGTGGCCCTCCAGATGTTGTTGAACTTCCCTGGTTATTGGCCATACTGGATATCCAGCATCCATTTAGAAACCTCTAGGTTTACCACCCTTTCTATAACAATTGGGAGAAGAATTGTATTTTGATACAAACAATATCAATTTTTTTATTTTTTTTTTATTTTTTTTGCTGAATTTCCTTGTAAAACTGTAAATTTGGGGAAGGATATGGGAGATTGTGTGTGGCAGATTCAGCACATGCATATAATGTTTTAGAAATTTTCCACATTTAAGTTGACACTTTTCTTTTTGCATTTCTTTCCATCTTCCAATAGATGCTGACCTCAGCATAGAACAAACAGCTTGGGGAGACAGTGGGGTGTACTACTGCACAGTGACCTCCTCTCAAGATTTACAAGGCAACAATGAAGCCTATGCTGAACTCATTGTATTGGGTAAGTCACAAGACTCCTACTGCTCTCATGTCTTAGAGCTGAGGTCAGGGAAATTTAATTGTGTACTCAACTCAGGGAGACTTTATAGGAGAGGATGCTCTCATACAAGTTTGGCAGGGCCTACCAGGTTAGTCTCCAATAGTAAAAAAAAACCAAGGTTGCCTGGCAGAGTTAATTTACACTGCAAAACTGGTGCTTTTAATGGTTGCTCCCCAAGTTCCAACCAACCAGGGGAAGCAAATGAGTTTTGACTTAGCCAGAATGGGATGCAGTGATAGAATACCCTTCAGGTTGCAGATGAGGAAAAGCTTTTTCGATGGCTCACCTGACTTCATTGGATTAAAAGGAAAGTGCTGGACAGAAGAAGGGTACTAATAGCAGAGAGTAGGCTGTCTTCCTCCATGGTCTGCATGTGTCCTGTCTGCAGGATTTGTTTTGTGAATATAGTGCTGAGTGTGTGAGCAGTCAGAATTGTAATTTCCTCCTACTTGTGGCCTGAACTGGTCCAGTGCATTCTGTTACTCTGGTCAGGGATGGTGTGAGACTTTAGGGTTCCTAGATGCACTTTCTTTTCTGTTAGAACATTGAATTCTACCAAGTGTGAAATCATGGTTCAGGGTGAGGTGTATACACACAGAATTAAGAAACAGGGTATTTCTCAGCCCATAAGTTTGTTTTAGTGCCAGAACTGAGCTTGCAGTCTTGTCTCATACAAATCCACTCATAGCTTTCATCTAAACTTTTTCTGTTTCAGCAATCTAATTTGACAGGCTCAGGACGCTTTTTCAATGTTACTGTTATCAAATGAAAGGAGTTGGAGCCCTTGCCAATGTATTGCCTGCTAATGTCTTGGATCGCCACTGTTTCATTCTTGTGTGCATGGATAGATTTATCCTGAGAGGCAGATAATCATGCGTGTCATTGCTGGGACCTCAGCACTACATTGCCCATTTAGCACTGGCTGCATCTATGTAGATCATTTCTCCTGCTTGGTTGCCAGACACCCATTGTTTTATGTCAAGTTTTCAATGGCTGTAGCCACCTTCCCCCACCTCTGCCACACTCTGGGTTTGTCCAGACCCACTCACCCATAAGTATATGTAAATATGCCATTTCCAGGTGCCTTCCTGTACTCCTGTTTTAGAAATTCAGAATATTCTCACCATGTTTCTGTTTGGTGGACAAAGCAAGGCTGGCTGGATTGCAGCCAGGCACAGGTTTGAGCTTTGTTTGCTGTGTACACAGGGCTCTTTCTTTACAGGCTGTGTTCATGTATGTGTGTGTGTGCATAGTGTTAATACTGCAGTGGCAGAACCAGTTCTAAGTGGGGGTGGAAAGAATGGTATTGTGATGTTTCACTCTTTTTAGTGGCAGTGTTAGATGCCTTGTTCTATAACATTAGTCTTGGTCATAAGAAAGAAAATGAAGCTTCAGGTATTGTAGTCATTACATTTGAGAATCCAGCCTGTGTATTTCATCTGTTGTTTATGGTAGGTACAAGTAGGGCTGTACTTACAAATTTTGGGGAGCTAAAACAAAATGTGGAGTTGACTTTTTAAATAAGGACAAGACTGCTTAATGGAGGAAGAGAAGGTCTGTCCATGGCTGCTAATTAATCTCCATGTTCAGAGGCAGTATATCTTTATCTACTGCATGTTAAAGACAAAACCAGTGGACTACTGTGGGCTTCACACCTTGCTTGTGCGCTTAAGAGCCATTGGATCAGATCAAAGACCTGTCCGGAATGCTTTTCACAGAGTGGCCAGGCAGTTGTTTGCAAGAAGCCCACAATCAGAACATGAGTACAAAAGCAACCTCCTATCCCAGTCACATTCTCCAGTAATTGATAGACACACTGACTGTGATACTGGAAGCAGGATTTTGAGCTAGGTCAGAGGTGGGCAGCCACGGGGAGTCTGGGGGATTCATCTACCCTGCTGTAGGCTCTTTGTACCTAAAAATGGGCAAAGGTATGGAGAACTGAACCTCATGAAGGCTTATTGAGTGTGAGTCGCCATTTTAGGTCTGATTTTTGAGGGGCTAAAGGTTCTGAAATAGGTCCCTTGGTGGGCCACATGTGGCCCATGGACTGGCTGTACACTTCTTGCCCCTAGGGTAGATAGATTCCTGATCTGGTCCCATAGAGCTCCTAAACCACTGTCTGGTGTATTCTGACTTGCAAGTAATTAGCCTTCAAGCCTGTAACCTGGTTCCTTCCTCATGCTGTTATGTTGCTGACATCAATGTTCCTTTGGAGGATTCTGGGAGTTCCTGCCACTAGAGGGAGCAGAGGAGGCAGGCACATCGCTCTCTCAAGGCAGCCTCGATGCAGACAGCAAGGCCATACTTTGGCCGTTTCCGCACTAGCCTGTTACAGTGCGATTATTCCACTTTCAGCATCCTATGGAATCCTGGGGTTTGCAGTTTAGGGAGGGGGCGGCCGGCCCCTCCCTAAACTCCAAACCCCAGGATTCCATAGGATGTTGAAAGTGGAATAATCACGCTATAACAGGCTAGTGCGGAAATGGCCTTTATGTAATATGTCTTATATTTATGTCTTGTATTTCTTGGTTAGTATACAGAAACCAGTTTCCTTTCCAGATAGCAGGATCTCCGTGGAACCCATATCTGCTTTCTGCGAGTTCCTGTCCTTTCCCCCCCCTTTCCTTTTTCTGCCAGAAACCAGATGCCCCCCTCTGTGCTGGGATTGCAGTGAATGACGTGGCTGGCTGTGCCAGGACTAATTGTTCTGAAAAGTGTCAGCTGCTTATGGGGAAGGAAATATTCTTATAAACATTCAGCTCCATAAAATACATATGTGTGTGTTTTTGTGTGTGTGTGTGTGTCAGGCACTGGCACAGACAGACGGAAGGGATGTTGCTCTTTATCTCTTTATCTTTTGTGCCAGCTTAACTTGGCTTAGGTTAAGAGAAGTTAACACATGAATTTTCCTCACTTCCTGGTTGTTGAAATTATGGTTTGTGTGTATGTGAACAACCCCACACAGATTAATTGCCACAAGCAGAACTTCTGGTGTTACTATGAGTCTCTTTCAACTTGGTGGGTTTTCTGTACTGAATATGCTGAATATGCGTATATGAATCAAGTCTAAAACAGGGAGAGGGACTGTATAAAAATTGTGGTTGGATACTGCTCTGATGGGTCATGAAGGCTTGCTGGCTGAGAGATAGGAAAGGCTGAATGTGTACAGAAATCCCCCCTGAAAGGTTTCAAGATGCCCTGTGGTAACCTGAAACCGTGGATAGTACCAAATCTCTCGCATTGCAGGTACCATAGAGAGGTTTCATATTACCAGATAGTATGAAGCTTGTCTGTGGTCCTTACAAAGCTAGAAATGGCTCTGATGTCACCAGAAGCAACCCTCTAGCTTCACATAGACCATAGAGCGGTTTCATACTATTTGGTAGTATAGGCCATGTGGATACCATTGACCAGACACCAGTATTTCCACTTAACATCTTAACATTTAATACTTTGAGACCATGATTAACTTAAAACTGTGGGAGGTGAGACTGCAGATAAGTGGGGAATATTATAGTAGGAATTAAGTTATCTGATTGCTGACTGAGAAATCCCTCATTCTTAAAGTTAGGTGGGAATTATCCAGATGTTGTTGAACCCAGTAGCGAGGAATCCTGAGAGTTGCAGTTCAACGACAACTGTAGGAGCTGCAAGATTCCCCCCCCATTAATTAGGGTGAAGCATTTGCAGAGGACTTGAGAATGTTCAGAACTGGGACTGCAGATGCTGTATTGTGCTCATTCATAAGAGATTTCAGTGTTGATGAGAAGGCTGAGAAACTGAAAGTGAGAATGAGTCTTTGTTAGCTCATGTTGAAAATCTTAAGCATGTTTACTCCATTGTATTCAGACTAAGAGAGAGTCATTGCTTTGTATTCAATGTTAGGGAGAGCTGGAATGGTGTAGCGGTATAAATGTTGGACTTGGAGTCCAGGATTCCAGGGTTTGAATCCTAACTCAGCTGTGGAAACCCACAAGGTGGTAGTGTGCAAGTCATACTCATTCAGCCTTAGAAGAGTAGAAAGGCAGCCCTCCTCTGAATAAATCTTGCAAAGAAAACACTGAGATAGTGCAATCATACTCCAAAATCAGCTTGAAGGCACATAAAGCAATAACAATTTAGTGTTAATATACTGTCTGTCTAAATATATTCGTTGTCAGCATATGTGTACTTATGTGACTCATGAGGAGATGGCTCCCTTGTCTTTCTGTTTCCTTTGAGGAAATCCCTCCATCATTTGGGACTCCTTCCTTTATTGTGCTGTTTGCCTTTTGGCTTCAGCACAATGCAAGACCTACAAAAGACCAGTATTGGCATTTGTTAAGCAGGCTTGCAAAAGCCCTCAAGAGTTACTAGCTTGTGGTATTACTAGTCTGACTGCATGTACCTCTGTTAGTCCTCCCCATCTTATTCAAAAAAGTTAGATCTTTACGGATAAAATACAACCAACACATAACAAAGTAACCCCAAGTGGTGAATGGATAAGAGAACTGGAAGACTGCAAAAAGAATTATCAACAAAAAGCAGCTAACTAGAAAAAAAGAGGTAGGGAAATAAAAGAAGAGGAAGACATGGAAATGAGAGCCAACCTGCACAGAAACTGAGATTCTGCATGCATTGTGGCTCAGAAGTACAAAAAAACTGCTTTAATAAGGCATCCTGCTAGTTTTAATTTTGCTATATGGCTCTCACTGAGTCAGCTTCTGCCTTTAGTGGGGCACCACTAAGTTGATTGATACCATAACCCCCACTGACATTTGCACCTGGCCTAGAAGTGCCTGCCTCAAGGGCAGCCAGCTGTATTTAGTAACTTTTTTCCCTGTGTTTTTTTCTGTCCTGTAGGCAAATCCTCCGGTGTCTCAGAGCTTTTGCCAGGCTTTCAGATAGGGCATATGGAAGGTACTGGCATTGCTTCTTCTGTCCTCTCTTTATGGGGGAGGGGAGCTGGGAGGAGGTGGGAATTACTCTTGTGCTCGAATACTTCTATCTTTGCATCTCTCAAGGACAGAAGTAGGAGTATTTTGGTTTGGAAACGATTCCCAAAGTCTCTGTCTCCCTCTTGAGACCTTCTATTGTTATCTTGCTGTCATTGCAACAGATGCTAACCATTCTATATCTATCTCTCTCCCCCTCTGCCTTCTACCCCCCAATCTAAACAGCACCTCAGTAAAATGTAAGAAAGAGTCTTTTGTCCCTGTAGGGCTTAAACACAGTAACTGTGTGATTCAGGGTGCTGAAGAGGCTGTGGGTAAATTGGTAACAGAATTTGTGGTCTCCTGTGCTCATCACATTTTTAGGGGATGCACTTACAAAACAAGTGTCCAGCCAGTGTGTCACACAAATGCATATGTTGGGAAGCTGGACTGGGCTGTGGTTCCTTTTTGAATGGATGTTGCGGGGTAGACTAGGGTTTGTAACACATGCTGTTTTTTTAAAAAAGCTACGGTTGAATCCTGCAGTGGCAATCAGTTATTATATTGTTATTCTAGGGCTAAAAGAAAGAGGTAGTGCTAATGAAATACTGTGCTGATAATATTTCCTTTGGTGGTGTGACTTGAAGTGTTGGGCTGGGTTATCAGCCCCTGTTTCAGAGACGTGTTTTCCTTTTCAAAGAACCAATGTGGTATAGTGGTTAGAGCGCTGGACCGGAAGATCCAGATTGAAGTCCTTCATTCACCCATGAGATTTCTGAGCAACTAAGCTTGGGCCTCTGTCTCAACCTGGCTTACTTCCCATGAATATTGTAAGAATAAAAGAGGTAGTGGCGGGAAAGCAAGGTATCAATTAGTAAAGCAAGCCTTTTCAGTCTGCAAGGGATGGAAATGCTACACCTTGCTGTGCAGCATGATTTGCAGTGTAGTCAAGATCTCTATCGTTTTCATAATGGCACAGTGTCTTCCTAAGATAAGCTAAAGGAGACAAAGGATGGACCACTCTGGAACAGGCTGTATCTAACATAGGATATAAAACTATGTGAAAGAGAGACAGCAACCCCTTAAAAATAATCCTTTAGAAATTGTGAGCTAACTCATCAAAGTACTGCTCTAGGGACTTGTAACTGGCAGACTTGCAGGCTGCATAATCTTTTAGTATAAATCTGAGGATGACCAATCAGACGCTAGTACAAAAGATCGACACTCACAATTTATAAATTCTGAGAATTACGAATTCTAGGTACTCATCCAGAATAACAGAACTGAATGCATTTCTCAGTCCTTCCACATAAAAAGCAGTTCTGCTTTTTATACTTTAAATACTTTAAACTTTAGAGAAAATGGATATATGGAACCGAGTGGTATATTTATGAAAACTAAACATACAGGAGTAGAACAATGCTGTTAGGAAACAGATGCATGAAAGACTCTGTGTATCTTACAGAAAATGGGTGGCAATTCACAAAGTACATACAGTCATCCCTCCACATTCTCAACGGTTAGGGGTACAGGACCCCCATGGAAGTAAAAAAAAACATGAATAACTCTAGGCCCTTCCAAACCATATTTAACACACAAAAGAAGTAGGATCATCATATGCAACCCACCATGGATTCCTTTGAGGCATCAGGGTTCCTTCACAAGGCAGAAGTGGTTGGCTGGTGGGGTTTACTGCCAACTCCACTGATGCCCCACAATATTTGTAATAGGGACTTACAAGCCTCATTTGCAGTTTCTCCATCTCACAAATCTTGCAGTCACTATTAAAAATGGCATAGGGAAGCAGTAAAGGTAACAGCAAATAATCCATGAATAATCAAATCCACAGAAGTGAAACCCATAAATGTGGAGGGCTGACTGTAATTATAAATAGACTGATACTGAAAAATCACCAAATAAATAACTAGAACGATGTAAAAGAAAAGTCCACTAAAATGTAGGTGTACAAGAAACTGATACTGCAGAGCTATAAACAGGGAATCCGGAAATACTGGAGTGTATGATTATAAACAGTCTTTTAGAGACAAAAGACTGGAGCCACAATTCAGCTATACATACATGACAGATTGATGCTTACATAGGAAAGTAATCAACTTTGTAAAGAAACAAGATCCACAGATTGTCATTCTGGCTTACATAATTGTTTTATGCCTTCTTCAATGTGATAATAAACATTGGTTGTTGAAGAAGACAGTTTTATTACAATCTGTGTACTCAAACAACCTGGATTCCTTGCCAGAAAACATGCTGGCGTGATAAAGAAACAAACTTTATCAAGGACAGAGAGAATCAGAGAAATGGACCTTTATCCTTTTCTGTTTACTTGACTGTGGCAACCCTTCTCTCTTGTTTTTTGGTACTCCAAGCTTTCCCTATTTCAGCATTGTTAATTCTGTTGCTGTTCTTGCCTCTATTCCTAAACAGTTCGGAGTCAGGAATTCTTTCCTACCTACCAGTAGGTCAAAATGTAACCTGCCCATCCTAGGGGGAACTGAATGTAGAATCTTGTCCCAGCCATCAGCCTGCATTTACATAACAAAGACAGTGGTGCTTGACCTCAAAGAGTGCATGACAGATGCAAGTCCTTAAGAGTCTCTTTCATGGATAGACTTAGATAGATTGGTTTATGCTATGGGGCTGTCTCTGTGTTTGAATAATAAATACTGTGTGCATTCTTTGTGACCCACTGACCCAATACTTGTTAACCATGCTGTCTGGAGAAAATGGGAGGGGGAGTCTAGTACAAATGGAAAGCAATGCATTTTGAAGGCTCTTGTTTAGGTCAAAAAGGCAGAACTGTTTCTGAGTCCTTTACTGATTCTGGTACAGTGCTATATGGAAGTTGGCCTGCCAGTCTAGAATCAGACTCATGACTCTTGCCACAGCTGTATGTCTCTCACAGGTTGAGGCCCATCTCTGTAAATTCAGGTTGACCTTCAGTGACATATAAAAGCTGAACATAAGAGGAACTGGTAAAAAGAACATAAGAGGTGTATTACTGAGGAGTGCCCAAACCCTCCCTGTACTTTCTTTTGTACAGACTCTCTCTCCTGGTTCTTTGTCTGAGGCAGCATATGGCCCTAAGGATATTTTTGTGGTCTTCAGCATCTCCAGCCTGACCTTTTGTTTTGGCCAAAAAGATAGAATTACTTTGAGTTTTCTTTCTTGTTTTATCATTCAGTAGTCCAGACAGCAAGACATGATATAGTAGTTTGGACTACAGCTATGGAGACCAGGGTTCAATTTCCTGCGTCACCTGTGAAACCCACTGGATGAGCTTGGGTGTGTCACATACTCTCAGCCCCAGAAATTCCTGTGATAGGTTTGTCTTTGGGTCCCCATAAGTCAGAAACAACTTGAAGATACACTGCAACAACAACAAGAAGCCTGTATAGCCCCTGGAGTGTTCCAGGGCTTGTGATGTTACAACAGGGATTGTTCCTCTTTAGTGTAGCCTTTTGGATCGTTATAGAAATCGCTAAGCTGGCCCAGCCCTTTTTTTATCGAAATGGAATCTGAGTTATTGTCTTGGTCTCAAAAGGTCTGTTCCCTCCCCATCTTTCCTCCCAGACTGGCTCTTTGTCGTCTTGGTGGTGCTAGGGTTCTTTCTGATCTTACTTCTCTTCGGGATCTGCTGGTGCCAGTGCTGCCCTCACACATGCTGCTGCTACGTCCGATGCCCCTGCTGCCCGGAGAAGTGCTGCTGCCCAGAAGCACGTAAGTCTTGCTCTTGGAGCCAGCCAGGTTCTTTTTTGTACTGAGTGACAAAAAGAAGACAGTGGCTTCTATTTTTGTCCTACTCTTTCTGCCTACTTACAAGGTTATGCATATTGGTTCAGTCAAAATGTTTGGAGCTCTTATGCCTAAGCAGTTAGTCACCTTTGGCAAGCATCCTGATGTTAAATTAAAAGATTTTATATTCCCCTGTATAATAGGGCAACAGCATGCTGCTCCTGGAAAAACACAGGCTCTTTGGATGGTATCCTGATGATGCTAAATCAGTGATGATAATCAAAGCTAGACCTTAAAGAAATGCTAATCAATCCATCACTATACAGTTGGCCTTCCACTTTCATGATGATCAGGAATGTAAGACCCTTTTGAAAGTAGAAAAATTGCAAATAAGATTTTCAAAGCTTATCTGCTCCTAGGACTAAGCAGCTGCTGGCCACAGTAGTACCCAGTCCAACTTCTCACCCCCACTTATCCTCTGCCTCCCAATAAAAAAAAGGTAGAGGCTGGTGCTGTTGGAAGATGGGAGATGGGAAGAAGGAGAAGAAATGGGGCAAGAAGCTAGATCTCAGCCAACTGATTCTAAAAGCGGGTTGAGTTTGCCAGGTCTGAAAATCTGGGTGAAGTGTGGTGGTGTCACTGGAGGGAGGGGCCAAGGAGATACAAACTCATGACTAATAAAATTTGCAAAAGGGAAACCCATGAAAGTGGAGGGCCCAACTGTATTTACATCCCACCTGTTTTTTCCTATAGCGGAACTCAAGGCAGATTACAGAATAAAAAGAGGTTCAAGTTAAAACTGTATAGGTAAAAATGGATGGCTAAAACATATAGCTAAAAACATTAGAAGTCAATATTAAAACAATATCAAGTTGTCTAATATTAAAACCATATAAAACATTCATTTGAAAGCATAGATTAAAAACAGTATAGCATTAAAACAAAAAACCCCTTATGTAAAACGATCAGTTCCCAAATGCCTGCTGCAGTAGAAAAGTCTTTATTTGATTCCAGTTGCACAGGTGTGAAAAGGAACATCATAATTCCTGATCATCATCTGTAAAAAGTGTGTTGATAAGGGATTAATGTGCATTTTTGTAAGCGTGAAACAACGATTAAGTTGGTTCTAATTTTTTGAACGTTAGTCTAAGAGTATGCTGAGCATCTGGTTAGAAATTCCTGTTTCCTCATCTTAGTATCTTCACTAACATCTCTCTCTCTCTCTCTCCCTCTCTCTCTCCCTCCCCCTCCCTCCCCAGTCTATGTTGCAGGTAAAGCTGCAACTGCTGGGTGCCCCAGTGTATATGCACCCAGCATCTATGCATCCAGCAACCAGCTGAAGCCGGTGCCCCCAGCCACTATGATCCCCATGGGCCCAGTGTCTCCCATGTACAATGGTTATGGAGTGGATTATGACAGGGCCAGCTCAGGTAAGTGGCTTTCCTGACCAAGTTCAGGCTGTTGTAGAGCTAATTTGCTACTTTGAATTGACAGTTCTAAAATGCTCTATGGTAACCAAGCATCCAAACCCTTTGAGCTCTTATTTGGATGTCTCTCTGTCTTGTAATTCCCCCCCCCAACTTGGGTCTCCTTTAACTCTTTGGACAGCTGCTGTCTTGCTGAGAGCAGTGATAAGCACATTTGAACTAGTTATTGCAGGGATGTGTGATGTGGGCAGGAATCATCTTTCTTTCATTGGATGTCTTCAGACAGAGACTGTGCAGCCAACTGGTGGGAATGCCCTAGCTCATGCTTCCCTGCATTGAATAGGAATTTTCACTAAATGGCCTATAAGACCACCTCTAACTGTTATAACAAGCTTAGTAGAAGAAGCTGTCTTTCACTGTATAACTCTGGGTGTCAGAGCTGCAAACACATCATGCAAGGGCTAGTGGGTTTTCAGGATCCAGGAGTGTAGAATTGGGTGATACTTTTTTAGTAGTTACATTTATGTATTGCCTTTTATTTGGTAGGCTTCAGGTGGTGTATATAATTCTTTTCCTCCACCATTTTTACCTTCACAACATCCTTGTGAAGTAGATCAGGCTCAGAGAGACTGACTAGCCTATGGTCACCTATCTAGGTTAATGATTCACTGACAACTTGAACCTGGAAATGCAAAATTCCAGTATAACAATGTAATCACTGTTGTTTGTCTCCCAATCATAGTGAAATACAACTGCTCTAACAGTCCTTTGTGTCTCTTTATTGCCTTGTAGTTGGTGGAAATAGCTCACAGGTGCCCTTGCTGAGGGATACAGATAGTGCTGGTAAGAAACACATGTATGGGACTCTGAATGTGTTTGCTAATACAGCATTGGGTTTACAGGTTCCACATCTACAGATAGAAAGAGTAAGCATCTGTAAGATGGCTGTTGCCCCTTTGGCTCATCTGACATACTTGGCTGCGAAGAAACTGTTCATATTGGTTAATCATCTTTGGGTTCACTGGAAGAAATATGTGAACATTACAGTAGTTGGTCATATTGCATTACAATCCCATTACCTGGCATTTGGTTGAGCCAGCCACTACAATTACCAAGGAACTGAGGTTAATGCTTTGAGTGGGACAAAGTTGAAGATTGATGCTTCCCCCTACTGGACAGAAGCAGAGTTGCTTAATTATTTGCTTTGTATATTTAGCACAGGCAGTGTATCTATAGCGTGTGTACGTGCCTTCAAGTCACCTTTCATAGGGTGTTTAAAGGCAAAGAAATACTCAGAGGTAGTTTTGCCATTTCTGTCTTTTGAAGCATAGCCTGCAGCACTTAGTATTCATTAGCAGTCTCCCATCAAAGTGTTAACCAATGCTGGCCCTGCTTAGCTTCCAGGATCAGATGAGCTCTGGTGCCTTCAGAGTATCTAGCTAATAATCTCTCTAGTAGGGTGGCTGAATTTGGTGTACTCAGGGGCCAGTTTTCTGCCCCGGGATCCTCTATGGACTGCCATAATGGGAAAAAAGCAGGGGCACTTCCAGTTTTGAAAAAAAAATGTACATTTTATTATAGATATTAAATAGTGTGGGTCTCCCTGTGGCCTGTTTAAAAGGTGAATGGTTGAAGGCTTCCTTGAAAGTCAGTCCACATTCCCCCTTTTTTTTGCCTGAAAAATGAGGAAGCAAAATCACAAAATAAGCACCTTGGACATCCCCAGCGCTTTGCCCAACACTGGTCTATAGTGATTTCTCAGGGAACAACAGGGTTTTGGTTCTGAATGTATAGGTGTGCACTTCTCACCACAGTATGAGAAGATGCTGTGTAAGGCTCTGGAATATTATCTCATTTATACCAGGAATGTGCATCTGGATGATTCTGAAAATAGAAAATTTAATCCTTCTGACCTGATAGAGTGAGCACTGTAGTATGCCATAGTTGGAGGTTAGGCCCACATTTATTTTTGCTGGGTGAGGAGGGAGTCCTGGCCCCCAAACTGAAGAATTTGATTGGTTCTAACAAGTTTTATTAGATAAACAAGTTTTTACAGAATGCTCAAAATGGAGACAGTCATCCAGACACCATCATATAAACAGATACTTATTTTAGTCAGTTTTATTTTACCTTTCTGTCTTGATAGAAATGTAGTGGTCTAAAGAAAACATCAAAAGAATTAGAGGAAACCTCATCAGCATCAGTAAAGAGCAAGCCAAATTAGACAGAGTGAAAGATAAAATGGCATATAAAAATAACTAGATTTCAAAACACCTGCCAGAACGGATGTTCTTGTTGAAGGTGGGAAAAGAACATTAGAAAGAGCACCGGACAAATTTCCTGGGGCAGACAGGTTCATACTTTTGTTGCACTTTCTCTTTACCTGTTAAGTTGCATATCCTAAATGCAGTTCTGCTGGGTCCTTATCTCTGCAAGGATTGCTATCTTAGTGCCCTTGAGATTTGGACACCATTATACCATTTGAGTTTATTCAAGCTTTGGAGAGAAGAAGAGATTAAAATGATCTCTTTGAGAGAAACTCCCTGGTATTTTGCAGATTGTGGTACTTAGGACCTTTCTCCTAGTATGCAAGGAGGTGTATGTATATGCTTTGTCCATAGAACGGAGACCTTTGATTCTCCAGACACTTTGGGTGGTGATTCCCATTAGCCCCTCCCAGCCTGGCCATTGTTCAGGGATTATAGGAGTTCTGGTCTAAAGCACCTGAAGGGAAGAAGGTTCCCCATCATTGAAAAAGGAAAAGTAGGCCCTCTGTCCTAAAGCCTCCTCCTAATGTCTCTCCTCCAGCTGTGCGCAGTGGCTACCGCATTCAAGCCAACCAACAGGATGACTCCATGCGGGTGCTCTACTACATGGAGAAGGAGCTGGCCAACTTTGACCCTACCCGTCCAGGCCAGCCTAATGGGAGGCTTGAGAAAGGTACTCGGGTTGGGTTCCTCTACCTTGACATGTATAAACAAACCTGTGGGCTCCCTGAGAGTGGCCCATGGTGTTACAGTTGCTTGTGAGGAGAGCACGCCTAGCCAGTAGTCTACCCTGCTTGCTTTAGAATAGTTCTCTCAGCTACTGGGACAAGAGCTGTTGACCTTCTCTTGGTTTTGTTTTCCAGCCTCTGTAATGAGTGAGCTGAGCTCTCTGCATGAAGATGAACGACGCTATGAATTGCGACAGGGGTTGGGGCGGCTGCGAGGCCAAGCCATGTCTCCCATCAGTGATGTGGAGGAGGAAAGCCTGCGGAGCAGTGAAAACCGGCGTCTGTTGCCACCCGTGCGGCGCGATTACCATGACGACTCCCCACCACGAGGCTATGGTCGACGGCCACGTTCCCGTTCAGTGGATGCTCTAGATGATTTGGACCGGGACCCTTACCCTGGCCGGCCCAGAAGCCGAGGCCGCCAAGGCTCAGATGAGGAGTGGCATCACCGCGACTATTCTCCAGACTCCCGCAATGATTATGCACGCTATGGTGGGCGCCGGAGCCGAAGCAGAGATGACCTGAGAGACCTGGAGCGCCCCCACTATGATGACCATCTCTTGGAGGAAGCACTGCGGAGAAAGCAGCGGGCGGGCAGCCGTGAGGATCTGGAACATTCAAGCGCTTCAAGTGGGAGATCTGGTAACAGGAAAAGGCGGGATGATGACAGCAATGGCTTTCCACCACCACCACCACCTCCATACACAGAGACTGAGTCTGTGTCCTCCCGTGGCAAGAATGACCGCAAGCTTCGTAAGGTGAGAGCAGAAAATGGGCAGGAGGGGGAAGCACCTTATCTGTGTGTGCATGATGGTGTTTCCTTGTAGACTGGGGTGAAGTGCCATTTTCTAAGGATTGCTTGATTGGAATCTGTTTTCAGCAGAAATGACCTGTGACGGGAAGTAGGAGAGGAATGAGCACTTCAAAGTAGGACTGTGATTGTGGAAACTTTTCTATCTTTTAAGAAAATCCAGATTATGTTTGAAAACTGAGGGGATGAAAATGGGGGATTTATTAGAGAATTGTCCCAAATCCAAAACCAGCATTGAAAAAACTATTAAAAAGGACAAATAAAGTGACCAGACAGATAGATATTTTCCTTTATGAAGATGAGCATAACATACTGGGACTTAATAGGTTTTTCTAAAATTCTTCATAGGTTCTTTAAGAGAGGCTAAAATCTGAGAGGTATTGAGGGAGAGCTTTCTGAAAGCAACCCCAGGACACTAGAATCTCTTCCTCATGGTGACCCAACACTGCATGCTCTTGGGGGTTAGAAAGATTCCTTATACTGTTTCAAGGTGATAGTATTAGGATCTTAGGGACTGAGTGTTAGATAATGCTGTGTGTTCTTTCTCATCATGTTTGTGTTTTCATACTTTATGTGTTAATAGTCTAGGATTGTAAATATATAAATGTGGTATAAATGTCTGAAATTATACTATTAACCCTGACTTTCTGTTTTCCCTACAGAATCATGCTGTCAGCAGGGACAGTTTAGTGGTTTAACTCATTCCATTTCTTGCCTTACCTTTGGCTGGATTGCAGAGGCCCTGTCTTAGCCGTGGATAGCTGCAGCAACAATCTTGGTTGGTTGGCATCCATTTTATTCAGGACGGCTCTTAAGACAGAACAAGCAGAGCTCCTTTAAGCATCATGGATGACAATGGGACTGGGCACCTGGATAACATCTGAGGAACTGACCTCTTTGAGCCTTATTTTAACTCCTGTCATGTGCATGCTGAGATTCTGGAAACCTAGTTTGCACTGTAGGAGAACTCTTAGAACTCTGTTTTTAAAAAAATACTCCTTGTTAATTTCAGGTGTAGGTTTTTTTTTAAATTCAGTGTTCTGGTAGGAGAACACTTGAAATGTGATCCACCAGTACTGGGAACAGAAATAGTAGTCTTATTTTACTGAACATGAGATGGGAATCTACTTGTCATTTTCCCCTCCAGATTTTTGAAGATGATTCCAAAGAGGACCAACTCAGCTGTGTAATCTTTTTTGTGTAGGCTTTAAAAATACATTTGATACTTACATTGTGTGTTTTTGTGTGGGAGAGACAGTTGTTGTTTTTTTACAAAAAAATGCTAAATATAGAACCACTGGTGCTGTAAATACACTGAAGTGATAAGCCACTGTGATTAATTTGTGTAAATATTTTGAGATTACAATTTTATAGACATGAAAATAAAATTGATAAGACTGGAAGTCTTTGACTAGATTGAGACACTGAAAAACAGTAGGCTGAAAATGCCTCTCTTTAATAATCTTACTATATTGAAGTCCATGTTACCTCTCATTTTGTTGTATGATTTCTACTACCTGTCCATCCCTGCTTCCAAGATTAGGATTTCCTCATATCTACCTCCCTGCTTCTGATAAAATTATTCTTTCTTAGTTGCTGTGGGATTTAGATTTCTTATACATTTGCTGCCTCATAGGACAGATGTCCTGTTTCCCTTTGAGAGATCAGCTGATTGCACAAAAATGTTTTTTCAGTGTACCACATTTAGCAAGGTGGTGAAGACTTAATTGTGGACATTGTTTACATTAATGCTTCCATATATGCAAAGAAGCCTGCCACTAAGTAAAGTCTAAATATGCAACAGATGTTTCTTAATTGCAGTATTGCAGTGTGCAGGTTTCACTTGTACTGCCCAACAAGCTTATTTAGTTATCATAGCCTTGTTAGAATTTAGTAGTAGTGAAAATTGTGCTTTAGCAGTTGTTAGAAGCACAACAACAACACATAATTATATTTAAACTGGTATTCTTTTTTTTCCAGATTCATATGTTAATGTGAATGCTATACTGCCCCACTTCACAATTATTCCGAGGCAATGATTTGCAATATTATACAAAAATGAAATGTATTTTACAATTTTTTTTCAGCAGAAGACATTAAGGAACCTTTAAAAATTTAAATTAGTTTGAAACTGATTTGAATTGGCACCTGCCTCTAAACAATTTTGAGATGTAATGTTGTTGTTCTCATATGCCTTCCAAGTCATTGCTGGCTCATGGCAACCCTAACATGAACCTAGCACATGGGGTTTTTGGCAAGATTTGTTCAGAAGGAGTTTGCCTTTACTTCTCTGAAACTGAGAGAGTGTGACTTGTCCAGGGTCACCTAGTGGGTTTCCATGGGAGAGTGGGGATTTGAACCCTGATCTCTTGGAGTCCTTGTCTAACACTCAAACCGCTACACTACATTGGTTCAATGTCATAATATCTATTATTTGGAGGTTCTCTGCCACTATTGCAGGGTGGGAATTGTATGGCTTTTCAGATGTTGGGCTGCAACTCACAGCATTCTTCACTGTTGGCTATGCTGGGCTGGGGCATTTGCCATATGATGGCTAGGTGTTGCTTTGCACTTTCACATTGTTTCTGACTTATCGTGACTCTAAGGCAAACCTATCACAGGGTTTTTTTGGCAAGTTTTGTTCAAAGCAGGGGTTGCCTTTCCTCTGAGGCTGAGAGAGTGTTACTTGCTCAAGACCACCCTGTAGATTTTCATGGCTAGGGGTAGCATCATGGAAACAAGACGAAAGAAACATTAAAATCTCAAGCTGCCCACCAGGTGGAAAACCAAATGGAGCAGCTGCTGGGCTTATTTCTATTGCACTAAGTGTTTACTGGAATGGTAGCATAAAATGCTGAAGCATGCAGTTTACAGGCTGGCCACAAGAGGGATGATTTGGGGCTAAGATATTCACATGTCTTGCTGCGTGACCAAGTCATGCAAAAAAAGACCAGAAAAGCTTCTGCATCTAGAGGCAACAGAGGACACAGGCCACGAAGGCCCCTTCAATCCAGAAATAAGAAATGCTTCTGAATGAAAAGGAAGAGCCTTAAATTTTAGTATAGAAATTGTTGTTAGCATTAACTAAGAGAAGCACACAGCTTGCATGCATTTGTATATAAGGCAGACAGACCTATTTTAGTGTGATAAGTCTTTATACAAGGGAAAGTGAAGTGAGTACCTGACAATTACATACAGCTCAAATTCCATGTTGAATATTTGGCATGCAGTAGTACTTTCCATCTCAATATACTGGTGGAATCTAATCAAACTATTCAATAGCTGACAGGTAGCACCAGCAGTTGGTGGTGTTTGATAGTTGGTACTAAACAGTATGTTTTAGGAAGTATGTTTTGCAGCCCTATTATTATATACCAGTCTTTCTCCACCATATCCTCTCCAGATTTATACACCTTGCAAATAAGGTGTGTTTAGTTCTGTGCATAAGGAGGTGTTTAGGACAGCAGGCTCAGGATTTGGTCCCACAGTGATGCCTCCATGCAGGAGTAGGTTGCGTGTGTTACCCTGATTTCTGGGAGTCCCGTGAGGGACACCTAAGTGCGCTCCAAATTACAAAGATGGAAATTAGTCAAAAGAGCACAAGCTAGCAATACGAGAGGCAGGGCAACGGAGTGAGATCTTTTACCCAATGTCTACAGGGTCAGGCCGAGTCAAGGAGCAAACAGAAGTAAAATAATTGTTGTTTTTATTAAAATACAGTCAAACAAGTGTATGCAACACACTTGCACAGATAACTATAGACATAAAGATTGGAGTTGGATAGAGGGATTTTGAGAGGAGGTTTTTGGTATGGGAAATACTATACCTGTCCTGAAGCCCAGGTAGTCTGAAGAAGAAGTTCGTGGAAATAGAGTTTCTCAGCACATGGGGTTGAGGGGAAGGCTCACCAAACGAAGCGGCAGCAAGGCTGGATGGAAGCCAGGAGCAATCCGAGGAAGCTCTCAAAGTCAGGGGTTTTTATAGAGGAAAATGTGACCACAGGCTAGTCCGTACTTGGGGAAAACAATGGGTTTCAGGCTGGAGACAAAATCTCCAAAAGGTCAGAATTTTACATGATTGAGTTAAGTCCAAATTGTCAATAGAGTAGCCAGTATGCAAACGTGGAGTGCTTGACAGTTGAGTATTCGGCTAGTCAAGTTGCCTGCTCGGGGCAGGGAGTCCTTTGTAAGTAGCGTGCATACATAATGTGGTACTTGCCTTAAGGTCTCCTGAAGCGGTGGGTTGGCTATTTCTGGCCTGCCTGTATTTATGTGGAATATTACAGCGATTAGCAGCCGTGCCTGTCTGCGAGCTTGTCCAGGGACCTCGCAGCACATGGAAAGAATAGGTAAAGAAGGCCAAATTATTGATATCAAAGTGATATCTAATATCCCTCAAGTCCAGGCTAGAAACTGCAGTAACACATGGACATTGGACCTGCACATTTCAACACAAATCTGTGTATGTGTGAAAATACCAGGATGTGATAAGGAGCATTAATAGGCCAGATCAGGCTTTGAGATGAGCCCTAAACTCTGTGAAAACTTAGGAATGTATCTGTCATGCCCACCTTTGTCTGACTTAAGCCCTCATTGAATTCAAAGTTCATTTGGGGTGGCATGCGGATTTCCAGAAGCATTGCATGCTCCCGTCCTGGAGAAGCATAACCAACTATTAGGGCAGATACTGTGCCTCATCTCCATTCTGTTACAACTAGAGTGACAACATGTAGAAAAGGGAAAGTCCTTCTACTTCTTAAAATACAAATTTTTAACATTTGTACTTTTTAAAATGTACAAATGAGATTTTTGGCAGAAACAGCTGCTTCTGTCACAATGCCACTTGAATGTGGGGGAAAATACACTGTATTCTGGTTCACTGACCATGGCGCAAGCAGCAGTTAACACTGAAAGAGAATTTCAAATAGTAGTAGTGGAGATATTGGTTAATTTTTCAGCTTTGCTGCTGAGCTGTGGCCAGACAGAAGTATGTGCTTAGTGGCTACCACCACTACCAAGCTCCAGTCCAAAGCTGGGTAAAGCTGGCCTCAGCCAAGGTGCTTTTTTCTGCGTGTGGCAAAGAGCAAGATTCAACATACAAAAACTGGCTAGAGTGGCAGATAAATCTTCAATAGTGAAGACTGCATAGTTGTTCTGCTCCTTGGTTGAAGGCAGCACACTGACTTGGGAGCGGAATAAGCTCTGTACACAGCTCTGTTTTGCTGCTCTTCCCAGTATCTGCTGCCTGAGACAGCTGCTTCACTCTACCAAATGTTAGGAGAGTCCTTGAGGAAAAGGAACTCTGTGTCTCCCCTTAACACATTCATAAGCCAGTACAGGTAAAGGAGTAATGACTTGTGGAAGCTACTGTAGGTTTGGGTTGAAAATGAAATAACTGGAATTGCCACCAGATCCAGCTGCACTTAATCCCAACAGTCTGTTTCTATTTTAGTCTGTCTTTTATAGATCAAATCAGCACAAATCCCCAAGCTCTTTGCCCACATCTTTCAAGTGCCTGGTGCTCACCTCTTGCTGAATTATTTAAAATGCTGAGTCACTACAAACCAGGTCAGAAGATGGGCAACAACCAGGTCCAGAATGTTGCAGACATTTGCTGCAAGATTTGGAGACTTTGCATAAAGGCAGCATCTCTAGAGCAAGGCTGGGCAACTTACGACCCTTCAGCAACTTGGGAGCCAGTCAGCATAGCTGGTGGTGAGGGATCATGAGAGCTGCAGTTTCCAGTTTGGAGCATTGCTGGAAAATGTTATTCTTTGTTCCAAATCCATACCTTTAGGAATTGTAGTTACCTGTTTTCAACATTTAGATACCACTTCTGAAATTTCCTGCCTTCAAAAGTAGTTTATTAACTGGTAACAGTCTTAGAAAGCCAGGGTAGTGTAGTGGTCTGACCATTGGACTATGACCATGAATACGAGGGTTTGATTCCCCACTCGGCTGTGGAAACCTACTGGGTCACCTTGGGTTCATCACACACTTGGCCCTGGAAAACCCCATGATAGCTCCACCTTAGGGTCATCATAAGTAGGAAATGACTTAAAGGCACACAACAACAGTATCATGGTGTATGGTACAGCTGTACTATGCAAATAGTATACTTCGTGAAGAGCTGGGGTCAAAAAATTCTTGTCCTGTTTGTGAAAAGATGGGGATGGCATTGAGTGAACTTCCTTCTGCTTAGGGCATAGACTCATATACTCTGCATTGGCAGTTATACAAAAGAATTCTGTAGATCCCTCTGGGAAAAGCCACAGGCACTCAAGGACTTGCGACTATTTTAAGTCTGTAATGGAACTATGCTTAAACCTTCGATTTTCCACTTTGAGCGGGTGTTGTTTGTTCATGCATAACCATAAAAATCTCTCTCTCCTTATGTATTTATTGCATTCACCATCCTTGAACTTTTCAGACAGAAAACTGGAGGTCTGTGGGTTGGCTACTTTTTTCAGATCATTATGTGAACTTCAGCTTTTGACCCTCGTAACTGTTGGTCTCCTGGAAGTTTCCATCTACTTACATGCTAGGAACCTGTTTCTTAACAGTATCTGTTGTCAGCTTTGCCTCCTACAGACCAGGGATGGGCAATGGGATGGGGCCAGGGGCCAGTCCTTCCATCTGTCACTGTTCCCAAATGCATCTATTTTTGGTTCTTATACTGGCCAAAATGGTGACATCACTTCCATGTGCCACTACATGGCTGAAAACAGACATTTAAAGAGGGATTGGGGCTCTGTGGGATTGTGTTTTAATGCATTTTGGGGTCTTTTAGTGTGGCATTTGGCTGGAAAAATCACCTGAAAATTAGGCCCCAAAGATTTAAAAATTTGGGTTTGGGGGACTTTGGGGCTCCAAAATAGGGTAGGATGTACATGGACCACAGGGCATATTTCCTTACTCCCAGCAGACTGATTATCTTTGCCAGTTTGGTTATCAGACATCTGCTTGTCCTATCTGTGACATCAGAGAAGTTCATCGAACTGCTGACAATGGCTTTATTAACTGTGCTACCATATACCTTCCAGTTGTCTTGTTTTGCCAGGGACAGTACCAGTTAACCCTTTTGTTATCTCGCTTTTTGAGCTGCTTTTCAAATGTTCTAGTTTCTTTCTCCTCCGCCCTCCACTTCCTCCCTTTGCAAACTGAGTTCCAAGTGCAAAAGCAGTTTGCACTTAGTTAACTTAGCAGGGGAAACGGGAAAGGAAGGGGTGGAATCTTGCCCTTCCCAGAAGGCTCTTGCAAAAGCAAACTGCTGCAGCTTTTTTTAGCTTGTGTGTTCTGTCTCATTAAATACTGCCTGCCATCTTAACCACACTCTGATGTTGCTTAGCCACATATGTCCAAGCTTTCATCTGAAATGTTAGAAGGCAGGCTGGGTGTGTGCACATGTGTGTGTGCCTTAAAGTCACCACTTGACTTACAGTGACCCCATACATTTCATAGAGTTTTCTTAGGCAAAGAATTCTCAGAGGTGGTTTTGCCAGTTCCTTCCTCTGAAGTATAGCCTATAATACCTAGTGTTCATTGGATGTCTGCCACCCCTGAAAACCTTTAATGCAAGTATGTAGTACTTTTATGGCATAGTACATTAACAATATGTAAAGAATTCTGTTGAGAGCAGAAACACACTGTCCAAAAGCAGAGCGTATTTGATGAAACAGGTTTTCAGTCGGAACTCAAACTATGCTTCCTGCAAGTAAATCCAGGCAGCAAATCCAGCCTGGATTTTATTGTCATTCTTTCTTCAGCTTTTTCTGAGTTGAATGAGTTGAATGAGAGCTCTCTTTACTAATCAGCACCAGCCGGCCTCCCCATACAGCTGCAGAAGGAATGGTGACAAATTCCTGAGTGGACTCACCACTCTCTGTATTGACTGGTCCACCAGCCACCCTGCTTAAATTACAATTTGAAGAATAAAACTTTACAAATTAGGTGTTTCAATCTACAAATAAACACACCTTTTGAGTAATTTGCAAAATGGGTTTTTGAGCATCAGGCTAGTCATGTGGTTTTCAGTGTATTAAGATCTTTCTGGTGTAGAATCCCTATTTCGCTAGCATGAACGGAAGTACTAGCTCTGATCTATATTCTATATACAATCTATGCTAATGCCTCAGTTTACCCAAATAATTTTGTACATATCCCCACTGTTGGATTTTTTTTTCCTGCCTCCATTGTTCTCCCCTTGCTTCCTTTCTCTTGTGATTTCCTTCTTTCTCCATTGCTGCTTGCCTCTCTTGCACACTCCACTGGAGATGCGGATGAGTTATTTTTAGTCTTGATTCAACCACTGCCCCGGGCCTCCTGACCAATCTGCAGCACAGTGCTGCAGAGTCAAAACACATCTCGAAACTCCAGCTGAACCCGCTTCATCCCATGACTGTGTGCTGTGGCTGTAAAGATGAGAGAGGTGAGTGAAGGGTGTTTCCAAAGACAACACTCTTAAAACAAATTAACTAAAGAATGGGACAACAGAGTGACACTGTCTTTTGGGGAGACAGTGCCCTTGTCATGTGGACCCATGAGGGTCCCAGCATTATTGATGCTCATGGATTCTGATTCTGTTGCTTTTGTGTTCTTTGACCCTTATTGGATGAAGGTGATGGAGGTCTAAAACCCTTATTAGCCATAATAAGAAAACCATAGTAGATCACACAGTCTGTCCAGCCCAGGATTCTGTATTCTCCCAGTAACCAACCACTGTGAGCCCAATGGAAACTCACAAGCAAAGCATCTTCAGAATAGCCACCTTCCGCTTTTGCTCCCCAACAACTGATAAACAGAACCATACCATCTTTGAAAATGAGGGTCATACACAGCTACCATAACTAGTAGTCACTTAGGGGCTAATCCTCAAGTCATTTTTCTAATCCCCTTTTGAAGCCATCTAAGTATTTACATCCTGTAGGAAATTCTCCAATGTCAATAATAACTTCCTTTAGATCAAGGGCCATTTCACATCACACAGTTATAGCATCGCAATTCTACTTTAATTGCCGGACCTGCATCATGTGGAATCCTGCGACTGACAGTTTAGGGAGAGGTGTTTAGAAGTCTCACACAAACAGTTCCAGTGCATCACCATAGCACAAATCCAAGCATTCTATAGAATGTTGCCATGGCAGTTAAAGTGAGATCATAGTGCTATAATCATGTAGTGTGAAATGGTGGCAAAGGTGGGGAAACTATGACCTATAGGCCACATGCAGCCACAGGGACCCATTTTGCAGCCTCTGAAGCTTCCCAAAGTCCTCAGACAACAACAACAACAACAAAATATTTGGGGGGACATTTTTTTCTTCCAAATGACTTGAAAACACTGCAAAATAAAGCAGCTTGGCTGTCACACTCCCCATGACATTGATATATATGGAAACCCCCCCAAACCTGGCAAATCATCAGCAAAAAATTAACATAAAACGAAGCTGGAAGTGATGCCATAAGATCTTGTTGGGCAGGCTAGTGCAGCCTCTGGGAGAGATCTAAGGGTAAAATATGGCTTCCTCCTGGTTACGGTTGCCCACTCTTACTTTAGAGCAGACGTGGCCTGAAAGATTGTGGCCTGGTTTGGACATCGCAAGAAGGATATTGGTAAGCTGGACAAGTTGCCTGTGCATTCAGAGGAAAGGAACCAAGATGGTGGAAGGTCTGGAAACCAAAGCTTTATGAGGCAGAGCTCAGAGAAGAGAAGATGTGGAGAGGATGTGGCAGCCATACTTACATCTGAAAGGATGTCGTGGAATATGTGACAAGCTTGTTTGCTGCTCCTTGAGAGATTAGAACATGAAGAAATGGGTTTAAATTACAAGAAAAGAGATTCCACCTAAACATCCGGAAGAGCTTCTTGAGTTAATTGCTGTTTGACAGTGGGAGTGGACTCTCCTATTTTGCAGGTCTTTAAACAGAGATTGGATTACCATTTCCTAAGAATGATATAGTCATATATTCCTGCATGGCAGAGGGCTGGACTAGATGGTCTGTGTGGTCTCTTCCAGCTCTCATGATTCTATGAACCTCTCTACCCATTCAGTTTTATTGCATGACCCCATGTTCTAGAATTAGAGAGACACATTTTTCCTGATCAACTTTTTCCTATCACATATTCTTTGATACATCTATATTGTTATGCTTCCTTTTCTTTTTCTTCTTTGAGCTAAGAACTCCAAATAAGGAGAACAAAAAAACAATAAAACAACAGACAGCCTGGAAGGATCAAACAGAGGCTGTCTCAAGTGAACTGGGACCACAACAAGGAGGAACCATGTCTCTGTTGCTATGTTCATGCTTTGCATACAAAAGATTCCAGATTCTATTCATTGCATCTATAAACAGGATTGTGGAATGCTGCTTTCTGAACCCCCACAAAGAACTGTTTCAGAACTGGGGGCCATTTTCTGACACATAGTGTCGGGGGGGGGGAGAGACATAGATTTAGTTAAAGTGCATATGTAAATTTCTTCATATAGATGCAAATTTTAAAAGTTATTGTAATTTTAGCAAAAATAGTTTCGCCGCAGGAAGACTAGTAAGACTGTGGCTAAGAGCCAGGGTTGTGTATTTTTTTTTTTTTGGTTGGGCCCAAGGGTCTGAATCTCCACTCCGCCATGGAAACCCACTGGATGATTTTGGGCAAGCCACACTCTCTCACCCTCTGAGGAAAGCAAAAGCAAACCCCTCTTTACTAATATTGCCAAGAAACCCTCATGATATGGTCTTGGGGTTGCCATAAATTGGAAATGACTGGAAGGCACAGCACAAGTCCCAATTAATCCTCTGTTGTCCCACTTTTCCAGCTCCTTTCCAAATGTCTTTTGCTTCCTTGAACTGCTGCACACTGAGTTCAAAATGCCAGAGGTGTTTGCTTTTAACACAGTGGGGGGAGAGGACAGGAAGAGACTGAATCTTCTGCTCCCCTGTAAACTCAAGACAAAAGCTAACTGCTGCAGTCTCTTCTAGGTTGTCTTTTCTTCCACATTAACAATTTTTGTCATCTTGACCACGTTCTGATTATGCTCCACCACAAGTGTCCCAATTTTCATCTGTGAAATGTTGGAGGGTATAGTCTTCCATACTGGATGCATTCACCATGGAAACGAGATTCTCCCAGGGACCCGGTCTTCTCAAAGACATGTACAAGAGCAGCTGTTTTAGCAGCCCTCCCTCCTACTCTCTTGGCTCCTGTCTTCTCAATTATTAATGGCTCAATTGTGCTGGCTCATCTTAGCGTCACTAGACTCGTGCTTGTAGCAATCCCTGCCCCCGTTTCTCCTTTGTGGTTGAGGGATGGAGGAAGACAAAGTAAATAGACAAGCAACACAACCTGCAACCATCCTTACAATGCCCATCCACTTCTTGCTGTACTTCACATCTCCTTTGGTTTTTATCTGAGCTCTTTTTTTAAAAAAAATTACATCTCTGTTCCACTTAATCTAAATCATAGTTTTTGCATTTATTTGTCTTTTTTGCTTCTACCTCTTCCTGGGTATATCCTGTTCTTATCCAGCCCTCTCTTTGATTTCAATTCATCTCTCTCTCTTCCACTTAATTTAACCTCCCCCTTATTTGCATTTATCTGTGCCCTTTCTCTCTGTTTGGATTGCAATATTTTCTGTATGTTTTGCAAGTAGAACTTCTGACTCCTCTCTATTTTTCTCATTTGTTGTTATGTCATTTTCAGGTTCAGTTTGCAATAGTTTGTAAGGATGAGAATCGAGTGTGCATACATACATAATTATACTGAGTTTTTTTAAAAATGTAAAGTTAAAGTTGGAAAGCTGGTGGGGTATAATTGTTTGAGTGCTGGACTAGGACTTTGAGAGAGCAGAGTTCAAATCCTTACTTGCCAATTAAATCCCATTGGAGGGCCTAGAGTAAATCACACTCTCTCACCCTCAGAGGAAGGCAATGACATACCCCTTCTGAACAAATCTTGCAAAGAAAACCACATAATAAGCTCCTTTGGGTCCCTGTAAGTTGGAAACAACTTGACAGCACACAACAACAAAGTTAAAGTTCAGACAATGAGCTTTTTCTAACCAATGGAAAAAGAACATCGAGATAGTAAATTCTGGGCAGAGTGGGACAAATACTAGCAGATTTGGGGTATACAGTCAGGCCTCTGCATTCACTAGGGTTAGAAGCACAGGAGCCCTGCAAAAGTGGAAAAACTGCAAATATCAAAATTTGTGTGTGTGTCTGTGGGAAGGGGGCTGAGATACAATGGGGATAGTGGGCACCTGGGGTCCAAACCAGGTGAGGGAAACAAGAGGGAGAGGGAGTGGGTTGGCATGGGGCCCCTATATTTCCTCTCTCTTACCCATCTCCTTTCTTGGGTGTGGGGGGACATTGGGAGAAGTTTTGTGGTGCTGAGAAATTGGCTGCAATCCGTCTTTAGTTGGCCAGGCAGTGGCTGGTAGAGGAAGAGGAGGACAGGTGAATTTTTAAAGGGCTGCATGTCCACATCAGAGCTACCAAGAGGGAAGGTTCCCCAGAAAAGAAGTGGTTGAGGTCGGGGCTAGAGAGGTTGGAGAAACTTGTAAATAATCAAATTCACA
This sequence comes from Ctenosaura bakeri, assembly GCA_948474755.1. Classification (NCBI taxonomy): domain Eukaryota; kingdom Metazoa; phylum Chordata; class Lepidosauria; order Squamata; family Iguanidae; genus Ctenosaura; species Ctenosaura bakeri. The sequence goes on along the minus strand of CAOLHI010000733.1, from coordinate 415,640 downwards.
AAAGTGAAACCTGCAAATGTAGAGGACTGGCTGTAATGAAATGGAGCAGTATCTTAAATTATTTCATTTGGTATTTGATTGGCAAGGTTGGGAAGAAGCTCTTGTGGGATTATCTGCCTCATATGTCAAATAATCTGACTGGTTTGAGTATTCTGTACCTTGAGCCGGGTGAATAAAAAGCATCATTTTGCTGTTCTGCTGAAGCAGCGAAATGTCTTGGTCATCACTGGTCACTATTACAATTCTGAAGAGGGAAAAATCTTATTTGTGACATCCAATATATGGTAAGCAAAAGGTATCAAGTCCACTCCTGTTTACATATAAATTAAACAAAAACAAACTAGTAGGCATTCACATGCTCATGCATTCTTATTATCAGTTCCATCTTTTCTGTCATATTCCAAATTTCCTAAAGAATTTTATTATTTTATTTTCTCCATTGAGATAGCCACTCCTCAATATATTTGGGCAAGTCAATTTGGGCATTATTTCTAATTTTCCTTTATTTTGATTTATTTGATATCTGTTTGTTGGTTTCAAAAAGATTTTTGATTTGCCACTGTGGGAATCAAATATACAAATCTGACTTCCACAATGGTCAGGTAGAAATAAATATGGTCCCCACCACTGCGTAGTCCCAACAAATCTTTGTAATAGTTTGACCCTAAACAAGACTCAATAAAAGTAAAATGTATGTTCCTGGTCTCTTTTCACACTACACAGTTTATAGCACTACAATTCCATTTTAACTGCCATGGCTGCATCTTGTGGGATCCTAGGATTTATAGTTCAGAGGATCACTAGAGCTCTCTGGCTGAGAATTCTACATATCCCTTCCTAAACTGTCAAATATGGGGGTTCCATGGGACGGAACCACAGCCCTTAAAGTGGAATCATAATGCTGTAATTGTGAAAGTGTGAAAAGGCTTCAGGGAATCTGTCGCCTTCAGATTGGATCTCAATATATACAGCTGGCTCATTTAGAAGCAGGTATCTCTTATGATCACATTTACATGGGGCGATGTGTAATATGTTACACCTGATTTTCCTAGATGCACAGCTATTTTAAAAATTATTTTTATTATAAACCAGAAAACAATAAATCATGAACATTTGCTTGTACCTATTAATTTTACATTATTCAAAAATAAATACATTTAATTAAAAAAAACCCTTTACCCTCCCCTTATCCCCCCTCTTCTTTTCTTCTTTGATCATCATGCTTTTCGCCTTGGAATGATAACTCTACAGGAAATATCTTGAATCTTATGAACAAAAGAGTTGAGTAAACATTGCCAGTTTCGAGTTATTAAATATACCACGCCACAAGTCTATATATTGAAAATATGTAATCTATATAGCTTGCTTCATTCCTTATTGTTTATATAGATGTACTATGCAGTCAGCCCTCCACATTTGCCGGTTTCACTTTTGAGGATTTGATTATTCACGGAGTATTTGCTGTCAGCTCTGCTGCCGCCCTATGCGCTTTTTAATAGGGACTGCAAGCCTCGTGAGACTGAGAAACTGTGAATGAAGCTTCTCAGTCCCCATTAAAAATGGTGTGGGGCAGCAGTGGGGCTGGGCAGAAGCCCCACCGGCCTCCCACTTCTGCCTTGTGAAGGAACCCTGGTGCTTCAGAAGAATCCATGGTGGGTTGAACAGGGTGATCGTACTCTTTTGTGTGTTAATCATGGTTTGGGAGGGCCGAGAGTTATTCCTGGTTTTTCCACTTTCATGGGGGTCCTGTGCCCCTAACCCTTGAGAATGTGGAGGGATGACTGTATACTATGGCGGTTATTACTTATATGCCTATATACTTAACATTGACCATTTCCGCACTACAGTGTTAAAGTGCTGCTATTCCACTATCAACCTCCTATAGAATTCTGGGGTTTGTAGTTTAGGGAAGGGCACTTTGAATTCTCAGCCAACGAGCTCTTTGGTCTCAGTAAACTACAAACCCCAGAATTCCACAGGGAGTTGAAAGTGGAATAGCAGCAGTTTAACACTGTAGTGCGGAAATGGCCCTTATCTAATTTGTATACCTCCACAGTGTTTCTTAGGCCTTTTCCGCACTGCACTGTTATAGTGCGATTATTCCACTTTTAACATCCTATGGAATCCTGGGGTTTCCAGTTTAGGGAGGGGCATTTAGACTTCTCAGCCAGAGAGCTCTTGGGCCTCAGTAAACTACAAACCCCAGAAGTCCACAGGATGTTAAAAGTGGAATAAGAACACTATAGAAATGTTTCGAAATACATGCTATTTGCAAGTTGTTCGCCGCCTCGATCCATATGGAGAGGCGGGATACAAATAAATAATAATAATAACAACAACAACAACACTATAACAATGTAGTGTGGAAATGGCCTTAGGGCGCGATCACATTACACTGTTATAGTGCTATTATTCCGCTTTAACTGCCGTGGCAACACTGCATGGGATCCTGGGATTTCCAGTTTAGGAAGAGGCATTTAGCATGAGCCAGAGAGCTCCAGTGCTTCACTGAACTACCACCCCCAGGATTCCACACAATGTCCATTTCCGCACTAGACTGTTATAGCGCGATGATTCCGCTTCAACCTCCTCTGGAACCTGGGTTTGCAGTTTCGGGAGGGGCCGGCCGGCCCCTCCCGAAACTGCAAACCCCAGGATTCCAGAGGAGGTTGAAAGCGGAATCATCGCGCTATAACAGTCTAGTGCAGAAATGGCCCATGATGCCATGGCAGTTAAAGCGGAATAATAGCGCTATAACAGCGTGACAGGGCCTTCAGATGTAAAGACACCCTAATGGCACTGAAGGGTGGCACTGAAAACTATACCTCCCAGAAGCTTTTGCGCCCCGCTCTCTCTCCTCCTCCTCCAGCAGCGACACGCTTCAGCCATAAGCTGCTCAAATGTGAGAACCGGTCAGTGAGAGGGAGAGAAGGAGAGAGAGCGCATGCGCCCCCTGCGGCTACTGTAGAGCCGATGGGTACCACTTTTTTTTTTTTCCCCCTGCGCCTGGTCACGCGCCCCACCTCGTCTAAGCCGGCGAGGATAACTTTGGCGGCGGCTGCGGTGGTTTGGTCCGCGCACGCGCCCTAAGGCTACGCCGGAGGGAAGGCGATAACGCGCCCGCGCGTGCCGTGCGGCGAGAGCGCGCCTGAAGAGAGGCGGGGGCGTGGCCAATCAGAGATAACAGCGAAGGAACAGCGGGGGGAGGGAGGGGGAGCAAGGCGTTGCCCGGCAGCGGGAGCGGTGGCTATATAAGCGGCGGTGCGGCCGTTGCTCGCGTCGTTCGACGCCGGCTGCTTTCTCTTTCGGATAACAGGCGTAGGTGAGCTGCTGGCGGGAGGGCGGGATGATGTCGCGGGCTCCAAATTGAGGCTGGGAAGGCAGGCAGCATATTGAGGGAAGATGGAGGCGGGAGGCAGGGGGGAAAATAGAAAGGAGGGTCGGCCCTGTAGGCGTTGGCGTGGGTTGTCAAGGTGACGGTGGGGAGCGACCCTGCGTCTCCCCTGGATGCCTGAAGGCCTTGGGGCGCAGAGCCTGTGCGGTGGGGCAGGGGACCGAAGTGGGGGAGCGGAGTAAGTCCGAGGAGGCACCCAGTCTATTTCAAACTGAGGCCCTTTCCACACTAGACCGTTACAGCGCTATTATTCCACTTCCAACATCCTATGGAATCTGGGGTTTGCAGTTTAGGGAGGGGGATCCTCCCTAAACTGCAAACGTCGAAAGTGGAAGAACAGCCCCTCCCTAAACTGCAAACCCCAGGATACCATAGAATGTTGGAAGTGGAATAATAGCGCTATAACAGTCTAGTGTAGAAAGGCCTAAGGGGTGAGACCCTCTGCTTAAGGAAAACCTTTGACTGGTGGCCCCTGGCAGGTCTTACAGGTGTCCGCCTGTGGGGTGGGGGGCAAGGTGGGCATAGGGCAAGGTGGGTTCGTGGGCTGCATGTGGGGAAGTGGTGATGCGCTTGGTGAGAGAGCGCTTGTGAAGTTTCGTGGCTGTTTTCCTCCACGAAAAGCGGGAGGATTTGACAGGTCTGGGGGGATGAGTCACCCACCCAGCAGCAGCACGTCTTTCCTTTGCAGCGTTGCTGGGGAAAGCGTACCTGGATGAGGTCCTGGGGTGTGGGTGGGCCTCTCGACAGGGACGGATTTCTAGGTCATATGATAAGTAGCTTTATCTGGACATTGGACGGTGTCTAGGGGGCTTGGTAGAACCTGTATGGGGAGGGGGTGTTGTGATGACTTTGTTATGGGGATTGGAGGGCTTTGTGGGAACTGTGGAATCCTGGCTTTGATTGATTTGAAATCTAGTGGCTGCTTGGGAATCTAGTAAAGACAACAGTATCTGTAATAGCAAGGGTGCGGTAGGAAAATCTTAATAAAGCATTTCCATTTGGAAGGAAGCTGAGCATTGAATATTTCTCTTTTGGTGAGAAGGAAGGGTGGGCTGTTGCTGGACGAGAAGGCCTGAAAGTGGGAGGTAATGATGCTCATTGATCTGATGCGTCTCTTTTCCTGTAGCATGGATCTCTCTAGAAATGCAACTGCGTCAAAAGAAGAAAAAAATCTGGAGAGTCAGGCCTGAACAGCTCCATTTTATAGGAGTCCTGGGTGCTCTATTTCTGTCCTCGTCCTTCTCTTATTGAAGGGAGGGAGCATCCTTTTGCCATTATTTACAGGAATTTAAAACAAATGCTTGTATTTTTTCCCCCTCTCCTCTGTTCTACAGCAGATCTAAGCCCAGATTGACAAGGTTTTACTTTTTTTTTTGCTTCCCCATTCTTTTTAGTTCAGAGATTTTGAGCAGAAAAAGCTGGGTGATGGATATTGTACAGATTTCCCCACAGATAAATTACACAAATCAAAATAAACTGGAGCTCAAGTATAAAAGGGCTTGGAGTATCAGTTTTGGGTGGGAGAAGGAGTCATTGATATTTAAAGATGTTGCCTCCACCCTGGCTGGACTACTTATTTTAATGCTTTGCGGTTTTAGTGGGGACTGGAGAGCAAGACCCCAATTGCCTATGAAAGAGTTGCTCGCTTTCAGATCATCTGGCAATTATATGGATTTGTCGTGTTCATGTGACTGTCTCATCGGTGAGATTAGGAAGCAACGATGTTCTGCGTGCGGGAAGGCACGCTCCAGCGAACAGCAGCTGAAAGATGGCCAAGATTCTTCCTCAGGGATTTCAGGAGTACAGAAGCTGCTTCCTCACCAATAATACCATCATGGGAAGGGGGAGTAACCTTCTCTGCCTTCCATCAGAACTAGGCTGCATAGCTGTGCGTTTGTTGTGACAATGAGCCTGTATATCTACATTGCACTGTTATAAAAAAATATCTCCTCTCCTCTCTATCTAACAAAACAGACTGTGCACAGAACACCATTTTCTTTTGTACTATCTTTTGAGCTTAAAAATTCTCCTTTCTTGGAACTATAGCTTCAAATATGTGTCTGCTTAAAGCTGTTGTACTTTATCCAGTCCCGATTAAAGATGGAGAGCCACTGGAAAGATTGTGTTACTAGTCATACCTCAGTTTGCCCCTTTGATTTCAATAGGTCTGTTCTAGGTGGGACTAAAATTGGATTTTGTCTTCTGTTGCTGTTGTGAGCAGACAGGAGGAAGAAAATATCCAATTAGAGCTAAAGCACAAACTGAATAGATTTTTTGTTTGGCTTTGTGGGAAGTCAGAAGTAAAATGTGCATATTGGTGTTCCTAGTGGCAGCAGAGAGAAGGGAACCTGTTCTGTTACTGAAAATCTGGCTGCTAACTGGTACTATCACAATAGAAGGCAAATACTGAGAAATTTATAATCGGAACGTACATAGCTTCATGTGCCTAAACCCATTGATTTCAGTTAACTTAGATGCAACTAACTGAAAGGACTAGAATAAGCCACTGACTCTCTCAAGGTCACAGCCACTGCAGCTAGGATGTGATGGCTGTAAAATGCTCATAGGCTGTGAGTACGTGCTGAGGCTACATTGGACTGTGGTGTCTGCTTAATACGCTCTTGGTGAATATGACGTTCTGCTCCTGGCCGCCAAGCGTCACTGCAGCAACTGGATGCCTGCAGTAAGATGAGGACGTATTCTTGTTGGTGATAGACAAGTGTTTCTATCATAATCCATTAAATGTTTGCACAGTCAGAATGATAAGGCAGCTGTCAGTATTAAGCCAGGCTAGAATTAGTGCTTGTTTTGCCAATCTGCTGTGGCTATCATACATTTTGAAGTCACTGCATATATTTGTGACAGTTAATACTGTGTAAACCTGTATACGTGCAAGGGAAACAGGAGAAAAATCCTATCTTTTCATATGTATATCAACATATTTTGTAGGTGTTTTGTGAAGTACAAGCTATTAATGTTGCAAGAGGAGATTGTATCCTCTTGTAAGAAGGATACAGATTATTTCATTTCATTATAGATTGTTGTGAGATGGTGTTACCACCTCTGTAAACTAAGTTCTGAAACTATGCAGGTTGTCAAGGATCTTAAAACAATGATTGAACAGAGTAGGTTAGAAATATTTTTGTGGTGCTGTAGAGGGGAGCTAACTGCATGGAAATAAAATGGCTTCTGTTTCTTCCAGTAGTGGCGGCCCAGATTTTGTATGATATGCTGTGTTAGAGGAAAATAAGTGTTTTAGTACCAAATAAGAATCCCTTGACTAGTTTTAGGAAATGAGATTTTGCTTAAAAGCTAGTTAACTTGACTTGATTCATGTTAGTGTCTCTTTGCTTGAAGCAGCACAACCACAACTGTAGCACAGTTTTGTATGCTGATTCTTTTCAGGGTTACTAAAGCTAAGAGCCTCATTTACTGTAATTTGGGACAGAAATCCAAGTAGTTGACAGTTAGGATGCTGTAGCAAAGCAGTATGAAGTCTAGAGAGTTTGGAGTTACATGCTATTCTCTAAATTGTGGAGTTCATCCAATAACAAAATGACAGCTAATCAATGACAGCAAGGTGATCTTGCTCAAGGTCAAAGTAATGAAATACGATTGTGATGGCGGGCAGATATCTGATGCCAATTTTTCACCAAACTACCTTGTTTCAGGGGAAGATATGAAAACAGATCTAAGCTGTTCTCACAGTTATCTCTCCCGTTCTTCTTCATAATTCTTGGTTATTTCCTGTATATAGACCAATATTTTTCTGGAATTGGACAGAAACCTGGGATGGAGTGAATTAAGAATTTGTAGCTTAAGTGGGACATGCCAATCACATTTCAGGCTATTGATGTAGATTGATATCTGGTAGCAAACTGGAATCCTGAGGAGCAGATTTTGAAATGCTTTGGTTCCTTCCACAAACCTGTTGAAAGAATCTTGCCTCTAGTATTTTACAATAACTTATTGTTATTGTTAATGGGGCAGAGTACAGTTCCCTGGGCATTGTTGAACTGTAACTCCCAGGAACTGTAGCAGTGATAAGAGCTGCCAGATGTCATAGTGCCATAGTGTTATAACATCTGGTGGGCCTCATTTTGCCCTTTGTGTTGTAAAATACCTGTCTGTGAGAGTCTGCATATTTTTCATTATTAAATCTGGTCGCTTAGACTCAATATGGGTGAAACCAGCACTATATAAAGTACTGTATAGTAACAGAGTTCTGATACGTGCAGATAAGGTTTGGAAAGAAAAAGAGGAGAGTCGTCATTATGTAACTACAATAAAAAAGTGATGTTCTGCTCTCTTGATGGGTGACCTCAACATCTGCTTTTGAGTCTGAGCAGAAGCATTACGTATTAACTTGCTGAGCACTCTGCCACATCCCACAGTGCAAGAATATGCTGTGTCAGGCACACGAGCAGGCTGTTGAAACACAAAGTAGGCCTAGAACAAGGTTGGAAATGTGGGGATATGGCAGCTCATGTGGTAACTTCTGGGTCAAATATCACTACTGCAAGTACATGAAATAATGAAATAAACAGCTGTTTTATGATCATCAGGTGTGCAGGGAGATACTGCACTGCTGTATTTCTAATTTCTACAGAGATGCTTTTGCAAGAGCTGGCCTCATCTTCTCAACATAGAAGTAGAGTATAGTCCAACTGAAGATACCTAGTAAGAACTGCCAATTCATTCTGAATTTCAGTCCCATTTCAAAGGCTTATTTACTGGTGTTACTGGAAACTGGTCTTTATTTATAGTCTTGAAAGTTATGTGCACTCGCAAGTGTTCAAATGTTTGAATATCTAAGATGTAAAAGATGTTCTTGTCCACACTGTCTTAAATCGGGGAAATGGGAGGACCAGCTTTGAAAAATAATTACACAGAAAGAAGGTCTGTGAGAATGGTTGCAATAAACTTAGCTGAATAGAAGTTAGCAAATGTCTTGAATGAAAGTTAACAGGTCTCTTGAAATCCTGTTTCAGTATTTCTAGGTAGAGAAACGGTAGATAGGTCAGCCAGAAAATGAACCCACACAGTGGTTCTGCAACAATGGAGCAAGTTAGTGTCAAAGTTTTCAGGTAAGCAAATCTCTTGAAAGATTTCTGCTGGAATTTGTCTCTCTTCTCTTAGAGTCAGTACAGTTAATGCAAGTGATGGTAAGATCTTTTGATTTTATATGCTAAAAAACCATAATATTAGGCCCGCGTGTTCACAATGTAGTGATCCAAAAGGCTGCTATTCCTTGTACACTTGCAAACAGGTTCTCTACATTAAATTACCACAAGAATGCATGTTGAGGCAGGAAATAGAACTTCTTTTTTCTGGTGCCCCAGTTGTGGAATGCCATCTCTCTGGAGGCTTGACTTGTGCTGACGTTGGCTTCATTTCGACACCCAAGTTAAAACTTTGGAAGATTAAAGATCATGGTCCAACTGAGTTCTTTTGGTCTTCGAGACCTTTTGTTAAGAGGGTGGGAAGCCATGGCCCTGGGGTTGTGAGACCTGAGCCAGACTATTAATATCAGGATCATTTAGAGATCTTTCTTTCAGAGGTTTGCCATGAATCAGAGCCAGCTTCATGTCACATAACAATAAATATTTATAACAACACATAACAACAATAAATATTTTAATAAATAAATACAACTGTATCAAGATCTCCACAATAGCCACTTGAGAGAACATTGCTAGCTAAACAGCCTTGCTAGGTACTGTGGTGGCATGGTGTTCTTATACTGAAATGTATAACCATACTGAACTGTTACTGGAATATTGATGCCTGGTACGATGGAAACCTTTCTCTAAAAGAATCTCTCACAAGCAGATCCAAGTTATTCAGGACCGCCCTCTTCCATATAGTGAACTCTTACAGAAATTAGAGTAAATTAGCATGTTCTGAAAGGTATTTGGTATTTTTGGTGGGACTTGATAACATGTAAAGAAGCAACACGGTTATCCTTGAGGTAACTAAACCTAGATGATTAACTTGAGTGAAAAAAAATAATAAAATGCATTGACCATGCCTGCTTACTTGCCCGTTTTGTTTTATTGTGTGACAAAGCATCACAGCTGTTGATCTTATAAACATGCAGAAAACAATTGTTCTGTGATAGTGACACAATCAGCATTTATATCTACACCAGACTTTGAACAAGTTTAATGATCATTCCTCCTGGGAACTGCATTTCTACAGAGGAAATCCAAGCCCCACATATAGACATCACAGCACCCTCTCCTACTAGTCATTTCCAGGACAATGTATAATTAATCAGATTATTACCTTTTTTAAAAAAAGCCACAAATCTTTAGCATGTAGGTATTCTGTAATCTGGAGTGGGTTTTTGAGAGAGACTGAGGATCATAAACACTCAATACCAGTGGCACATCAGGTCAAACCACCTCAGATATTGAAGCCACTGGTCTTGGAGGAACCACTACAGGAGAAGTTGTCAGCACCTACGCAAGAGTAGTAGTTGGTACCAATGCAGGTTATGATGTTTCAACTACTTCTTTGATATGTTCTTCTTTCTTGATACTGAGCTACTGTATGATGAAGCCATTCTCTTGTGTCCAGCACTAGAGTGTGTAGATTGGGAGAACTTCAGTCTCTGAATTGAGGAGGACAGATGAACCTATTCTCCTGGGCTTGAAGGCTAGAGTTTTTGTGTCCATGCAGTAACCTTATTGGAATGTTCCAGAGCTGAGTAGCTTGGTGGGAATCCTGGTTTTCCTGTCTGTCACACATGTCCTAGCCTGCCAAAGCTACTGTCCCCTTAGTTTTGTAGTCCTCCAGGAAAAATTTTACAACAGGGACCTGAAAGAGAGGGGAATTAGGGCAGTTCGTGTGAGGGCATAAATGACCACTCAAAAGAACCACAGATATAGGTTAGCAACCTGTTCTTCTTTGAGATCTTTGTGCCTCACACAAATGGGTGACTGCTAAGTTTACCAAAAGATGAATGGTCAGAATTATTAGAAAATAGAAGAGAGTAGTACACCCACACTTGACATTAGCTATCATCCTTAGTCCAACTTGTAAGGTTGAATGGAAATAGATGGCTGAGGCCATGTTGCAGCTTTACACAATTCTGATAAAGCCACACAATGGAGTAAAGCTATGGAGGAAGCCATAGCCCTTGTAGAGTGAGCTCTGAGGCACAGGATCTGGGATGGTCCAGTCATTGTATGGTATTCAGGAGGAAGAGTTACCAGAACATGGCTGAGCCTTCAGTTCTACCATTCATTGAACAGTGTTATTTCAAATAATCATGCTTAGGTTCCAAGAAAGTTTTCTGAACAGTGTGTACAGGAAGGGAAGTCCAGTAAAATCAGTAGGGTTTCAAGTAGTTGCTAGGATTAGGACACTTGCATGCACTGTTGTTTCTTACATATGTGAAATTCAGGTGCATGACATTGAAAAAGCAGGGTGAGTCATCTCTTGAAAGTTGTCTTTTACAATTATGAAGGTTTTTGATAGCCCCTTAAGTCTGAAAACTAAACCAGAGTTTACCACCTGTCCCCTCTTCAAGGTTTTAATTCCACATGGCTCATTTACCCAGGATTGTGGACACTGTCACTTCTGTGTGCTCATTCCACTTTTGGTGCATGGCGTAATTCCAGAAATGAAGGGCTGTGTTGGTCTATAAAAACAAAATTAAATCCAAAACCCTCAGGTGAATAGTACAGTTACTATAAGCAGCTATAGTGGTGGGCAAGCTTTCATCTTCTCCAGAACATAATGAGACAAAATGGTAAAGTATTCAGAAGCCACTTGTAATTGTCATGTAATTACACAGTGGTTTATATGAAAGGAATACAGAGGCATGTAAATACATGAGGCAGCCCTTTAGCATCATAGACCTAAATAATGGATAGTACAAAACTTTAAAAAATTCAACAAATAACATCATGTAGTTTTTTGTTTTCCTACTCTATCTGTTAAGCAAAGAATCCCAAGGCTGGTATCTAGTGACTGTTCTCTAGAGTAAGGCAAAAGTTTGCTGAAAGGAATAGGGGCTCTGAAAATCTGGGTGAGGCATGGTGGTGCCAGGTGTAAAAGGAAGGTACAGGTTGGGGTGGTAGGGAGGACCGGAGACAGAGAGGGGGAGGGGGAGGAGAGGGAGGGGGAGGAGGGAGAAGTAGGGACAACGAGATGGATTCACCACTGCAGCCGGCTGCCGCCGCCACCTCCCCCTCCTCCTCTTCTAAAATTCGCTTCAGTAGTCCTAGGAAACTTTGAAAATATTATTTGTGTTTTTTCCACTTTCATGGGGATACTGTACCCCTTACCCTCATGAAACTGGTGAGCTGACTACTTTCTCCAGCACCCACAAAAGACCTTGAAAATGGCAAAGGGAAGGTGTTGAGAACTAAGAGATCTCAAGCCCCTTCCAGAATTTGAGTTGCCTGAATTTCCTGGAGAGAAGGAGTGAATTAAGCGAATTGAAATATATTGAATAGATGTGTAACAGTTACAGTCTCTGTCCATGCCAGTGTGCTTATTTTCTGACCTTTTGCAGGCTTGAGATCAGCGAAGGGTCTCCTCCAAAAATCTCTCCTGAGCCACCACCCCCAGAGCCAGAGCCGGAACCAGAACCACCTACCCCAGAGCCAGAACCAGAAGCTCCTCCTCCACCACCACCACCACCTCCTCCACCCCCTCCAAAACGCATGGCTGAATTAGCTGTTGGAATCAATGGGTAAGGTCTTGTTCCCTTTTCTGCTTAGTCGGATTTGCATTTTTTAAAATGATATGATTCTTACTGAAAAAGTGGTTATTTGAAAGAACTTTTCCGGATTTTCATGAAAGCTGTCCCCTCACTGAGCAAAATAAAATGAATTACTTTCTTACTGTTTTTTTGTAACAGAACTGTATAAGAAGGGATGGGACCTGTTCTCAAAAGCCTATGATTGGAATACAGGTAGCTGTAAATCAGAAGAGATTCTGCAAGCAGAAGCTTGCAACTTGAATCGTATGAACACTTGTACTAATTTGACGAGCTGTAAATGGAGAGGAATGGAACATTCTTGCTACCCTCTGGCTTCTAAACCTTCAACTATCAAGGAGCTTTATTTCATAATGGCTTTTTTGCTCATCCTGCCCCAAGTCTGCAATGGAACCCCTGCAGTGGTGCCTCTATATGTTAGACTGCAACTGCCCTTAGTTTTAGTGAGGATAGCTAATGGCAAAATACAGTCACAGTCCAGCAACTTCTGGAGGACAGCAGCTGCCCATACCTGCAGTGAGGGATCCTGAAGCTTGTTATAAGATAGAGTAGACTTCCAGCTTGTGAAAACTGCAGGATTATGAAGACTACCAGTAAGAACCAGGTGTAAAGTAGTGGCTTGGAGATTAGTCAGTTGTGTCTTCTGCCTCATAAACCAGATTCTAGGACAGAGCTATCCAAACTTTTCAAGTTGGTGACACACTTTTTAGACATGCATTATTTTGCAACATAGTAATTTAGTAAGTGGAGGCAGCCCCTCCACCTGAGCCTGGCCTGCCATGGCAGCAGAAGAGGCAGCCCCTCCACCTGTTATATTTGCACAACACACCTACACACTGCAGCTGACACACTAATGTGTCACGACACACAGTTTGAAGTTCTGTTCCAAGATAACCTGGATATACAAACCCAAATCTATATTTGAATTCCTGCAGATCAGAAATCCTAATTTAGGGGTTGTGGGGGGAGAGATTTTATTGCTACATTTAAACACCTTGGAAATTGTAAATCCTCTGTCGTCCTGTGCCTTGCCAATTGGTACAGAGTTATTTCCTGCCATACTAAATGACAGTAATGGAAGAGATGGAGCTTTTGCACCATAACAAAAAGTAATTAATTTCTTAACTAATTTATTTTCTTAGCCAACTCCTTAATATAACCAGTTCTTATCAACTCTGATGTTTCACAGAACAAACTTCAGAAGCTCTGCTCTGAACATGAAGTCTTAAACACTGTTTTCATGATGCACTTTGTAGCTTTTGGAACAGTTCCCTGAGTGAACTTCTCTTCCTGTTATTTTCCAACCTGATTAACTAGAAGAATAATAGTGTCAAAAGAAAGAGCCTGATATAGTTTGCTTTTGAATTCCTGTTGATTGTTCTAAACTTCAACAGAGGCTGGTGGCTGCAGGTTTTTAGCAAAGGTTTGTATTTAATTGTTTGTGCTGTGTGGCTTGAGGAGAGCTGTTGGTTTCATACCTCTTTTAATCCCAAGGAAGCCTTCATAGTTTCTTAGGTAAGACCGATTATGTAGAAGGGATTAGGTGGTGACATTTGCTATTTTAATCAATTGATTTCTTTCTTTCTGTAGATTTGGACGTATTGGGCGCTTGGTTCTCCGAGCCTGTGTCGAGAAGGGGGTCAAAGTTGTGGCTATCAATGATCCTTTCATTGATCTCAACTACATGGTAATGCCCAGAATTCTAGCAGTGCTTAGCCTTTAGCATTTTCCTGATAGATGAAAAGACAGCTGAACTAAATTAAGTAGCCATAGAGTCATGACATTACATAATCTAATTCAGAGAGCAAGTGTGATCCAGAGCTTGAGTTGATTGGGACTACATCTGACAGTAAAAGTGCTTTTTTTACTTTACTTAGGGGTGTGCAGTCCTGAACAGCCTAGTAGTTGTGACCACCTGTCTCCTGCCAGTTAACTGTCTTACGTAAAACTGCATCAAGACATAGAGATCAGCTGTTTATGAACCAACCAGTGGAAACTGAACAAAGTGTAGGACCCTATTAGAGTGAGTGCTGATTAGGCCAGAAGTAGATAGACTTCAGACCTGTGAAATTAATGGATCATAATTCAAGAACTAAGGAATAAGGGCATGAACTCACAGTTAACTGAGGAGTTCATTTTCAGTATCAGGACTGAAATTAAGAGTCCAGTCACACAGGAATCCCCTCCTGCCTCCTCCTCTTGGCTTTCTATTCTTTTAGCACCTGAATTTAGAAGGGGCTGCAGATCCTCTTTGTTGCTTTAGTTAAACAACTCAGAAACACTTGGGATCTGTTGCAAATCACCTAGTGATTTCCTACCTTCTGCCCATGCACTGTCTTTGCTACAGAGGTGAAATCAAGCTCAAGGACACAGGTGTATCCGCCAGATATACAAACTCATTCCTGAGAGTGTATTGTCTCTATCAGTGGTGGAGAACCCGTTCTGCATCACTTGTCGGTCTTCCATTTTGCTCACTGGTCCTACTTTCTGGTGCATCTTATACCTGGACATGGATATCATATTGGCAAAGGGGCTTACGCAATGTGTATAGCTATGAATCAGTGGCTTTCCTCTTCAAACTGGAAGTAGTTCCTGCTTGAAAAGAAGGCCGGTCTTGAGCCTAAAATAGGCCAGGCCTTAAAACATGGCAGAATTGTTTCTTGTGGTCCCCTGGTGGTAGGTGCAATTTTCTAGCAATTTATTGGGGAAAAACTGGGGAAGTGTAGGTATGTGAGGAGAGGTGTGGTCCTCCCAGCTCCCAGACCTGATGTGGTTCCCCAGCCTTAGTGTGAAACTTATTAAATTGGATTCAGAATATTGGAGGGTACAAACTGGGGTCAATATGTATAAGGCCCTATGGAAATATGATTGCGGTTCGCGGATATCATTGTGTAGTAGAGTGACTTAACAATCCAGTATTTTTTGCATAGGCCTTTTATTTCTACTTAAAAAGATGGAATGCTGCCCTTTTGAAAGGAAGAGGGAAAGAGAGAGAGAAAAGGTCTGATCTGTTTTTCTCTGGCTTTTTCTGGTTAGGTCTACATGTTCAAGTATGATTCCACTCACGGACGTTTCAAAGGAGAGGTGAAGGCTGATGGTGGCAAACTAGTAGTGAATGGCTCAAAAATCTCTGTGTTCCAGTGGTAAGTGGAGACAAAAGGGGCAGTGCACTGAGGGTAAGTCAACTCTTGGTTAGAGATATGTACAAAGCTCCTGAGACTTCTGACTAGTTCTGTGTTCTTATCCTAAACTGACCACAAAAGAACATTGAAATGGTGTATATGAGTTCTAAAGGCAGAGTGGTCAGCATAGACTGGAGAAACCTAGACTGAAGCTCTTGCTTCCAGTTTACTGATGGTCACTGAATCACTGTCCTTCAGTCTTGTATACCTCACAGGGCTATTAAGAGAAAAGACAAATTGACCTGTTATGTGTGGAGGAAGGACAGAATAGTAATAATAATAGAAATACAGTGAACAGACTTCTTATTGTCAGAGAAATCAACCAGTGCTAACTGCAAAGGTGGCTTACGTCTGATTTGTTATTAGTTTGATGATGTGCCGGAGATTGTTAAGTTGAGGTATTAGCATTTTGTTCTCCCTGTGTATATGAAAACACCAGTTTGTTTTCTGGATACATCAATGCCCTCACAGATGTAAGCCTTGGCTATTGTACTGCATGTTGCTTTTGGACAAGAACACACAGGTGTGTAGAGGAGGACCAGTTCTGACTATTGTCATCCTCCTTTCCCATAATGTCTTAGCAGAGTGTACCCAGCTCTTGCTTTTTCTGGCTTGGGGGTGCGTGTGCCTGTGAATAAGGAAATGCATTTGGATGTCAAGTCACTGGTTAAGTTGTACTAGATGTTTGCAGAAGCCTGTCTGTTTTGACTGCTAATTGTTTCTGGGAGTTTTCTTTGCACTGCCACACAGTAAATTTGTTTCAGCAGAAATCAGTTGGACGGGTCCTGATAAAAGTGCTGCAATCTTGTATTTCACAGCATGAAGCCAAATGAGATCCCTTGGGGAGAGGCAGGAGCTCTGTATGTAGTGGAGTCTACTGGAGTCTTCCTCAGTGTGGAAAAAGCTTCAGTAAGTATTTGGAGGTTTCACCCATCTATAGAAGAAAAGTGGTGCTCAGGACCATCCATAAAAGTATACTGGGCTTGGCTGTAGATACTTGGTTTTTAAAGGAACTGGCCTAGGTGCCTGCTGTGTTGGAGCATGGCATGTTATTGGCTCTTTTGACCATCTTTCAATGCTGTTTGGGTGGAGTTTGATCTTCAGAACTTGACTGACTTAGAACCTTGCTTCTTCTGTAGGCTCATCTGCATGGTGGAGCCAGGCGAGTAGTGGTGAGTGCACCATCCCCTGATGCTCCTATGTTTGTTATGGGAGTCAATCATGAGAAGTATGATCCATCCAGCATGAATATTGTGAGGTAAGACTCATTGGCTGGGTTGAAGAAGTGTTTTACTATAGTATTACTTCTGGATCAGAACCTGTCTACTTGAAAATAAGTCATACACACAACATGTATGCAGAGCATCTAAAACCTGTTTGGGACAGAGCAGATGTTGGTAGTGGGGAAAATGATGCCACAAGGAGCAGAGTCCTTCTTTCTTCCTCTCCTCACAAACCATTCTTGTTTTGCAAAGCAAATAGCTGGGTGTTTCTGTGTTGAATATATAGCAGATTTACTCTTTTCCCCAGACAATTGGGGAAGTCTTGATTACATAGAAATTCGAAAGCACACTGGATTCTAGGAAAGTCTTCAAATCAGATGTTTAACAATTGAAGCCCAGAGTGTGAATTTTATTTCAGAACAGAAGACAGTAAGCCAAGTTGTTCATGGACCAGAACAATGACAGGATGGGATGGTTTGTGGAAGCTCTGTTAAAATTTGAGGTTTGGGTACTTCCGTTGCAGTGATAAACATAGATCTGTATGGTGGAAGCTTCGTTTATATTTTGTGTTTGTGTGTATAAGCATAAACCTAAAGTTCGATCCATATGGAGAGGCAGGATACAAATAAATAAATAAAAAAAAAATAAATAAAAATAATTATGAGTTGGCTGTAGTGCATATGCCACTTTATGAAAGGGTATCCAAGAAATAAAATAATAATGTGTACTAATTGTCTTTCAGCAATGCTTCCTGCACCACCAACTGCCTGGCACCTTTAGCCAAAGTCATTCATGACAATTTTGGCATTGTGGAGGGCCTTATGGTAAGAGCAACCTGAGATTTCTTGTGAGAGCAGAGTTTGCATCCAAGAGCAGGACTTCCCTCTCCTGACAAAACCCTTTAAACAGGAAGAAGCTAAAGATCTTGGGCAGTGGGTCATATAAAAACAGATAATGGTTGAAAACTTCAGAACAGCATTTTTGCAGCTGTCTTTCAATCCTGAAATGCCAACCTTCTCATTAGAGATATCAGGGAATAAAGTTTTATTATGTAAATACATACTACTACATATTGGCTGTTGTTGTCAGGAGATGATGGGAATTAGAAATATCTAGAGGGCATCATCTTGGGAAAGCTTTGTGAATTGTTTCTGCATTTTGTGTACTGATTATCAAAAAGAACGAGCACCTTTAGTACTTTAGCATGTAGGTGAGTCTTCAGTTTCATATCAGTCAAATTATGACTTATTTCACAAGGTTAAACAAAATCTATTAACTGTTGTGTGTAGATTCCATCTTTATATGCAAAGGAGGTTTTAGATTTCCAGAGAAACTTGGAGATGTGGCTTCTTGGACTAGGAACAACTCCTTGTACAAAATATCTTCTATGCCTGTTTCTTTACAAACTGGGTTCTTGTATTGCAGACCACTGTTCATGCTTACACTGCCACTCAGAAGACTGTAGATGGTCCCTCTGCCAAGGCTTGGCGTGATGGGAGAGGTGCCCACCAGAACATCATTCCAGCTTCTACTGGTGCTGCCAAAGCTGTGGGCAAGGTCATCCCTGAGCTTAATGGGTATGCAACATAGCTTATCTTTGATTATCACCAAAGAGGCTTTTTGTCTTTGTCTTTGAAGTCATTCTGGCTGCTTGGTAGCTTGGAAATGTCTTTTTGAGCTGCGAGGTAACATTAATAGTGCTTTCGTGTTGCCATGAGGAAAAGTGGAAGCATGTTATTGCCAAGAATTCCCACTCCTAGGAATAGTTGAAATATTTACATCGAATACCATCCTCTATCTCTCCTGCATTGCCTTTCTGAGAAGATCCAAACAATTGGGAAGGCTGATGAAATCATGCTAATTTATTTCATTGTCTGTCATAAAAATGCATTTAGTAGGCCTTGGTAGGATAGTTAACAGCATCCAAGTTTTTCTGAGAAATACACTGCATGCTGTTCAAGTGTGCTAAGGGAAGAGTTTAATATCCAGGCCCAATTTTCTTAACTAAATTTTCTTTTAACAGGAAGCTCACTGGCATGGCATTCCGTGTGCCAGTGTGTGATGTCTCAGTTGTCGACCTGACATGCCGCCTCTCCAGGCCAGCCACTTACGCTCAGATCAAAGAAGCTGTCAAGAAGGCATCTAAAGGCCCAATGGCAGGAATCCTGGGATATACAGAAGATGAGGTAAGTGGATAATATTCTCAGATGGACATGTTGGGTTGAGGGGAAGCATCCAAAGCATATCAGTGATGCTGCTGTATGTAGAGTTCAGCTAAGTGGTTGCAGTTTTACCAGAAAAAAAGTGATGCAACTTTGGATTTTTCATTTCTGACAAACATCATTGATGGTCTTTAAGTTGAATTGTTTTCATAGCAAAGACTTGGTCTATTTGACACTAGAAACCTACAAGCTCTGTCTAAAACATTGAACATTTTAACTCATAGGATTGTGGGTTACCTTTTGTGACAGGTAGAGTGGGGACTTGAAACCTGCTGCAAAGAGTCCTTCATTTTCCTTTGTGTGCAGTGAAATCTGTTGTCAGTCAGTCAAGCCTTTATTGCTGTCCACAAACCATGAGGGAATAAAATGAAATCTGTCTACTTTCAGGTTGTTTCTACTGATTTCATTGGTGACAATCGTTCCTCTATCTTTGATGCTGGAGCAGGGATCTCCCTGAATGATAACTTTGTGAAGCTCATCTCCTGGTAAGAATGAATAGGGTTCTTTGCTTTGTCTCCCTTCTTCAACACTGGGAAATTGTTAGCATGTTACCTAAGAATCCCTTCCCAAGAGAAGATTGGGGTGTCCATATAATTGCCTTTTTTGACTAACAGTGCACTCTTATGAAAAGATGACCTAGCATTCTTTTGGGTCAAACAGCTGAGCATTTTGGTTGCCTAAAACAGTGGTTCTTAACTTTTTCTTTACTGGGGAGCCCCTGTAAATATTTGTTGCCAGGGACCCCCAAGAATTAACTCAAGATTTAATTAGGTTAGATTTAAATAGTCACATGTTTCTTTAAATATGCAAATATTTATTTATTTATCCATTTATGAAAGGCTTCTGGAAACTATGATCCCCACTCAGACACTGGGTGATATTCTCTTAGCCTCAAAGGAAGGCAAAGCAAATCCCTTCTGAACAAATCTTGCAAAAAACAAACGAACAAACAATAAAAAACACCCCTTGTGATAGGTTCATTTTAGAGTTCTTATGTTGGGAATGTGGTTCCCATTCTGCCATTTATCCAGTCACTTGGATTAAAAAGTAGGGTAAGCCTTCAGCCTGGCCACTGAAAGTAGTTTTCAACTTTAACTCTCTAAGTTGGTAGACTGGAGCAAGTGCTCAGTGGGGCACCACTGTCGGTCCCACTGGGGCCCGCACCACCCCTTCAGTGCCTTTACAAACAAGGGAGTTTCAGCAGCTGCACACACTCCTGCTGCTGTCTCCCTGCTGCTACCACTGCAGCTGGGTTTCGCAGACCCCAAGGGGTCCCTGGACCCCAGGTTAACAACCCACTGGCCTTTTACTAAAATGAAAAGAGAGAGTGTGGTTAAAGGGCAGAGAGAGATCTATACATTGCTTATTCATTTAGGATTTCATTCCAAACCATACCAAATATCTTCTGCTAGTAGATTCTGCTTATATGATTGTAATATGACAATGGTTTATCATTTTCTTTTTTTTATTCTGTAGGTATGATAATGAATATGGCTACAGCTGCCGTGTAGCAGATCTTCTGAAGCACATGTACAGCAAGGAGAACAACTGAACACTGCCCACCTCTCACATTCCAGGCTATCTAAAAGAGTGGCTTCACCCCTTTAGTCAATAGGTTTGATCTCCTGGCCCGTTCTTTGCTTCAACCACAGAACCCTGAACACTGCACCTTATGTGTCACTTGTAAAGCTTTGTGTGTGTACATTGAGTGTGAATCCTGCTTTCCACAGCAGCTTGTATGAGCTTAAAAACTGTAGTGAAGACAAATTACACCAAATTTCCCCTGGAGAAAGAGAGTTTATCCTTGGGGGTTGCGCATTGATTTGTGTGGCTGTAGTGTCCTGGAGATCTTCTAAGTGTTCAAATAAAACCACTGAAGTTATGTGAACAAGAAATGTACTTCTGAGTCTCTTAACTTGCTGAAAGTCCAGAAATTCAGATTTTAACTGCACCAGATATGTCTTGTTTCTCTGGCAGGTCTGTGATGACATCTTTCTGAGGTGTCATATGCCTGCAAAATGGTGTTACCCTAACAGCTTTTGAATCACAATGTTCCATGTTATGGGAATAGAAAGGTCAAAATCCTAGACCTCTAGGTAAAATCTGTCACCTGCCATAACTTCTGAGGAACTGAAGATTAGAAGCTGCTTATGTTGAGCCAAATCATTGGTCCATTTAATTCTGTTTTATTGCTCTACATTGATTGGCAGTGACTTCCTAAGATTTCCAGGCCTGTCTAGTGGTGGCAGAAACTGAGCTGCCCTCTCTCTGCCTGCAAAATATGTGCTCTCCCGTTCAGCTGCATAGTTGCTTTAATATTGTCTGTATAGGAGATATGTTCTTAATTCTCATGGTTTTACAGCAAAATGCTATAGCACTGGCAGTGAAGTTCAAGTTTCTGGTGCACAGGGGGCAACTTCTCACGTCGGTCAAGTGCTTAGAGACTACACATCCTAGGGGTAATGAGCAGGAGTCAGTAGAGTTTTTTTCATTCTGATGTTCATGCAACAGATGAAAATAGACCATTTTTTCCATTTCCATTTTATTTTTGTCTTTAAATTTCATTATCAACCCCTTCAACTCATGGAAAGATTAATTGGATCATTAAATAAAATTGCCCAATCATACTTTATTATTAAATTCATATTTACATATAAATTATTTGTATATTTAGTACCCACAGTGTACATGGTGCTTTACGTGAGACGTTTACAATTATTAAAATGACTGCTCTCAGGCTTACAGTCTAAAAAGACACAACACAAGGAAAAGGGAATGGCACTGAGGGAGGTGATCTAAGTTCAGCAAATACTGGCTACTCTTCTCTCTTTGAGGCCAGAGCAATGGCAGTTGAAACATGGAAGGAATGCCTTTCCATCAGTCACTGGAATCAAGGCATGATGTTGCTGTCTTTTCTCCCTCAGAGGCCATAGCAGTGGCGATTGGGATGGAGAAGAGGGCCTTTCCTCAACAGCTGGGCCTCGTGGGTCTTAGCTGTACCTAAACTGACTTTAATATGATAGTGCTTATCCCATTGACTGTAATACATTTAGTTTTTAACTGCCATGTTGACTGTTCCAACTACTATAGTGAGAGGAGTGCTTCCTTACTGAATTTTGGGTGCCAACTGTAATGACATTTTTTTAAAAAACTTACATAGTTGTAGAAGATGGGGAAAGAGCTAGGGGCCTTACTGTAAACTGCATCCTTGATCTAATAGCATGTCTGGATACTTCGTTAAGGAGTCTGTCATACCTGTGCCTCGGTCACACAGTCCCATGTATGGTCATGGTAACTGAACACTTTATGTGACAATATTATTTTAGATGATTTCATTGGTGACAGTGGTTTTTCTGTTGTCCCTCAGAAGACTCTAGTGCTTGGTTCAAACTACTTGATTTTTTTCAAACTATTTCACACTACCGTACTTCAGGATGGTGGAAATTGTACTTCACTATCTTGGACTGGTTTCCTATCTTGGTCTAGCCATATAGATTATTGGTGTAATGGAAGGCATGAAAAAAGTATTTCCTTTGGTCAGTGGCCATGAGATAGCAACAACATGGAGTTTCCACCTGTAGCAGTGGATTCTCTTTAAATACTAAATGAGGGACATAAGATATCTACTGAAAGGACGACTGTCCGCATGCTCGGCATTTAACCCCCCAAAGGCTTCCTGTTGGCAGAAATGGAGTGTACCTAACTTTCTTTTTTCAAATAGAAAGCACTTAATGTTTGAGCAAAGAGATGCAATTGATCTTTGTTGATTTATTGCTATCCTCCATACCTTCCGAAAAGGTTAAGATTAGAGGACTTTTAAAGAGTGTGGAGTACAGCACTGAGGACTGCTGTAGTAAGGGGAACTGGCAAAAATTAGGTTTCTTGCCTTCTGCTGATGCAAAAATCATCATTGGATGAAGCCTGGTACTGAGACCAGAGTAATCCTCAGTTTTGATGTATGGGAAACAACTGCCCAAGGTATGTTTCCCATGGCAGGAAGAAATCATTGTATTACTTTATGCATGTGTTTTCATGTACCACTAGGCTTGGTAACTGCAAGGGGAGTGGGGGCCATTTCTCCCCCAGGATGCATTGTCACTCCTATTCAGCCCGGGGTTTCTTGGGTAGATGAGTAGTGGGACACACAAGGACTCAAACTAGGCCCACACTAAAGGCATTTAGGTGACTTTTTGGTCAAATTTTTACATTTTGGGGGAGTTGGGGAATTTTTGAGGCATAAAATAGGGTACCAAGGGTCACACATGCCATACTTTCCCTACCCTGATATATCACTTACAATGAGTACTGAGGTGCAAACTTGAATCTGCTACAGCGTGCCTCCTTCCTACCTTTTCAGTGTTTTCATATTAAAACTGCCCTGACTTTCTCAGATCTGCTTTCTTAAATAGAGCTATTCTTTGTTCAGAAAGGAGGTTTATCTGAAAGTGCTAAGTCATTTCAACCACAGAGGCCCTCAGTTCTTGGTTTGGCAGGAACCATTTGCTTGTGTAAGTTCCTCAACAGAGTCCATTGTTTGGCTGTTCCATCATTTCAGGAGTTGGCGATTTTGGCAAATACCCCTTGTGTCTAACATGAAATGGAATGCTCTCTGCTCCTAGGCTCTCTGGAAACTTGAACCTTAATACAATGAGATTGCCTGCACAGTCTAGCAAGTATGGTTTGTATGAAAACAGAATGCTGATGGGGAAGATGGGGAAGTTATGTTAACTCTGAATGCAAACCAAAACATGAGGTGAAGAGGGTAGAATTGGTTGTGGACTCTTTCCGGATATTAAAAAATGTTTTTCAGGAATGTTTGATGAGAAGACAGGGTGAGTAAAAAACAGGAGGAGAGGATAAAGTACCTGCAAAGAGGAAGTACATTAAAGGTGTAGCAGCGGGCTGCTAGGTTGCTTCTGGATGCTTACAGGAAGTCTTGAAGATAGTACTACGTCCTGTTTGTCCTTAGGATCTAGCATTCTGAAGCAGGCGTATAAAAGACACTTTTCTGGAGTAGCACCAAATTTTTAAAGTTAAGTCCAAGGTTTGTTCCTTGGTGCTTTACTTTAGAAACGGGCTGTAGCTTAGTGGTAAAGTGCATGTGTAGAATGGACATGATCCCAGGTTCCGTTCCTGGCGCTTCTAGTTAAAACTGGGAAAGACCCTGCCTAAAATCTTTGAAAGCCACTTCCAGTTAGTGTAGACAATGCCAAGCTAGATGAACCGGTGGTCTCATTTGATACAACATATATAACTGCCTCAGCCCTGTGGCTTTAATGTAGTTGTCAGGGCTTGAAGATTCCATTCATTCAGTTGCATGGAATGAAGAACAAATGGCTGCAATGAAGTTAAACCTATAACTATCCCCTTCACCAAGCTTTGGCTGTGCTCTAGGGTAGCAATGGACTACTGACACTGTTGGTGTGGAAACTGAGTATCCTTGGGGTGTATATGGTTGGCTGTCTGGTACTCTAAACAGAAGGAGTCTACACTTCTTTCAGGACTCAGTTGTAAACACTATTAAGAAACTTCATTTAGTCAGAGAACTCAGTGATTTGACTTCCAGAAGCTTGGCCTGGCAGATGCTCTAGGCTGCAACTCAGCAGCAAGGACATCTTTTTCAATAAAAATGCTGGCAAGAGGGACATCAAGCTGGAGATATCCACCCCCCAGATTAAAGGAAGCGCAGAGAATTACCCATTGGGGTCTAAAATGCCAATTACTTGCATTTACTTATTAGTAAACACATTATAAATGGGAAGGATGGAGGGAGTGACATCTTGCCCTTACCATGAAATGCATCTGTTTGGATCTGAGTATCTGAAAGACTTGTGCCTGGCCAACTGTGTTTTTAAAGAAGAAATATTTAAGTAAATCCTTGGAATTACAAAAGTGAAGAATCCTTCTGATTAAAATGGAACAACAAAGCCTACACAGCTATCTTCTTTCTGCAATTAAGAACTGAGTAAGTGTACTTACCCCACAGGATCAGGACAAATAAATTAGAAGACAGGGACTTGATCTCTTCAAAAGAGAATAATTAAGGACTTAAGTGCATATATTTCGTGAATGGATTGAATTCCATTTTATTTGCAAGATGGAATTTGATTTTAACAGGGTGAATGAAACTACAGTGTGAGAAAATACAGACATTCTCTATTTGATGTTGATAAAACTGGCTGACAGCTTCTGGCTAGACCGAAAAGAAGTGAGTTGTTAACTCTGAAATCACTGGATTGAATGGAAAAAAATCTCCCCAGGAATATTTTCAGGACTTTTTACAATGGATGATGGAGGAACTATGTGTGGAACTTTTAAACTTCAAGAGCAATATGGTGAAGGCCCTGAGGAATGAGATCAAGGAACTGTGGGAAGATGCAAGACAAGAAGGGGATGCAGAAGTTAGCAACATAGAAGTGAAAGAGGATAAAAATTATACGGAGAGACAAATTCAAGTTAGCTTAATGGAGAAAGTTGGGGGAAGATGTTTGACCAAGGTTTGTGAAAGGGGGTTTGCAGCCCAAGCAGGGGAGAGGGAGTAGGTTAATCTGAAACTGATTTGTAGCTTGCTTTGATGCTGGAATGAAACCAATCTGACTTAACCTTTTTGTTTGAAGGGGTGAGAGAAAGATGATAAAAAGGAGGATCCTCTTTCAGAACAATTGTTTTAAAATACAAAGTAGGAAGGAATCAGTGAAGCTAGGGAGGCTGAAGTCCACGGATAGAATGGTTAGAAGAAGATTAAATTTAAAATGAAATAACAGACACAGGGCAATGAAAACTGTGTTGGCTTAATAGATACTGTAGATGATTTTACAGTGTGGAATGGTTTAAAAATATTTGGATCTAGGATTAAGTGTAATAGCACTGGAGTTTTAACTAGTGAAAATACTATGCAATCAAGTCAGCAAGTAGCACTTTGTTTGCAATATAATAGAATATAATAGATCTACAGTTTTAATTTGTGAAAATATTTTGTAATCAAGTCAGCAAGTATCAGTTGGCACTTATGTCATCTATCATGCAATAATATTAATGTCACTTATCATGTAATGTCAGTTGTCATTTAAACCTAATAAGCAATAGTATGTAATAGAAAGTAATGTTGAGATATTATGCTAGCTCTGTTAACTTTTGGTGGAAGAAAGCTCATTCTCTCTGTCTCTTTTTGGAAAGCAGGAGCAAAGGAAGTGTTAGTTATTTTTTTGAGAGGCTTGAATCAATTAGGCTGCTATAATTCATTTAAAAGGAGGATGAAAGTCGATTCTTTTTGTTTCTTTTCCCTCTTTTCTCTTTATTTATTTGCTGCTTTTAAATTTCTAATTCATGTATTTCATGGTTTTTTTATGCTGTATTTTTCCTTTTTATGTACTTGTAGAGTTTTAGTGTGTGTTTTTTAATTATTAAGAGAAATCTTCCAGAGAAATTCAGCATCTAAGATCATCCTGCAGAAAGGAGCAATAACTGAAGAATGTCTTTTCTGTCAGAAGGATGCAGGTTTTATTATCGGCATTGTCCTCTGAAAGAATCCCAAGACATAGAAAATCATTCTTGAGAGCTGCTTTTGCTTATAGCCTGTGATACTGAATTAAGTGTGTAAGGCAAAGAGATCACCAAATGAACCAAGTCAGGTGTATTTTTAGGAAAAAAATTTTCATAGCTTACTGTAAGTTTGCTATCAACCTGATAAATGGATTCCTTTATCTGTTTTATTGCTATGTGCCAGGGATGGGAAACAGATGGCCCTCCAGATGATTTTGGACTGCATCTCCCAACAATCTTAACTAGCATTGCCAAGGATGAAGAATAGTGAGTGTTGCAGCCCAATAAGTCTGAGAATCTGCATGGTTCCCTCCTCTACTATATTGTAACAGAGCATGGAAAACATATTTTTGGGCTGCAGCTCCTAATATCTCACCAAGGTAATATGGCTACTGGGCATGGCAGTTGAGGATTCCTAGGAGCTATTATCAAAACACAACTTTTTCAAGATATGCATTTTAACGTGAATTGAATGATATTCCAGCTGATTTGCTTGCAGTAAATAACATTCCAAATGCTACTTGTCCACAGTTTTAGCAGAGGTGACATTGGCCATTTCCGCACAGGGCGAGGGATTTCTTGAACTACAAACAACTTACTGTGTCTTTTGGTTCCCCGGTCCGGTCCAGGCTGCTCCGGAGCAGTGCGTGCTCGTCGCTCTGCTCTGCTCCGGGGACGAAAATGGCAACTGCTGAAGCTCGCCAGCCTAAAGCCCATCCCCAGCAGATCGCAGGCTCACATTTGTGTGAGCCTGCAAATCTGCACAAGGGAGCAGGCTAGCATTGGCATGCTCCATGCTTTTGAAAAACCGCAAGAAACAGGTTTTTCAAAAGCACGCTGGATGACCACTTGGGGTTGTTCCGGAGCGGGCTGAGGTGTGGAACTACACTAAGTAGTCTGGACCCAGTCCGCTCCCAGGTGCAGACGTCCTTGCTGGAGGACGGACTGCACCGTTTCTAATACCCTGTGTGGAAATGGCCATTGTTATATTCCCAGTTGTTTGTTATCTTCATTGCTCAGATTTCTTGAACTACAAACAACTAGTGCACACACACACACACACACACACACACACACACAGAGCTGTTTTTCAAAGAGAAGGGTGTGTCCTCAACACCAAGGCTTCAAAGAATCCAAGGTGGGTCAGCATTCAAGGAACAAAGCAGTTGGCCAGTCTGGAATGCTATCTATTTTCCTGAACTGGTATAGCAACCTGACATGTTCTCATTTGTACAAAATATTTTGGTTTTTTCCTTAAAAAAAAAAAAATCTTACTGTCAGTAACAGCATAAAAACGAGAGAAAGCAAGAGTGAAAGATTTTGCTCTTAGATGCATTCTCATGTCCAAGAAAGATAAGCTCAAATGGGAGTCTGCTTAAAGGAGGACTTGGAAGGAATTATCCAACAGGTCAGATGAGGCAGAGAAGGGGAGGCAGGAGAGGTTACCCTTGATCCAGCTTTCCTCTGGTGCAGCTGTTCTTTGTTTCCTTTCCAACACAGTTTTGATGCAGTTGATAATATGCAGTATGAGGTGTACATATAACTCTAGATCATCTGTCTGTCTGTCTGTCTGTGGATGTTACCATTTTCTTTACTGGGGACCCTCTGCCAATATAATTTGCTTCTGGGGACTCCCAAGGCTTATCTCAATATTTAAATATTTAAATTTAGATTTAAAT
This sequence comes from Ctenosaura bakeri, assembly GCA_948474755.1. Classification (NCBI taxonomy): domain Eukaryota; kingdom Metazoa; phylum Chordata; class Lepidosauria; order Squamata; family Iguanidae; genus Ctenosaura; species Ctenosaura bakeri. The sequence continues at coordinate 387,664 of CAOLHI010000733.1, read as the reverse complement.
ATTATATTTATTTATTTTTTACAGACTTCTGGAGACTAGTATTCAAATCTCGACTCAGGCGCTGGGTGATGCCGGGCAAGTCACATTTTCTCAGACTCTGAGGAAGGCAAAGGCAAATCCCCTCTGAACAAATCTTGCCCCCTAAACTCCCTGTGATAGGTTCACTTTAGGATTGCCATAAGTTCAAAGTAACTTGAAGGCATACAACAGCAAAGTTTCGTTGTTAGGGGGAGGCTCTTTCTAGCCATCATGTCTTTCCCCCTAAGACGAACCTATCGTAAGGGTTTTCTTGGCAAGATTTCTTGCCTTTGCTTTTCTCTGAGCCTGAGAGAATGTGACTTAGCTAAGTCACCCAGTGGGTTTCCATGGCCAGGTGGGCATTCAAACCCTGGTGTCCAGAGACATAAGCCATATACAGTTATAGTGCTATTATTTCACTTTCAACATTCTGTGGAATTCTGGGGGCTGTAGTTTAATAGGGCCAAAGAGCTCTCTGGGAATTCTAAATACCTAAACTGCAAACCCCATGATTCCATAGTATGTGAAAGTGGAATAATATGACAGTGTAGTGCGGAAATGGTTGTAGTTTGGGTGTGCTCCCATGCCTGCTGCCATGTCACTTTTGTCAGGGATGTGGTGGTGGGGTATGTGTGTGCACACCCAAACTGCTCCCTTCTTTTGCAAACGAGGGGGCAGTTTCAGCATCTGCAGTCCTCCCCCTGGCTGCCACATCCCTGTTGCTGCTGCTACTATTGGTGTCCAACAGCAATGGCTTTGTGGACCCCCTGTGAAGGCTTCCTGGACCCCAGGTTAAGAACCACTGATATATATATGTATATAATATCCAGATAAGATAACAGAGTGGAATATTATAGTACAGCATATGCATACAATATAATGCATGTAATATGTAGTACAATATGCAAGTAGCAGTATGTAGTTGATAATAGACTGTTGGGGAGAGTCATTATGTGACTCTGTGAAAGACAACATTATTTGCATGCAGCAAGTCTCTGTTCAACCCTGATAATCCGTATGGGAGCAGGAAAGTTCCTTTTCCAATACTTGACAAGCTGTTATCAGTTTGTATAAATTCTGGTGAGCTAATTATCAAAGTGAGAGTTAACATAGTGTAGTGGTGTGAGCATTGGACTATGACCCAGGGTTCAATTCTCTGCTCAACCATGGAAACCCACTGAATGACCTTGGGTGCCTCACACAATCTCAGCCCCAGAAAACCCCATCATAGGTTCACCTTGGCGTCTCCATAAGTTGGGAACAACTTGAAGGCACACAACAACAATACATTTTTGACGTAAACAAATCATATGTTAATTTTGTCTTTTACGTACATGTGTGTGCATAATATATTTTTCTGTATTTTGCTTCTGTGTACTAATTGTGATAGCCCATGGCTACAAATAGTCACGTGACAGTTACAGCCTTCATGCCTTCTGTGGCCAGAGTACATTGCACATCTCCAGTAGATGTTAAGACTGTTTTTCCATAGTGCCACCTAGAAATAGGTGTTGTCATCACATAGAAATCAACCTCTCTGCCTCCTTAAGGTCACTGAGTAGCATCTTGCGTAGGAGCGTAGTGGCGGTAGTGCATGATCCACTTAGGAGATCACGTCAGCAGGAGGACAGGATCCCTTAGCAGGGAGATAAAAGCACGAAACTGGAGCAGCTGATTTGAAAAGCAGAATGTGCTCCCGATCCGTGGTGGTTCATAATCACACCCAAAACAAGTCACCGGACACAGACATCCTCGGCTGACCAAGCTGTGTATCCTGTTTGGCTGATGGAGCAGATTAGGGGATTAGCGACCTAATTAAACTTTATTCTTCTATCTTGTTCATAAAGCAAGGCCCTGTGAAGCTGGAGATCATCCAGGTAGGCACACAGCGAAAGTATATTGACTAGAACCAGCAATCTCGGGATATCTTTCTTTGTAACACCTCCTATTCTTAGCAGGGATAAGGGATATCCTTATCCCTTGTTTCTCACTACTGCCACCTGCTGTAAACTGATCCTGCAGTAATTTAAAAGCAAAGAGGGTGCAACAGCCCTTCACATTTGCTAAGATTAGGGGCGCAGGACCCCTGCAAAAGTGGAAAATCTCAAATATCAAAATGTGTGTGAGAGTCTGTGGGAAGGGGCCGCAGGCATGTTGGGAACAGTGGGCATGCAGGGTCCAAAACAGGTCAGAGAAAGGAGAGGGAAAGGGGCTGGGTTGGTAGGATGGCACTATACTTCTTTCTTGCCCCCCCTTCTCCTTCCTTGGGTATGTGTGGGGCATCAGGAAAGGGTTTGTGGTACTGAGAAATCAGGCTGTGATCAGGCAGCAGCTGGTGGAGAAGAAGGAGAACAAGAGGGCAGAGGTTTAACTGACTGCGTGGTCTGATCAGAGCTGCTGCAAGGGAAGGTTTCCCTAGAAAACAAGCACTTGAGATGAGGGGGGAGAAGTTGCAGAAACTTGTAAATAATTTTTCCTTAGGTGTTACTACACCTTTCTAGCCATACAGTTTGCCTTCCACATCTGCAAGGGTTAGAGGTGCAGGACCTTTGCAAAAGTGGAAAAATTCCAAATATCAAAGTGTGTGTGTCTGTCTGTCTGTGGGTAGGAGGTTGAGACACGGCAGGGAAAGTAGGCACTCTGGGTCCAAACCAGGTCAGGGAAAGGAGAGAGAAAAGGGATCGGCCAACCCTATACTTCCTCTCTTGTCCAACTCCTCCCTTGAGTCTGTGTGGGGGCATCAGGATAGAATCTGTGGTGCTGAGAAATTGGGCTGTGAGCTGTCCTTAGCCAGCCAGGCACCTGCAGTTTTCTAAAATGCTGTGTGGCCTGATTGGAGCTGCTAAGAGGGAAGGTTCTCCAGGAAAGGAACCATGGGGGGTGGGGGTCAGGCATTGAAGAAACTTGCAAATAATCAAGTCCATGAAAGTGAAACCCACAAACACGGAGGGCCGACTGGAGTTACAACAGCTGCTTTTTCAGGGATGGGAACTGTGCAGCCTTCTAGAGATTGAGCTACTCCTCCCAGAGATTTCTTGGGAGTTGCAGCCCAGCAACATCAGGACGCTCCTCCTCCTCATCTGTTGAATCAACTGAATTACAGTTCAGGATTAAAGCTGAATCAACTCATTCTTTATTCATAGGCTCTTGTAAAGGAAGCATCTGCCCGGATGTTGAAAGGGCTGTTCTGTCACATGGCTGACAGCTGATATGGAAAGGTAAATCTTTGCTTAAAACAACCCCTTCTGAAAAACCACAGGAAAGAGGTTTTCCCAGTGGAACTGCCTGGAGCTTCAGTGGCAGTCCTGGTGGGTGACTGGTAAAAAGCAGGAAGATGGGGAGGATTAGCCCTTGCGCTGCATCTGTACTCCACCCCTTCGATTCTTCTACCTCCGCCTTAATAAAAGGGTCAGAGATAATCTCCCATTACGTAATGGGATTAGGCACAAGGAAGAGAGAGAATCCTGTACAGGTCATCCACAGGGAACATCTGGCTCCATTCAGCTGGATTTAGCTGTCTTTAGCTTTGGAGAGGCCGACTGCAAACAAGAGGGAGAGATGCAGCAGAACTGGTTCAGGCATTTACTATGCTAGAGCAGAGGTGTTTGTCAAGGCAGGACTTTGGGGCGGTAATCCAGAAATCCCACTTAGCAGAAGGAGCAAGTGGGTCGCTGAACCCAGGAGGGTTTGTTTATCCCATCTGAAGTTCTGTAAGTGAAGGAATGAAAATTGCCCCTAAAGATTTCCCCACCCCACTGTAAGACCATAGATGGTGGGATCCCACGATCTCTGAGAGGGCGCTCCAGGGCTACAACATACAGCTATCGTATTTTGTAGACCTCCTCTCCCTCTCAATTTTTTTTTTATTATGGCACAGTAGGGGCCTTTCCACACTACACTGTTATAGTGCTATTATTCCACTTTCAACTTCCTATTGAATCCTGGGGTTTGCAGTTTAGGGAGGGAGTCTTTAGACTTCTCAGTCAGAGAGCTCTTTGGCCTCAGGAAACTACAAACCCCAGAATTCCACAGGAAGTTGAAAGTAGAATAATAGCACTATAAGGACATAGTGTGAAAAGGCCATAATGGTATCAGCTCCTGCCTGATCTTGGATGCTAAGCAGGGTCAGCCCTGGTTAGTACTTGGAGGGGAGGCCACCAATGAATACCAGGTGCTGCGGGCTATATTTCAGAGGAAGGAACGGGCACAAACCATCTCTAAGTATTCCTTGCCTAAGAAAACCCTATGGAATTCTTGGGGTCACCATCAGTCGACCGGTGACTTGACTGGTACACACACACATCTGTTACCCTTTAGAATTAGGATAATGAAAACATCCCTGGGACACATGGGACAAAGGAGAAATCCCAGAGGGGCAGCCCTGTTAGTTGCAATAAAAGCAATGAAGAATTTTAAGAGTACTACTGTACATGATAACTGCGGCCAGGGTCTATGCAGCGAGAATCGTGTTCGCAAAGATGTGGAAAGACTCAGCCATACCAACAGTAGAAGATTGGATCAACAAACTATATGATTTGGCCGAAACGGATAAACTTACGTTAAAATTAGCAAATCACAGTAAAGAGAAGTTTAGTGAAGATTGGGATATCGTAAACCCTTTATGGGAAGAACAATGGGGAAAACTTGCATTAATCAGTTTATATGAATGATTAGAATAGATGGGTTTATAAATTTGGTGTTGATCTGTTTTGTGTAAATAATAGGACTGGATAAGGATATATTGCAAAAAAGAGTAGTCATAATGAAAAACATTAAGGTTTAGCAGGATGATCTAAATATGGAAGTAACTATGCTCGGCTGGTTAGTGAGAGGAAGTCTAAGAATGAAAGGGTTAATATATGGGAATGGATGTTGTTATTAAATTGTTTGATTTAGAAAGATATGATAAGTAAATCTGACGATATTTGAGGATTTTTAAGTATCTTTGTAATCCTACTATAAGGCTTTGTGTGTGGCTTAGAATGTAGTGTGTATTTGTGTTTATGGATTTATTTATATGTTAGCTCATATTTCTTTTGTAAGAAAAGCTAACAATGATGTTGTATTGTATTGTGTGTATGTTTGTACATATGTGTTTTTTTTGGTATGTTTTTTTTATGTGAATTTAATAAATCCTATTTTTAATAATAATAAAAAAAAAACTGCGGCCAGACTTGTTTTTGCCAGCAAATGGAAAAATGCACATACTCCCCAAAACTATGAATGGAAAATAAAGGTGATGGAATATGGAGAAATGGATAGACTGGTAATGAAACTTCAGGACAGAGATCAAGCTGCTAATGGACAAGAGTGGAAGCAAGTGGAAGAATTTCTGCTCCCAAAATAAGAAAAATTTAAGAAAAATGATTTTGTCATGGCACGGGCGATTGATGATTCCGAAAATGTTATGAGACAATAAGAGGTGAGAAAGCTGGTATTATTAATAGAAATTAAAGAGAAACCTGACTTTATGCGTTCAGATTAGATCTGCCCTGGAGTGAGTAAGGAAGTGATAAGAGGAGGGCGAGAGGAAAATATGCAGACCTTAAATAAGTTAGATCATTGAAGATGGACAATATGAGCAGAGGTCTGCCTACTAATATGTGCTTTTTGTTTTTTCTAAACACACTTGGAAAAAAATGCAAACAATGTAATCGGTTGTGGAAGTGAATGATTTATTTTTCTTGATTTGATAAAATTATAATACCAAAAAAAAGTAAAATGAACAAAAGCAAAAAATAATAATAATAAAAGCAATGAAGAATCTTGCAGCACCTCGTAGGTTTACAATGCAATCGCAATAGTGAGAATTGTCTATAATGACTAGGGGCTGCTGGGAACTGCAGTACTACATGAGAACTACATTTCCCAACATGCAACGCTGGAAGGCGTTCCATTGCTCCCTCCCCGTGTTCTAATAACAATGTATGACAGTTCCCAGGGTGCATTGCTCTCACAAGACACCGCCCCGCTTTCTTCCCCTTTAGTGTTGCTCAACCAGCTACTGAACATCAAGACCGACGCTATTTAGATAAAGAACAAGGGCTCTCCTTGGACGCGGAACCTGCCGCCGCGGTGCATTATGGGGATCGTATTACTTGGCTCGCCCGGGCTCGAGAGAAGCAGAGCGGGGAGTTCAAAGCTTAGGACTACAATCCCCAGAATCGAATGAGGTCTTTTAGACAGGCGCGGTGCCCCGGACGCATGCGCAGAAGTGGGAGGAGCAGAAATCCGTGTGTGGCCAGTGAGTATGAGGGAGAAATGGCGAGGGAGTAAAAGGACTCTGGGGCATTTTCCACACTAGGCTGTTATAGCGCTATTATTCCGCTTTCAACATCCTATGGGATCTTGGGGTTGGCAGCCAAGGCCCCTTCCTAAACTGCAAACCCCAGGATTCCATAGGATGTTGAAAGCGGAATAATAGCGCTATAACAGGCTAGTGTGGAAATGGCCTATGGGTGCGGGGAGGAGGTTGTGCTTTGAGAAGGCCGAGGAGGGAATGCAAAAGAGGCCTGCTGAGGAGGATACTGGATTCTATTGTTACAGTTCTCATGAGGTTAAGGCACTTGGTGTGTTCAGAGTCATAGAAGTCAGCAACTGACTCCTTATCTGCCTACAGTCTAAACCCCTGTTGAGCAATTGTAGCGCCACAGATTTCGTTTGGCAGCCGTAGTCAGGGTAACCGGTGGTGAGGGATGATGGGAGTTGCACTCCAGAGCACAGAGACGCTCACTTGGGGTTCTCCAGGGCTGTGCGTGTGGTGTTGTTGTTGTTTTGTGCCCTCAGGTCGTTTCTAACTTAAGGCAACGGTAAAGAGAACCCATCATGGGGCTTTCTTGGCAAGATTTGCTCCAAAATGGCTTTGCTTTTTGGGGCTGAGAGGGTGTGACTTGCCCTAGTGGGTTTGTGTGGCTAAGCGCAGATTTGAACTCTGGTTTCCAGAATCACAGGCCATTTCTGCACCACACTGTTATAGTGCTATTATTCCACTTTCAACATCCCATGGAATTCTGGGGTTTGTAGTTTACTGGGGCCAAAGAGCTCTCTAGCTGAGAATTTTTTTTTATTTTTTATTAATTATTTATTTGTATCCCGCCTCTCCATGTGGGTCGAGGCGGCGAACAACTTACAAATAAGCATGTATTTCGAAACATTTCTATTCATGCCCCCAACAAACTGGGTACTCATTTTACCGACCTGGGAAAGGATGGAAGACTGAGTCAACCTTGGAGCCGGGTAGGATCGAACTTACAAACTTCTGGCTTGCAGTACTGGCAAATTCCAAATGCCCCTCCCTAAACTGCAAACCCCAGGATTCTACAGGATGTTGAAAGTGGAATAATAGCAGTAGAACAGTGTAGTGCGGAAACGGCCATAGTCCAGTGCTCAAACTACTGTGTTATGCTGACTATCTTCCCTGCTCTTTGTATACTGGACTGCAGCTCCCATCATCCCTCACTACTGGCTATTCTGGCTAGGGCTGTCAGCAGTTTCAGTGATTGAAATGGAGGATTGAAGGGAAACTGACTGGTCTTACATGCACCTACTTAGAAACTGTCTCCACTGTTGAGTGAGACTGCCCCTAGATAAAGGTATATAGCCTTGTAACCATAAGTTGGGTTTTTTTTTTTTTTGGGAGGGTGGGTGAATCTGGTTGTAGAGAGCGATGTATTGGACTGGTAGTCAAGATTCCGTATCTTGTTGGTATGTGAGCTCCCAGGAAAGTTAGCATCCATGGTGGACTTGGTACACATAGTCCGTTGTTATTCCTTTTTCTGTCACCCACTTTCTCCCATTTCCCCAGGAACTGCAAGGTGGGAAGAAAGCAGCAACAGCCTTCACTGTTCCTTCTTCTGGTCTTGAACCCTCATCTGTCAGGCTGGCACCAAGATGACCCTCTTCCACTTTGGAAATTGCTTTGCCCTGGCTTATTTCCCGTGTTTCATCACCTACAAATGCAGTGGCCTGTGAGTTTCCTGGGTGGGTGGATATTGGGGAGTGGTTATGTGGTGATGATGCTGTGATAGAAGGAAGTTCTGACTAGGCTAGGCTGGGTTTGTCTTGCTTGTTTCATCAGTGAGAGTCTGCAGCTTGAAGTGAAGACCAACACAACGGTCCCTCTCCCATTCCATGTACTGGACCGATGTGGGACTGTTAGCTTACTTCAGTGCCACTGACATGATAGTATTTTCCACCCTACCTGAGTAGCAGGTTCGGGCTGGGGGCAGTAGCTACATGTCATATGCAGCTCTGTTATCCAACAGAAGAGATCATCTGAGATCTTTTCATATTACCAGGGGCTATTGCCATACTACATTTGCTGCCTGAGGTAGTTGCTTCAGTTTACCTAATGATAGGCTGGCCTTCTTTAAACCTGATGAACAATTTCTGGAGTAACTGCTTAAAGCAGTAAGGGAAGTATGCTTACTATAAAGCTTAGAAGGAAAGCGGGGAGACAGGGTGAAAATAGGAAAGTGGCCTCAAGATTCAGAGAGTAGGGGGCATGCAGAGATGGACTGGTGTGACCCATGCTGCTGGGATAAACTGTGAATTCCAAGGTGTACCCAGACACATTGGCAAGTCAATGAGTCAGACCCACACAGGCAGATCTAGCAATTCCACCTCTGTGATTGATGAGTCCTAACATAGGCCCTTTCTGCACGTGACGAAGGAAATGCTCCCTGCTGCTATTCACCGGCTTTTTGGTGGGTCTGAGCGAGTCCGTCGGGACGAGGAGCAGTGCGAGCTTGTCGCTCCGCACTGCTCCAGCATCCAAACCGGAGAAGCTCGCCAGCCGAAAGCCCGCACTGCTTTGGCCACCAACTGGAGAAGCTCACCAGCTGAAAGCCTGCCCCCGGCAGATCTGTAGGCATGCACTAGTGCACACCTGCAAATCTGCACTGGAGCGCAGGGACAGAGCGACATGGGGTTGTGTGCTCCGTACTTTTAAAAAACCTCTTAAAAGAGGTTTTTAAAAAGCACGCTGCGCGACCAGTTCTGGTCGCTCTGGAGCGGACCGAGGTGCGGAACTATGAAAAGTAGTCTGCCCCAGTCCACTCTATGGTGCAGAAGACCTCCGTTGGAGGTTGCTCTGCACCGTTTTAATAGGCCCATGTGGAAATGGCCATAGAAGTGATGCCTATGCTGTTTAAATGTATTTGTTAGTTAATTTGTTTGTTACAAGCTTCATCATGCAGCCTTCTGCAGCTGCTGATAGTAGATGTTAAGATTAATACACGGATGAAATTGTCTGCATAAACAGCAAAATGAGCAGGTGATAAAAAAGCAAGAAAAGTTAGAGTAGGGGAGTAGATAAAGCCAAGGTGGGGAACCCATGGCCCTCCAGAAACTGTTGAGCTATTATCCCTGTCATCCCTGACCAGTGATCATGCTGGCTGTGACTGATGGAAGTTGGAGTACAGCAAATTCTGGAGATGCACAGGTTCCTGACCTCTGACAAAGGGGACATTTTGTATAGTGTAAAAGTATAGATTCTCTAACATACACTTCTGTATTTCCACCTCTTTCAGATCAGAGTATAATGCTTTCTGGAGATGTGTACAAGCCGGAGCTACTTACCTGTTCGTTCAGCTTTGTAAGGTATTAGCTTATTTTCTGTATTTGGATCATTGGCAAGAGTGAACTAGAAAATGAGAGTTTGGATGACAGGAGTATGAGAGCTATTGTGAATAACTGTGGGTTTGGTAGCAAAGTTCTCTCTCAAGGTCTCTTGCCCTTGTCAATATTTTGTTAAAGGAATATTATTATTTAAAATGAAACAGAATACAGTTGTACCTCACACACATGTGCGGTCCCAAGTCTTTCCTACAGAAAAATTGGATCCCCTAGTCAAATTAATGGAACTTGTTTGTATTGTAAGCATTGAAACAGTGAGCTTCCATCAGTTCTTCTTACCTATGGAGACTCACTTGGAACCACACATGCGCTGCTTGCAGTCAGTCCCAAGTGAGCCTCCATAAATCCTTCATGTTCCCTACAATAGGTGACTCCTGCTTTTTGACCATTTCCACAGTGCTCCGGTCCTTAACCTGTCAGATAAATTAGAGAAGCCTATACTTTTATTTTAGGTTGTAGAAACAGGGTCATGATTTGTAATGTTATTAACATTAGTTCTTTTGATTTTTCTGATTGTTTTGTACTATGTGGCAGAGTTCCACTTATCTTCACTGGACTACTTTTGAGTTAGAGCTATACAGGTCTGCAGTTTTAGCATCTGTTTCTGAGTGTGGTCTTGCAAATAAACCTTTAGAAACTGGCTAGCCTGCAAGGAGGTGGATGTTTTGCATTTCAGTGCTGGCTACAAAGCAAATGAGAGATGTTTCTCCTTAGAAACACTTCCATAATAGAACCTGGTGAAAAGGGACAGATAGCCCCATCTTCCTCTGCAGCCCATTAACTTGCTGTATTTCCATGCTGGCTATGGAAAAAAAGGTTCTTTTTTCTCAGAGGCTAGAATGGAAATCAAGTAGGATGGTGGAGAAAGGACAGAGTGGTCAGTCCCTCTGCCAAACAACCCATTCCCCTGCTCACCTGGATTGAATTCCTGGTCACCTGCTGGTGGCCCAGTTAATGCTTAAATACAAGACTCCTATCAGATCTCAGAAGCTGAATGTATAAAGTTAGCGAGTGCAGGATATTTTGTGAATAACTTTGCCTATGTGATATCCAGTTATGTTCTTTGATGCAGTGTTGTAATAACCTTTCCTTCTTCCCATGTTGCTGGTCGGGTTGTCTGTTTCTCTTTTAACAGATGCTGTTTTTAGCAACCTTCTTTCCAACCTGGGAGGGCGGTGCAGGTGCTTATGACTTTGTTGGAGTAAGTTCAGCTCTGCTTAAGCAGGGAAGGGTCTACAGCTGGTTTTTCTTTTGTCTGCAAAGTTATCAATGATTTATTTGCAGCTTCTGTATAAGCAAGAGTGTAAAAGACTGGGGCTTGGATTTATTTTGTGCTGTCTTACAAACACAGGGAACCTCTTTGAGCACAAGGGCCCAATTTAATTTCTTGGGGTCTCAATTCCAGTGTTGAGTGGGACCAAAAGCAAACATTTGGAGACGAAACCCCCTAGTGTATTTTATAAAGATCATACTTCTGGTAACTAAGCCTTATTGTTGTATGCCATGAAGTCATTTCCAATTTATGGCAACCTTATGGTGACCTTATCATGGGTTTTCTTGGCAAGATTGGTTCAGAGGGTCGTTGTATGTGCCTTCCTCTGAGGCTGAGAGAGTGTGACTTGCCCAAGGTCACCCAGTGGGTTTCCGTGGCTGAGTGGGGATTTGAACTTCAAAGCAGACTTGGCAGCAAATTACAATAAGCAACAAGGTCTGGGGGTGGTGGTGGTGGCAGTCAAAGATGGGCAACTCAGGGAGGGTTTGCTGGCTGCTGCTCTGACCCTTTTCTCATGTACCAGGAATTCATGAAGGCTACTGTGGATTTGGCTGACCTGGTGGGGTTGCATCTGGTGATGTCCCGGAATGCAGGCAAAGGAGAGTACAAGATCATGGTGGCAGCCATGGGATGGGCTACAGCAGAGCTTATTATGTCCCGGTGAGTTGGCAGAGTGTGTGGACAATTTTGGAGGTAGGTTACTGCACCTGAGAAAGAGGTGTGGATGGAACCAACCAATCCTCATGTACAAATACACATATTATTTTCATCTCAGTTCAGTTCACCACCTTTTCTTTTCTCTTTACCACACTACTTGCGGATTCTGATGCTTTGTAAAATTTTTCCATTTGCCTGATTATGTATAAGAAAGTTAAAATAAATGTTTTCTATCCTCACCCCAGCAATGACTTTCAGATTCAGGTGGAGGGGTTTAAAACTGATGTAGGGGACATGTGGCTGTCCAGAAGTAGTTGGATTGCAGCTCCTGTCGTGGGCTGTACTGGTTAGGGCAGTTGAAGGTTGCTGTCAAACAATATCTAAAGGATTACAGGTTGCCCATCCCTGGTTTAAAGGCTGCAGTGAATAAGAATACTATTCATGAGCTGGTGGTTGAGTTTTTAAAGTGAAAGATGTAAGATTGGGTTTATAGTATGCATAAGATTTGTTATATATGAACTTGGAAGTTCATATATTTTATATATGTGTGTGTGTCTGTTTTTAATATAGCCCATGATGAAGGAAAATTAATTTAGGCCAAAACATGTTGGGCTTTTTAAAGAATAAACCTGGACCATCTGTAAGCATGTGGAGCCTAGTCTCCTTTTTTCTGCTGATTTATTACATGTGCTTTCCTATACTTAAATTATTTATTTATTTGTATCCCACCTCTCCATATGGATCAAGGCGGCGAACAACTTACAAATAGCATGTATTTCTATACATATTTTTATACATGCCCCCAACAAGCTGGGTACTCATTTTACCGACCCGCTCCTAAATTTTAGTGAACCCTTGTGATTAGTCATCTAAGTTTCATACTGAATTGAAGAACTGAATTAAAGAATTTTTAATGTCTAGTATACAGTTTCTGTTGGGGGAGGGATTCTTGGATGCTTTTTGGGGTGTGGGGAGAAGGGGTTTGGTTGTCTGTCAGCATCGGTTCTTGACAGCCTCTGTGTCCCTGGCAGGTGCATTCCCTTGTGGGTGGGAGCTCGTGGCATTGAGTTTGACTGGAAATACATTCAGATGAGCATCGACTCCAATATCAGTCTGGTAAGTGCTGACTCTGATTGTTTGAGCTTCCCTAAAGTGGGATCGTAGTGGATAGGAAGTAGAGAGTGAAGCCTTGTCTTTTATTTCTTTTTAGTCTTCCCCATTTCACATGTTCCCCTTTCCTCATACACCAAGGCAATGTTAGGAGTAATAGAGTCAAGACACTTCATGTGGCATTGATCATCTGGCTGTTGTCTGACTAAAAATGTTTGTTGATTAATTTGCTAAATCTGTGTAACTTTGGGTATAACTGAAAATTAGTTGAAAAGGAATTATAATGTGTCTCCTTGGGTCCTGTACTAGGATAAGGATGAGATATAAATTAAATAAATAGATGAACAAAAAAAATCAAGCTGCATGTTGAAACATAAAATAATCTTAACTAGTTCAGTTAGCTACATGAAAACAATTGTGGTGATTTTTACTTTCTTCTTCTAGGAGGGTTTTGTAAGAACCTGGAAGTGTATAGGCATCCCTTGCTTATCTGAAGGATTAGTGATCAGAGCATGGTCAGAAAGTGGAATTGGTTGAAAAGTGGAACTCAGTCTCTCATCAGTTCTTCTCATTTTGCTGTCTTCCTCTAGGGACATGAGGGAATTATGGAGGTTCACCAGGGGAGCCTGCATAATTCCTTCATGTTCTCTATAGGAAGAAGGCAAGAGGAGAAGAGAAGAGCTGATGAAAGAACAGACCCTGCATTGAAAGAATGGTACATGTCTGTAGTTTACAACAGTTAAAAGAGTGGGACATTGAAAAATGAGTTGTCGAAAAGTGAGGCATGCCTATAATCCTGTTTATTAAGATTGATTTCATTCCCTAAATATAGTTGCTTGTGTAGACAAAATAACATTACCTAGGTACAAGAGGGAAGGAGGAATAAGTGGGAAGGTGTGCTCTTACGGGAGGAAAATCCCTAGCGAGACCAGTAAAGGCTAAAAATGATTGTTTGCAACAGAATGATGGTTAATGGTAGATATGCAGATGGGAAGGAAAGAACAAGGTGGAAAATGGATTGCAGTCTCCTAAGAAGAGGTATGGTTGGCTGGGCAGCTAGAACCCTGCACAAGAATGTCCCACTTTATATGTTTTTTATAAGTGGGTCTCTTGTGAGTTGAGTCTAAAATGCATTGTTGACTAGAAATGCCACAAAAAGCATATAAATCACCTCTTTCCGTTTACTTCCTCCTCCCCTTTCTTACTTTTCCTTGTCTGCCTCTAGGTCCACTATATAGCTATGGCTGCCCTGGTGTGGATGTTTACACGCTATGATTTGCCCAAACACTACCGACTGCCTCTCACTTTCCTCTTGGGACTCAGCGTCTACAAGGCTTTCTTCATGGAGTGAGTGACTGGGTGCTCTTGGGCAAGGGAAGACAGGCTGTAGCTTTTGTCCGTTGAAGGAAATTGCCCACCAAAGTATGGAAAACATGCAGATTAGTTAGACAAGTATTGCGGTTTTCATGCTGCCTTAGGAGTAACCTTGAGGTTTCTTGTGGGATAGGGAGAGGAAAAGTCCCACTCAAAATCAAAGCTTGTAAAAGTCAGTTTTTAGACTATAGTTCCCAGAATCCCCCCCCCCAATTGTTGCTCTTTGAGGGATTCTTGGAATTTTTCAGCATCTGCTCAGGAATGAGCATGTGCTCAGTGGGCCTCAAATGCTGCTAGGCTGTTTGGATTGGAAAACTCTGATTGGAAAGAAGTATCTTAGAACAAGGTGTGGATGGCTGGAACCCGGAATGGGGCACTCCGTGCTGCAAGATTTACTTGATTGCCTTCTGCATGTGAGACAGCCTAAGTTCAGATCCCTGCATCTCCCACTGAAGCACGGTGGTGAGCTTTTGGCCCTCCAGATATTTTGAATGACAGCTTCCATAACCCCTTAGCATCGGCTGTGACTTTTGGAAGCTCTCCTGCATTGAAAATAAGCTGACCAGTATTAAAGACCTTGGATGGACTTTCTGGTTTGGTGCAGACATTTTAAGTGGTGTTCCAGTTCTACTTTCACCTTCTTCCTCCCACACCTGACACTTCCTTACCGGCCTGTTTTTATCTTCTTTCTTTACAGATCTTTTGTCCATGTCTTTCTCTTGGGCAGTTGGACAGCCCTCCTGGTTAAAGCTGTGATCACCGGCCTCCTTTCTCTCAGCTCTCTGACTCTCTTTGTTACACTGGTGCACAGTAACTGAGGTTCGATCTTTCCTCTTTCCACTAGCAAGAACCATTACCTCCGGGGCTGTACAACCAAGTCCTTGTTGCCAGATGACAGCTTCATTCTGTCTGCTGTGAGATCAGCTACAATAGGGCTTTTATTCTCAAGCAACCAGAATTATAATAACAATAAAAGTATTTTTTGTGTTTTTTATGATTCACAGGTATAAAGTTCTTTTGGCTGTTGTCTTGACACACCCATTATACTTCCCTGGATGGGGCATAAAACTGGGTGTTGATTTTTTTTCAGGCAGCCATGATCAGTAGAGGTCAGTGCTGCCTTTTATCTGGAGGAAATCAAGTTGTCACACTGTATGGGGCCAGCCCTCTCAGAATCAGGCTTTATGAAAATTTGACTTCAGCTATCATCATCCCCATTCCACAAAGTGACCGAAACAGGAGGATGAAGTTTGTGCTCCAAGTCATGTCCAGTCTCTAAACTGAGAACTGAGGAGAGTGACGCAGTGGACAAGATTCCAGAAAGTGCAGTTTCCAAGGTGGGGATGAGGGCTAAGCTGCTGGCCAGAGGCCTCAGGTGGAGGATGTGAAGTTCTTTATGGAAGACTGAAATGAAATAAATGGATATCCTGGAATCCCCCCACCCTGCCCCCAGAGAGTGAGTTTTAAAATGTATGTGACAGTAGGAACATTTAAAAATTTAATTACGGAACTGATTTCCATATGTGACCAGAAGTTTCCTTGCAGGTGAATGGGTAACCAGACTCCTTATCCACCTGACTGCTTAGTTTCCCTTTTGGAGGAAAATGGTTATCATTCCTTAAAGCCATTATAGAAGCTCATTGGAATACAGATAGGAGTGGAGTGATCTTATCTTTCTTCCAGCAGCCTATGTAAATAGAAGTCAGTTTTTTTTTATTAGTCTGTTTCTTAGCAGGCTAATATTTTTTCCAGGCTAATGACTCCACATGCTTATTTTCAAGGTCGCTTTAACCTTACTTATAACCTAGTACACTTAACTCCCTCCTTATTATAGATAGGATAGCTGATTCATTCATCATAGGCTGTCCTTGTTCTGTGTGCCATTGTACACTTTCCCACTGTGGATACATATAATGCTATCTGCTGCTGGAAAACTGACTGTACGAACTGTTGCAAGCAGAAGGTGACATAGGGGAGACTATTACCACAGAGAAGGAGGTATTGCCTTATACTCCATCCTTAAGATCTAGTAGCCTATCTGTCCGCCGTAGCTTAGAAAAAGGAATGGGAAAGAAATTTGGCTTTGTTGTTTGGTCATATTGAATCAAGCCTGATTCACCATGGGTGACCAAGCTGCTGGCTGTTGATGGACCCATTTTTACTCAGTTGGTCAACTTCATGACAACACTGCATCTGTGAAAATTCCATGCTTAAGAAAGTAATAAATGAGGCTAACTGGCATACATTTATTTCATGTAATTTTATTTTAAATTCTGCTCTTCCTAGGGAGGGATGAAGTTATGCAAGGCTCAGTTATGATCACCCTCCCATCCATTTTGCTGAAATTTCTATTATTTCAGGTTTATCTTTGAAATGTTCAGAGTTACAGACTTGGTATTTAATATTTATTTTTCAGAAAGACGCACACATTCTCATGACGCAGAATCCTGTGCCTAGTACCAACTTGGCTGCCATCTCAGCAGACACAGAACTCAGTTCATTTTCTGTCCTTTCCACACTAGAATCTCAAAACAGTTTCTTGATAAAGGACTGGTGAAGTAGAAAGCTTTCTCTGAAAGAAGTATAGAACATGCAGCACACTTGACACAGTGGAAAGTCAATGATAGAACCATATCTTTGATTCTTTGTCTTTGTAGTTTCTTGCCCTCTTCCCTGGGAGTGGGGAAATGCTGACAACAGGACGAAATGCACTGTCCATAAAATGTTAATAGTAGAGTTCTTTGTCCCACCAACCTGGAAGAAGACAGAATGAATGGAGTGAGTTAAGAGTTGTGGATAATGGTGAAGAACTGTTTAGTGGGTTGGCCCCCTGCCACCATTAACATATGTCCAGTGACACAGAAAGAATTAACTTGTATTACTGACTTTTAATAGATACATTTCTGCATTAGCTTGGCAGTTTGAGGCTGGGGAAAAATCTGAATACAGGACTGACTGGAGGAACAAATTTTCCTCTGTTGCTAACCTGCTTGCATAGTTCTCACAGCTGATTTTGGAGGGGGAGAGAGATGGGTCACATTTGTGCACATTGATTTTGTTTGCTTTTCCATGATGTGACCCTTGAGAGTCTGATCTGTGGGCCTTCTCTAGCATGTGTGCAGTCTAGCCCAATGGCTCCAAAGCCAACCATGGGAAAGCATATTGCTCATCAGGGATAGTCTGGGTAGAATTAAATTGTTTGGTGGTTCAGTTCCACCACTAGCTGCAAGGGGATGCTGGACTCCATCAGCAAAAGGACTGGAATGCTTCTCTGCTGTGTACCATCTGCTGTGTCAATTAAGCGTATCTTATAGCAGCACTGTGCGTCAGTGTTCAGCATTGAATGAAATCTTGGGCAGGTCTGAAACTACAGCCATTTCCAGAACAGAGGAGACCAGTGCACCTAACAGTTTCTCAGAGGCTATAGAAGGGGAACAAATTTCTTGTACAAGATCAGAGAAGGCATGTGGTGTTTATAGAGTCCATTGGACTCTGCTTCCTTCTGCTGCAGTGTCACTACTGTATCATGTGTTGAGTAGCAACCTCCCTCCTGAAGTGCTCATGCTCCATGGATTACACAGGATTACACAGACAGGATTTTATGGGAAAAAGTATACTATGGTACTACATGGGAAGGACCAAGGTTGCCAGAGGCCGAGCAGGACACAATAGCCTAAATCCTATTGTTAGCACCAACTAGAGTGGAGACATTGAATCAGTGGGATTTAACTATATGTTGTATGTGTTTATGTGTGTGCAAGTTGCCTGTTGACTTACGATGACCCCATGAATTTCATAGGAATTTCTTAGGCAAAGAATATTCTGAGGTGGTTTTACCAGTTCCTTCCTCCGAAATATAGCCTATGGCACTTGGTATTCATTGGTGGTCTCTTGTCCAAGTACTTACCAGGGCTGACCTTGCTTAGCTTCTAAGATCAGACAAGATCTGGGTATTGGTCACCATTAAACCTTAGCTGTTTAGTGTTCAATCAGGTCTTGGTCCCCAAGCTTGCCCCACAATTCCCTGTATACATCTGATGGATATCTGAATTCGTTGATTTTCTGTTTAAAAAGTTTGCCATTTTGGGGTGTTGGTGCAGCCTATGGAGGGTGCTGGGGCCAAAAATTTGGTTTGCAAAGTTGCCCAGCTCTGCATAAGGCCATCCAGGCTGGGGTCTAAAACAGGAGTGGTGAATTGTGGTTTTCCAGATGCTGGGCCATAATTCCTGTCAGCCAGATCACTGGGAGTCAAATCACTGAGAGTAATGGGGGATGGAATTTAACAATGTATGAAGACCATGAGTATGCTTTCCCAGCCTATATTTATGCAGTACTGTTTTCAAGGAAGATTATGCCAGCTGGAAACAACCAATTCTACATGCCAACTATACTGGCTGAAGTCCATGAGAATGAAAAGTAAAGTTGATCTGTAGGGGGAAGCAGAACAGTGTTTCCCACCTTGGAGATGCCAGATCTTGCACTGCAATACCCATCATCACCAGACAGCCTGACCAATGGGTAGCGATGATGGGGAGATGCACACCAAGAACATTTAGGGACCCAAACTGGGTACCACTGCAGTAATGGTGGCTTGAAGTAAAGGCATTATGCCTACATTGGCAGACCAACCATATAGAATTATTTCTCCTCTTCCTGCTCCCACCAATAACTTACTTCCAGGATGTCTTCGGACTCCCAGCTTTCGAATTTCATCATAGACAAAGATGAGAACACCGTAGGGTAGTGGCACTAGCCACCACTGGAACCTAGAAAGGTCCAGGGAATGGAGAAAAAAAATTAGCTTGATGCACCTTGTTAAAAACAGCTGGAAATGCTCAATTGGCACTGTTTTGTGTTGGCCTAAAATGGAAAGTGGCTGAACATCACTAGTTAACACAAAGGTGTCCTAACTAGCCTTTAATCTTAAATTGTGGTCTAGGATGCTGTACACCCCAAACAACCCTAAGTTTTCTTTCTGACTTGACCGCACCAGGCTGTTATGACTGCTGTCCATGGTGCTGAATGAAAAAATGTCTCACCTTATAGCAACTTATGGTTCTCAGAAAAGTTGTGGGACTGCACTTTCCATCAAACATAGCTAGCATAGCAAGGGATGATGGGATTTGTAGTCTAACATCTGAGGGCTAGGTACTGTACCAGCTCGACTGTAGAGTTAGGAAGGTGTACCAGATGGGACAAGGGAGAGTTAAGCTGTTGCATGATAACTACGCTCCAAACAATATAGTAGTTATCTTATAGTTATGTGTGTGTTGTATCACAAGGCATATGAGGCCAAATCCCTGCTACAATAAACTTGGAATCTAAGATTTGACAGGGGATGGCAACAGAACAGAAGGTGGGAAATGAAAACAGGATTAGACAAAAGGAATTAATTGTGTTCCCTTCAGTTGCAAACACTTAGCCTGTATCATAGAATGATATGGAAAGTAAAGAGTTTTCTGTCCAAAATTTTACAGAAACAGTGGAATATTTGGCAGAATTTGAAAGTAATGAGAGAAGTAGAAGTAAGACAGTATGTAAAGGTAGATCCATTTAAGTGAGAAGATTTTTTTTTTTTTTTGATAACTGAGGAGAGCAGTGTTGGACAAGTGAAGGTGTGATGGGCAGGGATATGTCAACAGAAAGATAAGAAGAAAAGCAAGGATAGAGAAAAGTGAGCATCAGTGTGACATAGTGGTTAGAATGACTGGGATGCAGAAGATCAAATTCTGACTAAGCTGTGAAACTAACTGGAAAACTTGGGCCAGTGACTTTCTCTTGGATTGATCTACTTTACAGGATTGTTCTAAGGAGTAAACTGTGGAGAGGAGGAAAGCCACATTCACTGCTTAGAGCTCACGATAGAAGAAAGGGAGGATCCTAAATGCAGCTAATATAAATATAAATAAGTGCTTGAGAGAGAACAGACTGCGTTGTGTGTCAGTGTCTCACAGACCAGTGGTTCAGAATCTTTGGTCCACCAAATGTTTTGGATGTCAGTTCCCAGAAACCTTGGTCAGTGTGGCTAATGCTTCAGAGAAAGAGTTCAAATAACCTGGAGGATGAGACATTCTCAAGAGCCATTTAAAGGCTTTGGGGAAGAATTGGTGAAAGAGGATGTAATTGGATTTTTTAGATCAACCAGCCCTACTCTTTTCTGTGGGGTGACCTACATTAGAGGTTTGGGCAATGCTGTTCTTACCGTATGGGCATAAAATTGAAGATATTGGGCATCCCAGGGCAGTAGCAGAGGAAGCAGCCCAGGCAAAGCTGGAACACGATAGCAATCACCAGGATTCTGTTTCTGAAAAAGGAAGGGGATACATGGCATTCAGGATGAGAAAACAACATTTGTTTGCTGTGGGTTTCCATGTGATAGCTAGTTGAACTGGAGCATGGCAGTATTTGTCATCATTAGCTGATGATAAGTGAAAAAGGCACATTAATGGATGAGAAGAAGACACTCAGTCCATATCACGCTTTCAGCCATGCTATCAGGAGCATCCAGATTTGGAAACTGACTTGGGAAAAGTTGAAGCTGTCTTCCAAACTCTGTGGGGGAAAAAGCTTGATTTGCTTGGCCCAACGCAAGTTTGGCCATCTGTTACACAAACAGGATTGTACCAGGAACTAAAATTAAATATGAGAAGCCTGGTGATTGTGAATGAGAAGAGGATGGACTGTGGACTGTGATGTCATCAATAGAAGCTTAGCAACATGCTCTATTTATCTTTGGGAGGGCATCAGGACAGCCAGCTTGGTGTAGTAGTTTGAATGGTGGACTAAGACTCTGGGAGATCAGAGTTCAAATCTCCACTTGAGTGACCTTGGGCAAGTCACGTTCTCTCGGGGCCCTAACAAACTACACTCTTACAGTCCTATTATTCCACTTTAACTGCCATGGCAACATTCTGTGGAATCCTGGGGTTTGTAGTTTCATCAGGTCCAAGAGCTCTTTGTCTGGAAATTCTAAATGCTCTTCCCTAAACTGCAGATCCCAGGATTCAATAGGATGGAACCATTAAAGTTAGAGTGGAATAATAGTGCTATAAGACTGTAATATGATAGGGCCCTCAGCCTCAGAGGAAGGAATAACTTAGTCAATACAAATTGACAATATTAAATACTCCTTTAGAATACATATTCATAATAACATGAATCTTCATCATTATCTTGTTTAATCTAATATTGTAATGGAAAGCATTTTCTTCTACTGATACCCTGTTTAGAGTCTGAAGATCCCCTAAAATTTCTTCAATGCTTTTCAAGATTGCCACCCTTTATGCACTTAACTGAACTCAAATCTTATACATGTCTACTCAGTGGGATTTATAGCTTTATAAATGGCTACAGGATTACATTAATCCTTCATTTCTTTTCTTTAATGCAAAGGTGCTACATTTTTATTTGGTACTGTACTGCAAAGTCCCCCAGTTGGTATTTTCTTATCTTAGGTGCTTATTCAAATTTCCAGTACTTAATGATAACCTCCATGCTGCTAGCATATGGAATAAAGAGATTACGTTATCTCAGAGCTTAGAAAAGTTCTGATCCAGGACTCCCAGAGTCCTTCAGCCAGCATGTCATGCATACCTTAGATCTAGGGATTTTAGTCTGTAGAAGAAAAAGTTAATGAAATATGAATTCATAAAATCTGGATGATGAAGAATTGTGGGCAAACAAGGACTGGCAGGGATCTATCGTGCTCCCACCTACCGGAAGAAACCTTGCTGGAAGACAGAGAGACGCCGTGTCTTACGGATGAGTACGTCAGCAATCTGGCACATCTCAATACTGATGAAGAAGACGGTGTAGCACGTATACTCCTGGTACAAGCGCTGCCCAAATGTCTGAAAATGGGAAGAATGGACGGTGAATTCATTGGCCCTTTCTCAATTTGTTCTTCTCTTTTCCCTTGCACCAACCATACCTAGTGACACCAGTGCTTTTGGGAAGGGAGAGACCGTGTTTTCTGTTCCTTTCTCAGGGAACTACAGGCCTGGTCAGAAGTGGTCTCTGCTTCACTCACCCACTGTTGCCCATAGCTGTCTTCGAGGTCCTGGAGATGATCGTTCTCCCAGTCACCCCGAAGGCCCACACACTTCAATGGGAACCAGCCTTCTTGGGCCATGGCGGTGAAGTAGTCGGTGAAGCCTGCAAAGGACTGGATGGCTCCTGGTTGGTGTGGAAACAGAGGTGGATTTGAGTCAGGGCTTAGCGGCTCCCCAATTTTTTTTTTTAAAGTGGTAATGTGTGTTACTTCCCATATTCAAAAGGTGGTAAGCTACTGCTGCTGTGTTTTGGGCCCCTTGTTCTGCTATTCATTCAGTTGAAAGGGGCCCAGGACTTCTGCCTTGAAGTCTTATCCAAATGGCACCACTGCCTTTGGAGAATGAGAGATGATGAGGCAGCAACAAGTATCTAAGCAGAGGTAGACAACTTGTGGCTCCAGATATAGTTGTACTGTGAGTTTTATAACATTACTGAGGTATGCAAATATGAGGTAATGGGTGTTATAGTCTGTCAGGTCGCCTTTGCTCCCTGCCATGCTTTGATGTCTACAAATGGGCTTCATTGTGTTGTTGGGGAATGATGGGATCAGAGGAGAGACAACATGCTGTGAATGAGAGAACATTATTGTAACAAAATTTGATAAGGATGAACAGATGCAGCTGTAAGGTCATGCAGCTGGCAGGCTGAATGAGAGTCTGGGAAAAGAGTTGTTGTTGATGTTCTTGAAAAAAGCTTTTTAAACCCTCTAAGCCTGTTCTCTGAATATGAAGTTGACCTGTACATCACATAGGCCAACCAAATCTGGTGGGCTGGTGATGCTCACCTCAATATAAGGAAAGCACCACCATGATTATGCAAATTCCTGCCTTTATGCTGAACCTGCGTATATACGTATATATCTGGTGTTGACGAGGATTTTATTTCCTCATAGGTAATACTTGTTAGAAAGATTTGAGATCCTGTGTCTAATTCCCCAAACTGTCTTGTCCAGTACCTGTAGATTTTCCTGATATTCCTCAATCGAATTTGTATTCAGAGCTATTAACATAGAGAGCTTGGGCTCCTGAGGGAATACACTGCCTTCCTCCTTGCTGCTAGGCCTCATCTCCATAGCAACTGGCCTATTCAAGGCAGACACAGTTGACTGAGGCCCAAGAGCTCTCTGGTTGGGAATTCTAAAGACCCGTCCCTAAACTGCAAATCCTAGGATGCCACAGAATGTTCTCAGGCAGCCAATCATATGAGGGCTTTGCCTGACACAGACAAACAAACATACAAACTTTGAGTTTTATATAGTAGATGAAAACAAGCTGCCTCATTGCCCTTTCTCTCACAGTTTAGGGAGCAAATCCCAGCAAATGCATCCTCCCTCCCTCCCTTTCCTCTAAGCACCAGCCTCTGTCTTTCGGCAATAATAATACACACCGATCTGGAAATAGGAATAGACAGCCAGCGCTTCATTGACCAAACGGTCCCGCCGAGGGTTGCGTGGCTTCAGGTGCATGATGTCACTCTCAGCTTTCTCATAGGCCAGAGACACCGAGGGGAACTGAGGGGTGAGAAAGTGATGAAGGAGTCAGAAACCACCCGGGGATCTTATGAAAGACCCTCTGCAGGACTTTGTTATCTATAGCACTGCAGACCACAAATGGTTCTCGAAACCGTTGGACAGAAGTCCCATTGGTAAAGGGACAATCCATGAGGAAACAATTAATTTAGGAACTCATCATTTTCTGATTGAAAAAACTGTCATTTCCCCTGTAATGCTACCTTAATGAACATACCCAGTTACCTCACAGCTGCTACTTGACTTATAACCGGGGCCTAATGTTTTTGTGTATGGGAAGATGTGGGTGAATCTGTACGTGGGGAAATGTTAACTGTGGCTCCGATCCTCATTGTCCCACTTTTTTTTTAAAAAAAGGCAGATCTATTCTCCATTTTTAATTACAAAGTTATAAAAAACTTAAGACACATTTTCTACTTACCAATTGTTTATCTTCTTTTAAACAAAATGCCCCACCTTGTTCTTAAATTATATTTATCTAATGCCGCCACCTAACATAGCAGTAAATTTTATAAATTGATTGTGCATTGCTGAATGAAGAAGGCTTATCATTTCTCTGTCTTTAATTTTCTGACCATCTATTTGATTGCACAGATCCCAAATTCTTGGAAGAAAAAAGTTTCCTTCCTTCCTTCCTTCCTTCCTTCCTTCCTTCCTTCCTTCCTTCCTTCCTTCCTTCCTTCCCCTTCTGCATAGTTTCACAAACATCTATCATTTTCTGCCTTCATTTCATTATCTCTGTCAGCATGAGATAGAAACCAGAATGGTTAAGTGAGCCAAAAGAGAGAGGAATGCTCTGAAACATTCCGTTTAAAAACATGCTTTGGTTCCACCCAGAGAATCAAGGGGTTTGTTCCCTGATTTTGCTCCCTGTAGGTTCCAGGCCATAAAATGATCACTCACAATATCTGTGCACAGCTCAATAAAGAGGATGGTGATGCACCCAAGAGGAAGGGGAACGCTAACGGTGATGTAGATCAGGTAGGGTGTCAGTTCTGGGATGTTCTTGGTCAGGGTGTAGGCAATGGATTTCTTGAGATTGTCAAAAATGAGACGCCCTAAAACGAAAGAGGGGAAAAAAATCAGATGGGTTTTAAGTGACAGGTTTGCTTATTGAGACAAAGGATGTTTTGTTTGCATGCTGTATCTGAGGCAGTTTCTTTGCAGGAATTACAGCAATAGCTCTAATATTCGTTTATCAATCTGCCTTAGTTCATTACCAGTTAACAAGACAGTCCAGTGGCTCAGGCACCAGCACAGATCCCAATCTGGTAACACTTACATGACTGCAAGAGCCATTTCTGCTGCCTTATCAAAACAGTACTGCTATCTCCTGTTTTCGCCAAGATTTCAGTTCTTAATGCACACTTCATATGTCTCATTCTTCCCATTCCTTGAACTGCACTTTATCAGTTTTCAAACTGCGCATGTTTTTCCAATTATGCACTTTGTGTCCAACAGCAGACACAGAATACTCCTGCTTGCTTCTGCCCCCTTGTATTGCAGCCTCCCAAGAACAGACCTTGCTCAACACCAGTGACGATAGAGGCAAAATTGTCGTCCAGCAAGATCATGTCCGCTGCATTCTTGGCTGCGTCAGAGCCGGCAATGCCCATTGCCACACCAATATCAGCTTTCTTCAATGCTGGGGAATCATTGACCCCATCTCCTGTTACAGCCACAATTGCACCCTAGAAGGAAGGAGAAGAAGAGATGAGCATTCAGGATCTACAAAGTAGATGTAGAAGAAGGCCTTGTAGGGTGGGCTATATGCATACCTCAGTTAACAAAGCCTCTAACAACAACAACAGTCTTTTTTCACACAGTCTTTTTATGGTTTCCTTGCTCCCCTCTCCCCTCATCCTTGGTATAGCTGGAAGGTTTTAAGCAGCATCAGCACTGGGAGCATGGTGAAAGAGGGCTCAGAAACACAGATTTTTCAGCAGCATATCTACATTAAACCACACAATGAAGCTTAAGGTGGGATTTTATTCTAGCCATTCTTACAGAGAAGGTAAACTGCAGCTCCATCCAGAATCCCTTACTGAGCATGCATGAAATGCAGAAGGGGGAGAATAGATAAGCCTGCCCTATCTGCTTTTTCCAGTATGTTTAAAAAAACCCCATAAATCTATAAATTTGACCAACAAAATAGAAATCATAAGAAAAATGAAGGCTGCTGAAGGAAAAAATTGTCCCTGCATGCATTTTGAAGAAGCTTACAAGTGATCTCTAGAAGGCTGAAAAGGTTTTTGTTAAGTTTTTGTTTCATTTCAAATATTGTTAGTTTTGGATCACAGAAAAAGGCTAAAACTTATTGGAATGCTCCTCTTTTTGTGGTGTAGGGACTTATTGCTGTGCTTTCCATGTTATTTATGCTTCTGGTACCAAAGCTTCTGTTAAAGAAATAATGGCCAGGAACAGGTATACCAGTATTCCTATGCAGTGTGACTGCCTGTCATCTATCCATGGTCTCTTCCAAGATGCACCATTCCCTCTCCCATTTTTCTTCACTAACAGTGTTTCTTCACTAGCACTCCCTGTCCATTAAGGATACTCAGTTCTTATTCAAATGTCTTAGTCCCATTCTACCCATCCATCCTCCTCCTTATCATTTAGCTTTTTAAAAAACATTTCTGAAGTCCTGAAGGCTTAGGGGTTCTTCTGCTGTCTCCCTCTGGTGCGTGGAATGGTGCGTCAGAGGGCTGTTGCAAGGATAAAATTGTGGACCATGATTCTAATACCTTCGGAAGATAGGAATTAAAAAAAATATATAGAAAAAGAGGAATCGATAAAAAAACGAACA
This sequence comes from Ctenosaura bakeri, assembly GCA_948474755.1. Classification (NCBI taxonomy): domain Eukaryota; kingdom Metazoa; phylum Chordata; class Lepidosauria; order Squamata; family Iguanidae; genus Ctenosaura; species Ctenosaura bakeri. The sequence goes on along the minus strand of CAOLHI010000733.1, from coordinate 361,210 downwards.
ACATATGAATTGGTTATTTGAATTCATTTGTTCCTGTAGCTCTCCCTCCAGTTTTACCAATTTCTGACAGCTTTCAACAATGATGAGTTTCTGTTGAGGAGAGGTGCGAGCAAAGACCATCTCCGGATGCATCTTCAGAATCTCCACCAGTTCCTCACTTTCCATGTCTTTCAGCTGACCTCCATTGACCACACATGCCCGGGCATCCCTGGATGTGAAAACAAAGAAAATGAGGACCTCAGGCTCATATATTAAATCAAAACCTTATAATGACACTCTTATTTATATAGTACTACTCTTCTTCTCCTTGATTTTACCATGTTCTCTGGCACCATCTTCTAGGATTGTTAACAATCAAGGAAGAGAGTTGATAGCATGGGGGTAAATAAATTTGGCCGTTCAGATATTTTGGGCTTCAGTTCTTTGAAGTCATAGCCACTATGGCCAATAGAAAGGATTATGAGGGTGTAGTCCAAAATAGAAGAACCAGAGTGGTGCAGTGGTTTGCGCATTAGACTATGATCTTGGAGTCCAGGGTTCAGTTCTCCACTTGGCCATGAAAATTCACTGGGTGACCTTGGGTATATCGCACACTCTCAGCACCAGAAAACCCTGTAATAGGTTTGCTTTAGGGTCATCATAAGTCAGAAATAACTTGAAGGCACACATCAACAATAAGTCCAAAATATACGGAGCCCTGTGTGAGACAGTGGTAAATTTCAAAGTGCAGGTGCCTATAGGATACTGTCAAGGAAAATCCAAAAGTACATGTTAACCATAACAACAAACTAATTCTAGCAAACTAATTCATTTCTACCAGGAATGGGTCTTTTGTAAGCTGTTTGCCTCTTCAGGAGCAAGCCATAGCCAACTGCTTCGCATTACATTAGGGGTACCTTTTATAAAGCTAACATTTCTGGAAAAAATCTATTTTCACCCTAGTTACTGCAAGGACTGCAGTAAAACTCTTTCTTCTAACAAGGAAACTTGACAGGATGGCAGGTGAGGTAATCATCCCATAATCTCCAATGTTTCACAATGAACATGTGGGAAATGTGTGGCCAAGTAATATCAGAATGTGGTCGGGAAAGAACGCACAAACTAGGAGAGGCTGCAGCAGTTTGTTTTTGCCTCACTCTACAGGGAAGGGCAACATCCTGCCCTCTCTTGTCTTCTCCCCCTTCTGCTGAATTGACTAAATGAAAACTACTGTTGCATTTTGAATTCATTTTGCAACAACTGAAATTAATGGAGGACAAAGGAAGAGACTAGAGGAAGGGGGAGAAACTGGGAGTGCAGCTGAAAAAGTGGGATAACAGAGGATTTATTCGGATCATCCTTTCCAAATAGAGACAGTTGGAGGACATGTCATAGAATAATCATACGATCATAGAATAGTAGAGTTGGAAGAGACCACAGGGGCCACCCAGTCCAACCCCCTGCATCCCTGTTTATTTAAAAAGTCTTGGTACTTTGACCCTAATGGCAGCTGTGTCATCACTATTAGATGCCTTATTAGAACTATTAATAAAACGGTGGTGACTACTCACCGCTTGTTGACTTGTTCCACGGGGATCCGCAGCCGGGTAGCAATATCTTCAACTGTTTCACTGCCCTCTGAGATGATGCCAACACTGGCAGCAATGGCCTTGGCAGTGATGGGATGGTCTCCTGTCACCATGATGACCTGGAAATGGTAGGACACAGGTAGAGGGGCATAAGGGTGTTTCTTAAAGGTAGGCAGATGGCAAGGAACATGAGAAGGAGGAAGAGAGGGGAAGAAAAAAGAAGGAATGTGGCAGTACCTTTAAGACTAACTGGTTTTTATTTTAGCATGAGCTTTCATGGATATAAGCCCACTTCATCAGAAGTAGTACAGAGTGATATTAAAGCCTAGCATTTTCATATAGTTATGGGAGTGGGATAGAAGGTAATAGGATCCAGAAAGATGCAAGTCATGTCCCTTGCCCTAAATTTTCAAATTTTAAGGAACAACTCTCTAAGGACTTTTGTGACCCTGGTGTTTCCAGGCTGACCTGTGTGGCAGTTATGGTTAACAGCAAAGTTTCCTGCGGAGGGATTTGCCAGAAAGTTAAGCTTCGTAGAACAGGCAGCTGCCTACCCGGATCCCTGCAGTGCGGCATTTCATGACAGCATCAGGTACAGTGGCTCTGGGCGGATCAATCATGGAGATGAGGCCTGCAAAGCAGAGCCCGCTGGTGGGGAAGTTCATTTCTTCACTGTCAAAGTTGTAGCCACGTGGGTACTCGTTCAGGGGAAGGTAAAGGTGACAGAATCCTATGGGCAAGAGAGAACAGGGTGAGGTCTACATCGTGGCCTATCTCACCAGGTCTCTCCTATCACTATTCAGAGTTGCTGCTATGCAGTCCCATGGAGTTTGTGTTCCTTGTTGCCATTTGCATGTCTCCTTACAGTTCAAACTTCCTGGGTTCACAGCCATCCTTGTTAGGGATGCCAAATTGCAGGGTCAAGACCTAAATTTCAGGATTTGCCCTCCCCTTTCTCCTGTCTACAGGGGAAGAAACCTCAGCCCAAGAGAACTACCATAAGAAGTGTGTGCATATGTGTGTATATTTTCCTCTGTTATTACAGTCAGCCCTCTAGCTTCACTAGGGTTAGGGGCACAGGACTACTGTGGAAGTGAAAAAAAATGCAAATATCAAGAGGCATGTTGGGAAAGGGGCTGAGGCGTGGTGGGGAGAGTGAGCACCCAGGGTACAAACCAGATCAGGGAAAGGAGAAGAAAAGGGACTGGGTTGGTATGGTGGCCCTTCTGTGTGTGGGGCACTGGGAGAGGGTTTGTGGTGCTGAGAAATTGGGCTGCGAGCTGTCCTTAGCTGGCCAGGCAGTGGCTGGAGGAAGAGAACCAGGAGTGGGTTTTATAGGGCAGTGTGGCCCAATCAGAACTGCTAAAAGGGAAGGTTCCCCCAGAAAAGAAGCATCCGAGGTAGAGGGAGAGGGGCTGCAGAAACTCGCAAATAATCAAATCTGTGAAAGTAAAACCTGCAAATGTGGAGGGCTGACTGTATACATAGTATTTTTGATTTGAATGGCATACTTTGAGCAACCATGGTGGATGCTTAATGACATTGCTAAGGGCTGCTGCTCATAAGATCAGCCTTTAAGACCATCATCATTAACCACAAGGGGTCCCAGTGGAAGAGGGATCCCACCAAATGGCATGTATGTGACCAAGAGATCTCCCCAATCTAGAGCTAGCCTTCTTCCCTTTGTGGAGGCTCTAGTCCTTGCCATTGCCCTACTCCACTTACCAAGTACACGCTCTCCCAGCCCCCCGAGGTCCATGTAGGCTGTTTGGAAAGCTTCCTTCCACTGCTCATCGAGGGGCAACTCTTGACCCTTGATCATGATGGTGGAACAGCGTTCCAGAATACGTTCAGGAGCACCTTTCATCACCAGTAGGTGGCGCTGGTCTCGAGGGTCCTCCAACTCATGGATGGACAGCTGTAGTAGAGGGAGAGCATGGGAATGCATGAGGATTTGTTTGAAAAACAAGTAAATTGTGTTAAGAGCAATCTGAGTTGTGAAAAAGTGAAGCTTTGGCCATTTCCGCACTAGACTGTTATAGTGCTATTATTCCACTTTCAACATCCTATGGAATCCTGGGGTTTGCAGTTTAGGGAGGGGCCGAGCGACCCTCCCTAAACTATAGCAGTCTAGTGCGGAAATGGCCTTTGCCTACACAAAGAGGAGGGGACAGAATCATGAAGTGGTAGAAGGTCTGTATTGTTTCAATCTTGGAATGGCGTTTTTTGGATCCTCACTCATATTCAGATAAAAACAAAAACAAAAAACAAACAAACAAAATTGAAAACAAAAGCAAAAACAAAAACTTGCTGCCAGTTAAAACTAAGAGTGAGGGAGAAAGTCTTTTCTTCACTATGCTAAATTTCAACTTACAGGGAGTGTTTTTTTAAAAAAAAAATGTATAAGAGTGTTCAAATATATGATTTCTCATTAACATTCCAAAGTGACATAATCAGTCTGTTTCTGCTCCATGTTAGTTCCGTGTATGTTCATTCATGTCCATTCAATCCCATTTTCACATGAATTTGTGAATCTTTCTTTTAAAAAAATCCATACACCAAAATCATATTTATATACAATTGTTTGATTATTATTATTTACCACTCTAATTATTATTAAATACTTCTTTGCCATGTTTTCTTTAAAACAGCATACATTCATAATCATATCTGATCTTAGAGTATACATTTCTATATGTTATTTAAACCTAAAATACACATTAACATTTATTTTGGTCCCTTTATTTGAGCTTAGCTCTGAGAAATTCAAAAAAGCATGAAATGCAAAGCTATTTTAATCCTACCAGTAGTTCTCCCAGCTAGACCCCTTGAACCAACTGTTGAATGGTGAGTACACACTAATGTAAACTTGATTGATTCAAATCTGTTTATTGCAGCTGGGACTGGCAATGGGATTCAGGCCTCACATTCCAGCCAGTGAGCTGCCGATTGGATTTGCTTACATGAGAATTCACCAGAATTGAATTCCTCAGGTATCCTGCCATTGAAGACAGGTGAAGCTACTTCAGAAAATGGAGCCTGCCCTTCCCATGCCTGTCCAGTTAGTTATGAGCTGCTGTGAAAAAGGCTTTCCATTAGTTCCAGTGACTGGTTCAGCTCCTGGAACCCAGGGAAGGGAGTGGCACTTGCTGACCTGGAACTTGTTGGTGGAGTTGAAGGGGATCTCACAGACTTTTTTGTAGCGTTCCCGGTACTCCATCACATTGCCAAGGGTGATCTCAGAAAATTTCAGGAGGGCGGTCTCTGAGGCATCTCCAATCACAATCCGCTGCAGGTCGGGAAGGCAAGAGCAATATGGAAACTGATGAGTACTCTTGAAATGCTCAGCTCCAGGCCCATTAATAGGGTAAACACAGCAGAGCTGTTCCTCATGATTTACAGACATTGCCTCCAAGTAATGCAGGATTTATGTGTAAATCAAGCAAAGTACAGCTTTTCTGTTCATGGGGGCCTCTAAATATTAAAAAGCACCCCAAAAATCTATTAGTACAATGCACACTCTTGGAGTGACCGTGTTAATGACGCAAGACATCTGTGACATAAGTTAGGCTCTCAGGATGTCTTATTCCATCCCTACCTCCAAGAAGGTATCTGGGATCTATGCCTTATGTTGGCTGGAGAAAGCATTGCCTCTGGATATGGAAAGAGTCATCCTGCTGACCAAACATCCATTCATCTAGAACTGGCAGGTACAATACAGCCTCTTATCATGGAGTGTTGGTAGTTAAGTCTGGGCTCACAAAGTTGAAAGCACCAGGATGGTATCACTTGTCATCATAATTAGGCTTTCCTGTTCATCCTAAGCTTAGCTGCCATTATCACATTAGTTGGTTAGGAACTGGGCTTCCCCAGCAGCAATATCTGATTGTGAGCTATCTGAGTTATAATGGAAGATATTGGTAATTAAAACGTCTTATGTTCACAAAATGAAAGCCAGCGTGATGTAGGACTTTGAGACTTGGGAAAATCCAGCGTTCAGATCTCCACTCAGCCATGGAAATCCACTGGGTGACCTTGGGCAAGTTATACTCTCTCAGCCTTAGAGGAAGGCAGTTTTCTAGCATGGAACATGGTAGCCTCTATCATTTTAACCTCACAATAATCTTGAGAGGTTGGCTAGGCTGGGAGACAGTGACCAGCCCAAAGTCACCTACTGTTCTTCCTGGAGATTTGGAGATTTGAGTTCAGGTCAAAGTCACTCTGGACACTGAGCCACACTGATTAAAATAATTTTTGACATAAAGCCTTTCAGAGTAATCTAGATGCCTTAGTGGCATCATTGTATGATTGGGGTGGCTTTGCCAGCAGGCACAGTAAGGCAATACCCTTGGATTGTAGATGTTGGGGATCATGAAAAGGCAACAGATGCTTTGTTTTTATTGGATTGATACTGTCATGCAAAGTGAGAAATGTGGGATTTTCTGCTTTGGGTACAAAAATAACTTGGCTAACTTAGGGTACTATTCTTCTTGACTTTAGAGTTATTGTAGTTTGTAACTGTAATTTATTATTGTAATTTCAGCAGCAGAACATTTTGGATCACCCCTGTTGAGTGCTAGTATCTGTTTGTTCTCTCTTTACCAAATCCTTTTTTAAAAATTCCTTTGTTCATTGCAATATCTGTTTTAACTGCATCTTTTGTTATTTCCAAACACTGCTTTCTAATATTTTGTTTTGACAGATGTAGAAATGCATGAAATATTAATGAACTAGCTAGATTCAATAAATATTATTTATATGATGTCTTTAGAAAGCTCAAGGCAGTTTATATAGGTTTTGTGGCAAAACTAAAAGAAATTATTTTGGAGGGGCTACCATTCTTGGACTCCTTCAGGCGTCAACGTGACTAGTCCAGGCTCTGGGATTTGATCTCCCAGAGAGATGTTGATTAGACTCAGATCAACATGGCTTCAGCCAAAGCAGGGAATTATTGAAGGCATTGTCTGAAAATGAGTAACACCAATAAATCTCAAGCTTTCCCTTGGATATTCCTTACCTTTGGAATTGGTATGTTATCCTGCCCTGATTTGAAAAAGGCACGATTGCAAAGGCTCACCACTTTGCACAGAGCTCTCCATGTCTCTGATGACTGATCAAAACTCTGCCCTGAAAGAGAGAGCATTGGAGAGGTTATAGTGGCATCTACCACTGTCTTGTGTGAGAGGTTGGACTCATCCAGTTCTCCAGATCTTTTGGATAGCAAACCCTGTCCAGTATAGTTAGTGGGGAGGAATGCCAAGAACTGTAGTCTAGTAACATCTGGAGGGCCGCATGATTTCCGCCCCAGCTCTATTTTGTAGCTCGCTGCATCCTAGCTTTGACCAGTGCTGTGTGTTCACAGAGCTTGTACTACATGTTTGACTACTGTGACAGCATCATATTTTGGAAAAATTACTTTTTTTGGATGACAGCCCCCAGAATCTCCAGCCAGCATCATTGAGAAACAGGGAATTCTGGGGGATGTATTTCAAACAGTAACATGTTTCAACCTCTGAAAATCAAAATTTCCAAAATCTCCATAGACAGCAGTAGGAGGTCTCTTGATAGCAAACTGTTTCTCCCTAGTTTTGGTGAGAGAATGAACAGGGAGTTTAGGGAGAGGGAGAGAAAGAGAGCAAGAGAGAGAGAAAGAGATTGGGGATAACAAAAAGACAGAAAGAGGTGGCTCAACTCGTCATTAGGTTCTGCTCCATCTACAGCCAGCATGCAATTTCTGAGATTATATATACCTCAGGGAATAAGGCTCCAAATAAACAAAGGTGTATGTGTATCTGTGTGCCTTCAACTTGCCTGTCAACTTATGGTGACTCCATGAATTTCATAGAGTTTCCTTTGACAAGGAATATTCAGAGGTGGTTTTACCAGTTCCTGGCTCTAAAATGTAGTCTACAGCACCTGATATTTGTTGGTGGTCTCCTATCCAAATACTAACCAGAGCTGCCTCATTTAGCTTCCAAGATCAGAGGGAATCTGGTGGTATCAGGGTATTTAGGCTATATAAACAAAGCTCCCTACTTCCAATTTATATAAATTTATCCTGCCCCAGCCTACTACTACTAGTCTTTGTGGCATGATATAGCTCTGTACCTGACTGATCTTCTGTTGTGTCTGCTGTATGGATTTGATTGTCAAACCAAAGATGAGCGACTGTCATACGGTTCTGTGTAAGGGTTCCAGTTTTGTCAGAGCAGATGACCGAAGTTGAGCCCAGCGTCTCTACGGCCTCCAGGTTCTTTACCACACAGTTCTTCCTGGCCAGACGCTTGGCTGTGAGGGAAAGACACACCTGCAGAAGGAAAATGGGGATGTGAGTAAGGTACATGGCTTAGGATGAACATATCAGGTGGGATAACGAATGTATGAAACTGTCTCATTAGATCATTTGCCCATCTAGTTGCTCAGCATTGTCTACTCCACTAGGTGGTACTTCTTCAAGGCCTCAAGTAGATGTTCTGCTTCATGTGGTTTTTTGAACAGAGATTGAACATATGTCCTTCATTGTTCAAAGTGGTTGCTCTGACCTATGGCCCAAAGGAAGGACCTGCTGCCCATTCATTCACATTCTGCACTCAGGCTGGAACCTCATATTATGGGAGAGGAATTTTTTGTCACTAGAGAAGGACCTTAAACTGATGGAGAGAGATACTCACAGTGACAGTTGCCAGAAGACCCTCAGGGACATAAGCCACCACGATGGCCATGAAGAAGACCATGGCTTTGAGGAAGGGATAGCCAATCACCATAGCGACAACAAAGAAGGTGGCTCCAAAAAAGATGGCCAAGCCAGCAATGATGTCAACAAAGTGCTCTATCTCAATGGCGATGGGTGTCTTCTCATTCTCCACTCCTGAAGCCAAGCTAGCAATACGTCCAATGATGGTGCGGTCCCCAGTGTTAATGATGATGCCGGTGGCTGTGCCTGGAGGGGGTGGCATTTAAATGGATGGAAAAGAGGAGGTTGGTTGTCTGTTTTTGCACAAAAATAGCCATCATACACCTCCTGAGAACTGCAGTAGAACTCTGCACATTTTGCAGAGTGTACTTCAAAGGCATGGAAGCTCTTTAGTTTGAGAATCAAAGTCAAGATTTTCTTAGGGGGCATGTTTCAGTGACAGGTGGGGCCAAAAGTAAAAGGATGGGACCAACAATGCCAGTATATTTTAGCTTTTAAAGCTCTTACTTCTAGTGATGAAATGTCAGGGAGGGGTTTAAGCTTTTTAGAATACGGGAAAAAATTGTGGAAACTGGAAAACTAGCAAACAATGACATCATGGACTGTGGAATCCCAGAGGTCCAAATTCAGCCTTAGGGCCCAAGATTCCCAATCCCTGGTTTATTTAAAAGTGGCAAATCTGAAGAAGAAATGGGAGTGACATGCAGCTTGGTCCACAATTCTTGTGGACATTCATCTTGGGGATGTGAAGAATATTCAATATTCTTCATCTCCTCAAGAAGCACTCAGGATACCCTGTCAAGGGAAAAAGAGCAGTCTCCAAATCCTTTACACTTTGGACTGCATGCTTTCCCTCCCATGACTCCTGTCAGCTATGTGGAGCCAAAGGGAGTGAGTGGGCAGTGGTCTTGAACCAGCTTTCCCTATCAAGCCAACCCTCTCTGTTCGTACCTTCTAAGCACATAGTGGAGAAGAAGGCAATATTTCTGGTTTCCAGGGGACTCTCATGGGTGCATTCTGGGGCTCTTGTTTGGGGTTCAGATTCCCCTGTCAAAGAGGAATTATCCACCTGGGGAAAGAGAAAGAAACAGAGGAGGCATACATGAAACCAACATTCATTCATGCACCGTGTCACATGTGTGACCCACAGAACTCCATATAGAACTCATATGCCATGGGCAATTTTACTTTCAGCCTCAGTAACTTGGTGTTACAGTATAAAGTTTCTTTCCCCATTCTGTTTTTCTTAAAAAACCCAAAACAACACCAACACAACAACACCAACACCAACATGAACAGCAAAGCAGGAGCAACAGGAAGTATTTCTGGAGGTTTCTCCCAGTTTGAGTAAATTTTATGTTTCTGAGCCTATAACATACTGAGACTTAAATCAGCCCCATTTATTTCAATGGGGCTATCAGTGGATATGTTCTAAGTATGGAGTGCCAGCATGGTGTAGTAATTTGAGCATTGGACTATAACCCAGGAGACCAGGGTTTGATTCCCACTTGGCCATGGAAGCCCACTCTCAAACCCAGAAAACCCATGAGAGGTTTGCCTTAAGTTTCCCATAGGTTGGAAATGACTTCAAGGTACACAACAACAACAACAACTCTAAGTATGACTAGGCAGAATCCAGCCTGATAAATATTTCTGCATTATATGAATATAGCAAGTGCATAGCTAGCTAGCAGTGTATATCTAAAGTACATGTAAATGGGTGTATTGAGCCAGCTATGCAAATGCTGTCAATATTTAGGTTGAAATTGCACATTACGTACACCGCTTGTATAATAAAAACACAAGAGACCTCCTGGATCAAAGGCCAGTCTAGTCTAGCATCCTGTTCACGTTCAACCACATGCCCATGAAGAGCCAACAAACAGGACCAGAATCCTGTTCTTATTTGCAAAACAGCACAAGGAGAGAGCAATTCTGGAGGAGAAATAAAAGGGTTGCTTCAGCCTTCCCCAAACTCTTATCCCCGTGTCACAAACAAACAAAGAAAACTTCCCACATATCAAGCTGGTGCTCCTGGACCATTTTTATAATGGAAACATGAGCCTGGACAGCCAACTAGGTGAAAAACAGCTGAGGGAGATTTCTATAAATAAAAGTATCAGGCGAGGGAGGGTTAAGCAGCCACTTCCCCAAGCTCTGCATCTTGGCTGCAACCAGAAAGAAGCAGAGAATACTCAAAATAGCCAAAATGTATGAGTTCCTTTCCTACAGAATTTCTTCTCCCTTTTTACAAGGAGATGTTCCTCCAGCAGAGGGCAGTGGCAGCACATTTTCTCACTCTGTGACCATTCAGGACACTTTTTATTGCCATACAACTCTTGCATACCTTGCATCCTTGGGCAGTGATGATCCTAATGTCTGCTGGGACTCGGTCCCCGCCTTTGATTTCCACTAGGTCGCCGACCACCAGCTGATTGGCATTGATCTGGAACTTGTCCCCGTCTCGAATCACTGTGGCTTGCTGTCGTTGAGGAAAAGAAGAAAAGACCAGAAACATGGACAGTCACCTGAGGTTTAGGACAAAGGAAGTTACCTTCTACACATGTCTCCTTCTAAAGCAGTATTGTCTACTTTGACTGGCAATGGGTTTCTAGGGTATCAGGTCTTTCCCAGCATTTAGATGTGGCAAAAGATCAATCTGGGATTGCTCTACATGGAAAGCATGCGCTCTTCATCAGTTCTCCTGTCTCATCCCTCACCTGTATGAACACTAAATGTGCCACTATCCCTTGGTAACAGCCACATGAACAAACAAGGCAGGGTGTGGGGTCCAGCACAATTGTGTCGATCTTCTCATTTCTGCATACAAGGCTGGTCTTAGTATGAAGCAACAGTGGATTCCGGAGTAGAAATCAGTATCCCACTTCCCAACACATATCCTCTCAGTCTCCGAAACCCTACAGCAGCAGTGTATTGGGGACAGGGGCATGGAGGCTCAATCACATACCTCAAATGCCCTTTTGGTCACCCTCCCAGGGCAGGGACAGACTGGCCATTGATTCACACAAATTTATTTCATTGTGGAGGACACTGAGCCTATTCGATGTTTTTACACCTTCATCAAACAGGCTTCCCCCTCTTATCTGACAAGTTAGAGGTCAGAAAAAAAATAATTGAAAAGGGGAACCCACACACTGAACTGTAGAGAGCATGAAGGATTTGCCTAGGCTCACTTGGGACCCACCATGCGTGCTCTGCTTGCAAAGTCTCTCAAATGGCTTGGAGCCTCCCCCCGCCCAGCACACTTTGCAAGCAGTGCATGCACATGATCGGAAGCCTCCAAAGGCAAGAAGAACTGATGAAAAAGTGGAACCCCCATCAAATTAATCAGACTTGTCCTTAATTTGGAAGCATTGAAAGACTGAGGCCATTTCGGCACTAGACTGTTACAGCGCTATGATTCCACTTTCAATATCCTATGGAATCTTGGGGTTTGCAGTTTAGGGAGGAGCCAGTTGGTCCCTCCCTAAACTGCAAACCCCAGGATTCCATAGGATGTTGAAAGTGGAATCATAGCGCTGTAACAGTCTAGTGCGGAAATGGACTGAGTTGTTAGATATTGGGTGTTGAAAAGTGCAGGCTTTCTGTAGTCAGTCCACTGAAACTCAGATGAGTAAACCACCCTGGGGTCAATTTTCTCACTCCAGAGTTGAACTTGGAAGTAACACACTACAAATACCAACATCAGCTATAAAACATTATTTTGAGAGCATAACAATGTTCCCTTTATAGCAGGTGTGCAGAAGGGTGACCCATGAGCAACAGGTATCCCCAAGATCCTCCCAGAAAGCTTCTTGAAACCTCAGTTAAAAAGACAAAAACAAAAAAACAGTGCAGTTTTCAGGCAGAAATATCCTGAAAATTGTGCTTGAAATACCCAAACACATGCAAAAAAGATATCCACTCCCCTGAGTCCACTGCCCTTATACTTTCCTTTTCCTTTGTGTTATAGCTGACATGTCAACTGGAAGTGGTGCAACCTCATTTCTGGTTGCTATTTTGCCTGGGATGTGGAGGATATTTTCAAGATACAAATTAACAGAGAAACTAATATAAAATTAAAAAGACAAACCATCTGTCTCTCTGGTCTCACAAGGCTGGGATCTACCAAGTCATGAGGATTTTACCTCTCATCAGGTTCAGATGTGAGATAGATACTTACCTGGCAGGGAAGATACCAAGATCATGTGACAAATGTTTGTGTGTTGTATGTATGCATTCCCGTTCCAGCAAGAAAGAAGAAGAACACAGCTGGGCAACCATACTGGCTTTGTTTCAAGTGCAAAAGAGACTAAGATCTGCCTTGCCCAGTGCCCACACTATGCCCAAATTCTGTCCCTGATACAAATATTTGGGCAAAAATGAGGAATTAGCTGGTGAGAAAGATCCAAAGTTAGCATGGTTTTCATGGGAAGAGCAGGACAGGGGAGAGAGCAGAGTGAGGAAGATACCTAATCTTTTCCTTGGCAGACATGTCCTCACCCAAAGTGGCTCCCTTCTGTTGATTATTCACAGCAGGAAAAAAAAAAAAAAAAAGGATATCACTTGTATGGGCAAAAAGTAAAGGCAACCTTCAGAGCTTGCGATTGGAGTTTGAACACAAAAGCAAACAGTGTGAAAAGATTCAGCAGATGTCTCTACTCCTGGTTGTAGCATATAAAATCATTTTGAAAATCGACATTAGCTAGAGAAGACATGCATGTGTGTAAAATGGTAAGGTTGCCATTACTTTACTACAAGTAAAGTAGCTGGATCCACTCCCTCTCCAATTTCTAAACCCTTTCCTTCATTCTGCCACAATCGCAGCAGGGTCTTTTCTTTACCTGTGGCACCAGGTTCTTGAAGCTTGCAATGATGTTGGTGCTTTTGAATTCTTGGTAGTAGCCAAAGCAGCCGGTCACAACCACCACAGCAATGAGAGCAATAGCCAAGTAGAGCTATATAGATTGGTGAAGGTAGGAGAAAGCAAAAGATTACTACCAATCTCTTGTATTTCTGTGCTGTTTCAGCTATGTCCTTTCAGTGTCTATTTGCAAAGAGCATTTCTTGAAACACCATAGTCATTTTGCACTGTTAGGAAATTCAAACTGGTCTTAATACCAGGCTGGTGTAGTTCAATGATTGTAATATAATGTATTTTAATGTATTCTTCTAGGGAAGGGTAAGGTAATTGTGGCAGAAGTGAGTTTTGCCTTCCGTGGCTTCCTGGCAGACTATATTTGACACGTTTTGATGATCCAGCAGTGGATGGAAGTCACTTCCTGTTTTGAATTTGACCAGTTATTAGCTTCCCCCATTTTGGGGCCTCCCCCCCGGTTGTCAGCAGTAAAATATCTCAAATCTTTGGATTTTGCATTTTTTGGTGCATTTTTGTTTTCTCCCAGGTCTAGGGCCTGGGAGATCTGGATTCTAATCTCCCTTTGGCCATCAGAGTCACACAGTGACCTTGAACTTGTCACTCTTCTCCTTGCCTGACCTACTTCACAGGGGGGTTGTAATGTCAAAATGGTGAAGGACATCCCTTGTCTTTGGCTTACAGGAAGGACAGAAATATAACTAAATAACAAGATCACATGCCACTGTTTGCTTCTTTCAGGATCATTTCCTGGTACTTACGTTGTCTGCACTGGTAAGGTCCCCTTGCCCACACTGGATGCCAAAGGCAATGAGGCAGATGGCAGCTGCCACCCACATGAGGCACTGCAGCCCTCCAGCCAGCTGACGGGCAAACTTCACATACTCTGGAGTGCCCTTGGGGGGCTTCAGCTCATTGGGGCCATCACGAAGAAAGATCTCCCCTGCTATCGTGCTGTTCAAGCCCTGGAAGCAGAGGGGAATGTAGACAGGATCACCAGAAAATCCTCTTTTAAAGTAATCTTAAAGCATGGCAAAATACGGATCACAGCTTGCCTGTGAGCCACTGTCTATTTTGGTGGTCCCTAGAATATCACTAAACTGAGGCTATTATACTTTGGCCATATCATGAGAAAACATGACTTACTAGAAAAGACAATGATGCTTGATAAGGGCAGCAGGAAAAGAGGAAGACTGCATTACAAATGGACAGGCTCAATCCAGGAAGCCCCGGCTGCCCTGAATTTGTAAGACCTGAGTAGGAGTGACTGGAAGATTTTAAGCCTGACAGTTTTCCTCTAAGTCAAAGTGCAGATCTTTCATTCATCAAAAGGATGCATTTTCTAGGTTTTTTTTTAAATGGAAAAATGAGGATCTGATCACTTCCAGTTTTGGGCATCTCTCAAACAGATATTTGGGAGTGGGGATGCAGCTCACTGTGAGCTCTGGCTATGTGTGTATGTCAAAACTGGTCCCTGGACCATTGAAACTGCCCAGCACTGATTTAGCCCATGGGTAAATTATTCAACTTGAAACATGCACAAGGAAGTATGTGAATACCTTTTGCAAGGATGAAAAAAAACAACTGGCATGAATCTGGGGCAAAATGAGCATATTGTTGAAATGTGTTGACTCAGAAAAGAAAATGCCATTTTTAGACTGCCCTATCCTTAATAATGTTTGACAACCCCATCACTCCCTGCTTGTTTAAAAAATAACCCCTCTTTAAGTGAGGGCATCACCTTGGTGACGCTGGTTCGATACTTCAGCTCCAAGTCCTCCACAGACAATTGATGATCATCCTAAAAGGCAGAATAGTCACAAGATCAAGAGAGAGTCATTTGAGAGAAGAGATACCTTCGTTCTTTTAATGTCTTACTGTGTACTTCTGTAAAATCTGTGGATTTGCAATGGCATAGGAAAAGGGACATAGTTTAAGCTATATGTAATCTGATCAAAGATCTGTTTGGACCTATTGTGAACAACCATGTTCTTGTGTTCCTGATGCTTTTTACTGGATGAAAACAACACTGCTTGGCTAGTGTCTGTGACGTCATGAAGCCAGCTCTCTATCTCTAGAACAACAGTTTAAGGCCATTTCTGCACGTAGTGAGGGAATTGCTCCCTTCCGCTACTCATCGGATCTTCTTTGGGTCTGGTCCAGTCCGGGGCGAGGAGGAGCAGTGCGTGATCACAGATCCACACTGCTCCAGCATTCAAAATGGCGGCTTCCGGTTGGTCGTGGGTCACGACCAACCGCTGAAACTCGCCAGCCTAAAGCCCGCCCTCCACAGATTGCTGAGTCTGTGAATCTGCATTGGAGAGCAGGCATGCAATGGTGCGTGTCGGCATTTTGAAAAACCTGAAAAACTAGGTTTTTCAAAAACACTCTGGAGGACCACTTGAGGTCGCTCTGGAGCAGGCTGAGGTGCGGAACTACGCTAAGTAGTCCGGACTCAGTCCACTCCAAGGTGCAGACGTCCTCCATGGAGGACTCACTGCACCATTTTTTTTTAACCCATTTGGAAGTGGCCTAAGTCAACATTCCCTTCCAAAGGATTTAAAACAATAACCAATTTGGCTTCTGTCAACTATTTGATCAGAAGAATGTGTAGAATGCTTGAAAAGACAGCAATGATTTAGAAATTTCAGACAACCAAATTGGCACGTGGTGGAAGGGATGATGAAGGGATCAGATAAATAGATATATTGGAAATGGAATTGGGAGGATTTCCTCAATCATTGTTACATCACCACTCACCAAAGAAAC
The DNA here is from genome assembly GCA_948474755.1 of Ctenosaura bakeri. Taxonomy (NCBI): domain Eukaryota; kingdom Metazoa; phylum Chordata; class Lepidosauria; order Squamata; family Iguanidae; genus Ctenosaura; species Ctenosaura bakeri. The sequence goes on along the minus strand of CAOLHI010000733.1, from coordinate 345,303 downwards.
AAAACCCCTTTGGAGAGTATCTGAATCAGTGCAACTGTCAGCCCACAACTCACCACATCCATCTCTTTCTTCATATTCTCTAGCTTCTCTTTCTTCTTTGCTCCTTTGGTCTTTTTCTTCTTAATTTTCACATCCACCTCCCCACCAGAGTCTTTCCCCATTTCTACAGAGTACATCTCGTACTTGTCCTGCAGGAAGAAAAACCAGGACAATGCGTCTGAGAATTTGAATGAGCTCGTCAGTGAGATAATTTCTTTATTTTAAGAAATTGTTCCCCTCCTTTTTTCTTCTGGAGATGCGCCAAATGGCTGGCAGCATTATAAAGACATAGACACGATAACCTTTGTTACTGATTTTTCATATAAATATAAAATATTTACAACCAGTTAAAAATAAAAACAAAACTGAAGAACCAAAATGAAATCTATACGAATGAAATTAAATTTCTCTGTGTTACCACATCACATGAAAATAGATAGATTAGTAGCAAATTTGAAGGTATGCTTGGAGTGGTCTGATTTAAAACCTAGACTATATTTTAAAAGGAGGAACTGGCAAACCACTCCTGAGTATTCCTTGCCTACGGAAACCTTTTGAAATTTATTTGATCACAGTAAGTCAACAGGTGAGTACACGCACACATTTGGCATACACAAAATCCATTTTTGTGGGAATCCTTGTGGACCAGCTCCTTATTTTCCTCAAAAAAGTCTGGATGGATTTGTAGAAAATTTGGAGGAAACGTTAGTGATGAGAGCCAGCCTAGTGTAGCAGTTTGAGAGTTGGAATACGACCCTGGACACCCTGATCAGCCATGGAAACCCACTGGGTGAGAGTGGGCATGTCACACACTCTCAGCCCCAGAAAACCTCGTGATAGCTTCACCTCAGGGTCACCATAAGTCAGAAATGACTTAGAGGCACACTACAATGGCCTGGGAACTATATAAGAAAACTCATGAGTTTGGCAGGATTGTGGTATTGGTGGTTAGGTTTTCTTTCCCATGCCAAATTTCTAACAGTGATTCAAACCCAACAATATGAGATTATTATCTTTCCTGATATGAAAATCCTTCATAGGTAGAAAACACTAGGAAGAGAGGAAGAGGAAGACCACATTACAGGTGGATAGAGTCAATCAGGGAAGCCACAGCCCTGAGCTTGTAAGACCAGTTGAAGATTGTGGCTTTTGGAGATCCCTCAGTCATAGGGACATCATAAGTTGAAGTTGACTTGATGGCAAATAGCAACAACAGACAATCAATCTGAGTTTATACTGAGAAGAAATCTGGAACTTGAGCCTTCCTACTGGATAGCAAACACTTGATAAAATAAAGGAAAGGGCAAAGAGAAATTAAAGAGGTCTACATTGACCATTTCCACAATGTGATGCCCCTCCCTAAACTGCAAACCCCAGGATTCTATAGGATGTTGAAAGTGGAATAATAGCGCTATAACACTCCAGTGCAGATATGGTCATTGATTCATGTGAGTTCTAATTAATATAGTTCTGTAGACATTTCCACAAAAGGATAAAATCAATAGTTCTACGCTATATATTTTCTACAGTTTACATCCATACCCTCCAATTGTCTGAATTTGTCAAGGACAGTCCTAGTTAGTCTTCTGTCATCTCAATTTTTCAGCTGCTTTTCAAATGTCCCAGTTTTTCTCTCCTCCTCCCACTTTCACCTTTGCTTTCAGCTTCAACTTTTGCAAATTGAGTTCAAAGTGCAGAATTATTTTGCACTCAATTAACTTGGCAAGGGGAGAGGAAAGGAGGGTGCAAAATCATGATCTTCAATCATGACTCAGGCAAAAGTAAACTGCTGTGGCCTGTCATAGTTTATGTGTTTCTCCTCATTAATAAGGTTTGCTGTCTTGATCACACTCTGATTATGCTTGGACACACATGTCCCAGTTTTCATCTGTGAAATGTTGTAGGGTATGTAAGTCCAGTTGCTAGTTCTGAATGACCTGCTGAATTAATGGAAACTTGGTAAATCAACACTTACTGTATTTGCTGGTGTATAAGACTCACTCCCCCCCCCCGAAAAATACTGTTTGAAAATGGAGTGTGTCTTATACACTGATGTGTCTTATACTCTGGCAAATAGTATTTGCCAGTATATAAATGGGGTGCATCTTATACACAGGTGCATCTTATATGCTGGCAAATAGGGTATGTCATTTCCATTGATTCAAGGGGGCTACCCCGTTAGGAACTAGCAATTAGATTTAGGCCTTTGCATCCTGACTGAAGCTGCCATGTTTGCCAGGGGACGAACTCTGTTGGACACAGCAGGACTTATGCCGGAGTAAATAAGTAACGGATTCTACCACGAGTTAACTGGATGTTGGTCCTATCAAAGTCGTTGAGATGAACTACTAGTAACAGTTTCATTTTAACTAACTTGGAGCTCAGTGCTCAACATGTCCACTCATGGAGATAAATGGGACTTAATCCTAGATAAATGAATAGAATGGGGTAGGAAGCAGTTGGATTCTACATTACCCCAGTCAAGATCTGTTGGGGAGTGTAGCCTGCATTTCAGCACCAAAGGGGGTGGGTCCAGCCCAAAAGTAGGAGGAGTCACTTATATATATCACATATCATTATTCAATAGGCAGTAACACCTCCTGCAACAACACAAGGACATTTATATCCCAGTGTTCTCTCTTCCAAATTCATGCAGGGTTCTCTCCTCTAGCTTTGTAGTTCGGTCTCAGAACAAAACCAAGTAAATAACATCTATAACCCAGAGTGTCGGAAAAGTTCTTTTTTGGACTCCCAGATTCCCCCACTTCTATGTTGATTGAAAGTTTCTGGGAAAGGTAGTCCAAAAAAGTTGCATTTCCCAAATTCTGCTTCTTGCCCAAAAATGGTAGAAAGAGAAGTAGGAAGATGGACATGTCCTTCCTAGAAGTCTCTGGATGGGTTTCTAGAGGGCTCCTGTATAGAAGAAGAGATTTCAGCAGATGTTGCTTATTACCCAGTTGTATAAAAAACAACACCTGCTGAAATTCCCTCTTCTGCAACACAGTTAAATGTACAGTAGTTCTTTCCAGTTTCCGCTTTGGCTACCCTTGTTTTCTTAACAAAAGGAATCTGAACAAACTTTACAAGACTAGGGCTTTCTACAGCCATATGTCAGGCAGCTTCTTACGTAAAAGACTGTTTACTGTCTTCAGCAAGAAAACATTTTGCTGTGAAAGCTCTGTTTCACTAGTCTGGGGTAGAGATGGACAGGATATTTGATGTCTTGAGCGAAAAATCAAAAAGGAGCTTCTCAAGTGCTGAGAAACCTAGAAGAGGTAAAGCGTCTTCAAGTTCCTTCTTGTTTGTCTTTCCTCTAAGGCCATTTCTGCACTGGACTGTTATAGCGCTATTATTCCACTTTCAACATCAGCTGGCCTCTTCCTTAACTGCAAACCCCAGGATTCCATAGGATGTTGAAAGTGGAGTAATAGCACTATAACAGGGTAGTGCAGAAATGATCTTAAGTCTTCAAGGACTCTCAAGGACTCTTCCTGCTACCATTCAGCTCAGACTCACCTTTTGCCTACCCCACAGCCATGTAATGGCTGGAGGGAAGGGCAGGGAATGGCATGTTGGGGACAGCCAAGGATCCTTGTCAGCTATGTTGGGGCATGATGAGATTCTTTGGGACCTCAGGGAGGTATCTACATTGTTTTGCAAGGATCCTCACTCTCCTTGCCCTTTTCTGCTAGCCAGAGCAGGATTTTGTTATCTTCTAATTTGGTTCTAACACCCACTGATGGTAATCCTCACTCAGCTTTATAGGATGTAACTCCAAACAACCAACCAAACTGAAGTCAGAAATAGATATATCAAACTACACACACCCACACACAATGTAAATGTTAATAAGAAAGCCAGCATGGTGGAGTAATTTGAGACCTGGGTGACCTTGGGTAAGTCACACTCTCTTAGCTTCAGAGGAAGGCAATGGCAAACCGCCTCTGAAAAAATCTTGCAAAGAAAACCTAGCAATATGTTTCCCTCAGATCTCTTTCATGGTTTCTCCCACATAAGTCCAATCCCACATGAACTACTCAACACATCATGTCTGGATATGATTTTTTTACATTGACTACTGTTGCTTCCAGACAGAACAACAAAAATATCCAAGAGCTCAGACTAGCCCCTATGCCTTTGGCATAAAAAGAAATACAACAGTAAAGTGATCAAGATTTTCATAACTGGAACAAAACAGACATCCTTGTGAGAACCGGAGTGGGATAGTGGTTTGAATGTTGGACTAGGACTCTGGGAGAATAGAGTCTGAATCCCGGCTCAATCATGGAAACTCACTGGGTGACCTTGGATGAGTCACACTCTCTGAGCCTCAGAGGAAGGCAATGACAAATCACCTCTGAACAAATCTTGTGAAGAAAACCCAGCAATACATTTGCCTCAGGGCCTCCAGAAATCAGAAATGACTTGAAGGCACACAGTAACAAATACTACCTTGAGATCAAACCACTTTGTCAAGGGCATATCCAGTCAGGGATGGACATCTCTAACCCTTCTCTTTCATTGGGATATATAGACAGAAACAGAAAAATCCTTACCGCCTTCCCCATCTTGTTTCCTTGGGCCTGGTCTTTTCTGAGGCCAAGAAGAGAGACCCAGATGGGTCTTGGGTATTTCAAGCTGCTATAAGGTCTACACAGCTCAGCAGGGTAAAAGATGACCCTTCTTGGGTGCCCTCCTTTTATAAGTTCCTATGAGTGCCAGTTTCTTGCAGGAATGGGGGGCGGTTCCAAATGCCACCCAGCTAGGTCTTTTACATGCTTTTTGTAGTCACATACCAGGAGGTGACAGGCCTGGAAAGGAGAAAATAAACAGCCAGAAAAAAACAAAAAACCTTCTCACCTTGGAATGTCCCTTCCATGCTATCTCACTCTAGGGCAAACTCACCCAGGCACCCAAGCCAAAGACCTTGAGTAACACTTAGTATAAAAGAACACAGGCCATGCCATTCACAGAGCTTGGAAAAGTTTGTTTTTTAGATGAGAACTTCCAGAATCTTCCAACCAACATGTCTGTTTTCTGGGAATCCTAGTTCAAAAAAGTAACTTTTCCAATTTCTAATCTTTAGATACTGGCTCTGGGGAAGTGGACTGAGTGTCACAAGAACATCAGAAAGGCCCAGTTAATCAAACCAAATCATTTGCTCCAACATCTGGCTGAACTCTACAATGACAAATCACATGTCTGTAGAAAGCCAACAAGAAGGTTTGAAGATAATAGCCTTCCCGAGATGGCCGTGTGTCCTATTTAACAGAGGATAACCTATTTGAAAGTTTAGAACAGCAGCTCTCAATCTTTGGTTCCCCAGGTGTTTTGGACTTCTGTAGATGGCCATGACAGACAAGGCTTCTGGGAGGTGAAATCCAAAACACCTGCTGGGCAGAAAGAGTTGAGAGACATTGCTCTGTTTCAGGGTTGGGAAGCATGTGGCCATCTAGATGTTGCCATCAAGCCTAGGGGTTACCTGAGTGTATGTGCCCTTAAGACCATTGCACAAAGAAGTATTTAGTACTCCTTTGTATAACGCCTTCCTTCTGTGCACAACAGCTTCACAGCACCTGTGTGTGCCTCCACAGTCATGCCATGGCTAGGGGAGTGGAGGGGACAAGTAGGCAGCATCCAACTGCAATTGTGCAGCTGGGAGAAGAGAGCAGCTATAGTCCACATGGACATTTGGCAGAGATCCAAGAGGTAACCATCATTTAGTGGCCAGGAAAGGGCAGGGGGCAGCTGGACTGGGATTGACTGTAGTTCTTCAGCCAGAAGCAAAAAACAGATATTGCCCCCCCTGGATCTCTGGCATATTCACTGGAGTATGCTGGACATTGGAACCCTTTATAAATATAGATAGGATATACATGTAAATAATAATAAGATCTATCCCTTACCACTGTTTCATTCTTTCAGAATCCTTTTCAGGTACTTATGTGATCTGCACTAGTAAGATCCCCTTGCCTACACTGGATGCCAAAGGCAATGAGGCAGATGGCAGCTGCCATGCACATGAGACACTACGGTCTTCAGCCACTGATGGGCAAACTTCACAAACTCTGGAGTACCTTTGGGGGGCTTCAGCTCATTGGGGCCATTATGAAGAAAGACCTCCACTGCTACTGTGTTATTCGAGCCCGCGAAGCAGAGAGGAGTGCGGATGGGACCATCAGGAATTCCTCTTCTAAAATGCTCATAAAACATAGGCCATTTCCGCACCGGGCGAGGGAATTGCCCGTGCCGATACTTACCGGACTTCTTGGCTCCATGTTTGGGTCCAGGCTGGTCCAGAGCAGTGCGTGGCTGCCGCTCCGCACTGCTCGGGGGATGAAAATGTCAGCTTCTGGCTGGTTGAGGCTCCCCACCAACCACTGAAGCTCGCCAGCCTAAAGCCCACCCCCGGCAGATCGCAGGCTTGCACTGGTGCGAGCCTGCAAATCTGCACTGGAGAGCAGGCACGGAGTGGTGCGCTCCATGCTTTTGAAAGACCTGTTTCAAGCGGTCTTTCAAAAGCACACTGGATGACCACTTCGGGTCATTCCAAAGCGGGCTAAGGTGCAGAACTACACAAAGTAGGTCTGACCCAGTCCACTTCCAGGTGCAGACGTCCTCCCTGGAGGACGCTCTGCACAGTTTTTTAAACCCATGTGGAAATGGCCATAGTTTAGGCTAGCAGTGCCAAAACATGGACTGCAGCTTGCCTGTGAGTCACTGTCTGTTTTGGTGGTCCCTAGAATATAACTAAACTGAAGCTGTTGTACTGCCGATATCATGAGAAACCATGACTCACTAGAAAATAGTGCTTGGTAAGGTAAAAGGCATCAGGAAAAGAGGAAGACCACATTACAGATGAATAAACTCAAGAAAGGAAGACATGTTCATGAACCTGCAAGACCTGAGAAGGGCCATTGATGATAGGGTGACTCAGAGGTCCCTCATCCATGGGGTCACTGTAAGTTGAGGTTGACCTGAAGGCAGTTGACAAGAATTGTCCCCACAAACGAAAATGACATTTTAAAAATACCTTATCCTTAATAAGTCTTGACAATCTGTATAACTCCCCGCTTGTAAACTAAATTATCTTTAAGTTTGAGGACATTGCTGGCACCTTCTGATTAAGGGGTACTGCCGTGGCCATTTAGTAGCTGGGGGAGGAGGGAATGAGGAAAGGAAAAGGTGTTGGTTGCTGTACCAGAAGAGTTCCTAAGGAGAGCTACCTCCTATCTCCTTACTCTGGCTGCAGAAAAGTGTTGACACCTGCCTTGGTGGGAGCAGGATTGGATATTGCGTGAGGAGTTAGTGTCTTCCTCCTTGAACAAAGTCCCCTTCCCCAAAGACATATGCATGTCACTTAGAGTTATGCATGCTAACAGAATTCCAGTATATTGTGGAAGCACCTTTAGAAAACAAATCACACTTCCTCAGTGATTACATTTTGTGGTTTCTGTGTTCTGTGGCACACTCTGCCTCTGTCTCTGATGCAGGGATGTTTGGGAAAGGTTGTGACACAAGTAGTTGCAAGAACCAAAATGACACTGAGAAGAAGCTAGTGTTCAGGAAGGCTTGTTCAGGAAGTCTTGTTGTGCAGCATTCAAAACCACACTGTCAGGTTGTATGTTCACTGTTTGACAGGTTTACAGTGAATGTGGCTCCCCCGTGTGTGTTTGTGGTGAAATGAATAATGTTCATCCCCGTAATTGTTTCAGTGGAATATCATTTGAAAAGGCAAGCATCTTACCCAATTTTCTTCATCATTTGGAGAGAAAAAGAGATAGACATTTGGTATGCCTTGCTTTTCTCATTAATTTTCAATGGGCAGTAATCTCTCCCTTCTTATTCATCCTGTATATTTCACGACTTTTGTGTAATGGACGTACTTGTGCCTCAATGCCCTCACAACAATCCTGTGAGATAGATCAGGCTGAAAAAGAGTGCATGGCCCAAGAGGCAGTGGAGACTAGAACTTTTGGGCTTCTCAGATCTCAGTCTTGTACTCTAACCACCAAACAGCACTAGTTTTTCATTACTTCTCTTCCTTACTAGGACCTTGGTAGGACCTTGACCTAAAATGGTCCAGTTCTGAGTTAGTAACTGCTTCTAGCATTGTCACATGGTCCTGGAGCCAGGAATTTCTGGCAAAGGTATACCTTCCTCAGTGCTTATCAACTACTGACCTTACACAAAGGAAGGAGAGATACGGAGGCAGAAAATTCAACACATTCTTGGACTAATTGCACACAGCAAAACAGAGCCTTATGCTAATTCACTCAGAATGTTTCACCCAGCCATCAAATTCTACCTCAGTCAAATATTGCAGTGTTGGAGCCATGCCAGGGAACTGCGTATAACCTTGGAAATAAGGCTATCTGGTCATTATTTGCAATATACCGTATCTATTGACGTACAGAGAGGCCAATATATGCCCAGGTACACACGTAAGCATGTACAGATCGATGAGCACATCTGTGTACAGGAACATCTCTCTAACCAGATGTATGTTAACATAACAAAGGCGGACAAGGAAATCTGTGATGTTAAATGTGCAATCAATGGATTGGGTAAGGCAGTCCAATCTCCCTGAACTTGGTGCTTTAGAAACATGCCCAAAAAAAAAAAGAAAAAAGAATATCAGGTTTGCACATATTTGATTGCAAAACTTTGGTGTATATGCTCCTGTTTTGAGTCAACAGAGCTGATCAGAAGCAGTGTAGCCTGGGAAATGGTCTTGTATGTGTGGTGCCAAAGTAACTACTAAATGCAAACTGATCACGGGAAGGACATAAAGTTCAGATATTACAGGATAATTTTAAAAAGTATTGAAAGGCGTAGAAAGCACAAATGTGGAGAATATGTAGCACAGCAGACAGCATCTTTGGGCCTTTCAGCACTACTCTGTTATAGTGCTATTGTTCCACTTTCAACATCCTGTGGAATTCTGGGGTTTGTAGTTTGTTGCGGTCAAAGAGCTCTCTGGCTGAGAATTCTAAAGGCCCCTCTCTAAACTGCAAACCCCAGGATTTCATAGGACGTTGAAAATGGAATAATAGCATTATAACGGTGTAGTGAGGAAATGATCATGGTCTTAACAGCTAAATGGCCTCTCCATAGAACAGAAGGAATAAAATGGACCTGTAGTAGACATATAACATTGCCGGTATTGAAGACACTTGATGTGAAGTCTAGGAGCTGACTTAATTTTTAGTGTTTTGGACAGGACTGCTATGAGGTAAGTCTTTGTCCCCTTCAAAGCTACTTTAAAAAAATAAAAAAGCAACCATTTTTGGTATAGCCCCTTCCCCCATGACCTATCCTCAAATGTTCTGATTTGGCAGGGACAGTCCCGATTAATCTTTTGTCATCTGGTTTTTCCAGCTGTTTTTATAATGTCCCAGTTTCTCTGTCCTCCTCCCACTTTCCCCCTTTGTCCTCAGCTTACTTCATTTGCTGCAAACTGGTTTCAAAGTGTAAAAAGTAGTTTGCACTCAGTTAACTCAGCAGGGGGATAGGTGAGGAGGGGGCAGAATCTTGACCTTTCCTGTAGGCTCAGGAAAAGCAAACTGCTGCAGTGCTCTGTAGTTTATCTGTTCTTCCTCATTCATAACCTTTGCCATCTTGACCACACTCTAATGTTGTTTGGCCTCATATATTCTGATTTCTGTCTGTGAAATGTTGAAGGGTATGCAGGACTAGCACACCACATTTAGAAACAATGCATATCAACAGAGATCTAGCATTATACAAATGGAGCACAACATGAACAGCTTGGTCATGGAGAGATATGCTTTGCAAAGTCTACATTCCTCATGGCCCCAGCCTTATTTATATCTTCAGATTCTGGTTCTCTCTGGAGATACAGTATCTGTATCTTTAGATACTGATCCCATTTTCTTCCTCTTGTTCCAGAGCAGAGCTTCTCTCCTCCCTCACCTTATGCTAAGGAGACCTACACCCCTTCTGCCAACATCCTAGGTGTCTTCTAGGATGGCCTGTAGGTTCTTCAACACAGCTTTCTTCTCCATCATGCCTGGCCTACAGAGCTCCACATTGTTTTCTGAAGAAATTTCCTCCAGCACAGGAATGATGCTACATCCTCTAGTGTTTTATCCATTGCTCCAAAGGGACAGAACCACACTGAATCAAACTCATGCATCTACATAGGGTTGCTTGACTGAAAACTGGAGCGGGCTCCTGGACCTTTAATGGCTGTTCAGAAGAGGAAATTTCAGTAGGTAGCGTCATCAGGATGTAGCATCAATACCTGCTGAAATCCTCCATCCTATATAACCCTTAAGGGTATTTTTTTTTTTCATTCTAGCAGTCCTAACCAGTGAGTTTCGCCATCTGCATGAGGACATAGGAAGGTATTCCAGGATGAAGGTAACTGGGAATATACTAATGAAACTGCTGTTGCTGACATTTTGGGGAAATAAACACAGGAACCAAGAAAGAGAATAGAGCACACAAGCAAGGAGGAAGTAGGATTTAGAGGAAATTTATGTCTTGACTTCAGATTAATCTGATTTCCAAAGTTCTCCATGAAACTTAGAGTCAACAGCTTTTTATGTTAATTAGCCACCAGACCTCTGCATTTCCCTTCTGCAGTGTGGATGAGGCACATTTGCCATGCAATTGGGATAGCATTTGGAGACATTGTGAAGAGTGTGTGTTCCCCAATACTGTTTTCCTTCCCACATGGAATTTACTCAGAGATAGGCTTTAGTGAACAGTTTAAAGATTAAGATTGTGTTTGCCTTTCAATGATCAGCACAAAACAAAGTATTTAAATGTAAAATAGGGAGGTATGGAAAATTGTATGGCATAACAAATAGGTAAGTTTCTTTCCCATGTGAGGGAGCACCTCTTCTAAAATCATACTGAGCATGTCATTTGACCTGAGACAAGTCACGGTTTGTATCATGAGAGTGAGTACAGTGCAGTACTTACTATGCTGAACTGGGAGTTTGGAAATTCAGAGCCTTTCTGCATTGCACTGTTATAGTGCTAGTATTCCACTTTCAACATCCTGTGGAATCCTGTGGTTTGCAGTTTAGGGCAGTGGTGAAGGGAGAGGGGGGCGATGAAGGTGGTGCACCCCTGGCGGCAATATTTTGGGGATGCCATGGCTCCTTGCTTACCCTCCCCCCACGGTAGCCCCGCCCCTGTGCACCATAGCTCCACCTCTGCATGCTGTAGCCCTGCCCTCACGCCTCCTCCACGCACTCAAAGATGCACCACTGGTTTAGAGAGGGGCATTTAGAATTCTCAGCCAGAGAGCTCTTTGGCCTCAGTAAACTACAAACCCCAGAATTCCATAGGATGTTGAAAGTGGAATAATACCATTATAATTTGTGTAGTGTGGAAATGGCCTTAGACTCTAGTGTCTGCTGGGTTGTGAAACCTTGGGCTAATCTTTCACTGAGACTGATCTATCTCATGTTGGCTTTGTTGGCAAGCTAGCTCCTTGCAATTAGTATTATTTAAAGTATGCTAAAACTTGTTCGACTGCCTTTGTTGGGGGTAATATTGGTGTTGGAACCTATTCTTATTCTTTCCCTGTTATTTCTGCCTCTGGTATCAAATTTTCTGTCAAAGAAGTAATGTCCAGGAGTATATCTGCTTTGTTAACTGAGGTATACCTGTGTTAGGGATAGATGACTCTGAAGCATTAGAAGAGCTTGCCTAAGGTCACCTAGAGAGATCAGAGTAGAAGCTATATTTAAACTAGTACTTCCTGATCCATAGAATCATTCCTTAGTCACTGTGCTAAACCAACTCCTGCTAACAAAATGGCCTCTTACAGCACAGGATTGAAGGGAGGAGGAGGAAGGGAAGGGGATGTAACTCCCTTTGTAAAAGCTACTTCTCATCTGTAGGCTGCAAATGTTGTAATTTCTGTCTCCTGAAATCATGGCTGATCTACTGGGATGCATGTTAGAACAATCTTACCTTCAGCTGCCAACAGCTCAGAGAAGAAGGAAACATCAAAATTTCAGTTTATCATCTACAGCTAGTTGAGGAAAGTCCCCTTGTAAACTCTGTGAGCAAAAACCCGAGGTGAACGACTTCATTGTAGCTTCCTCCTAAATTATTTGCACTCTCTGACTTGAACCAAGTTCCCTTTTAGCTGATACTAAGCTGACTTCTGATGCCATGTTTTGAGTCAAGGAAAGGATGAACTGCTTAGTTGATTAGATGCTGGTGTCCCAGTTCTGCCCAATTAAAAACCTAAAGTACCATTGCTTGCAAGAACAAATGTGTGTGCACAGCAAACACACATAAACCAGTTACAAAAGGGTGAGAGCTTAACTGAAGCTAAGTAAGACAAAGGGTATGGTTTACAGCACACACCCTGCACAGAATACAGAACCTTGACTTAGGGAACCATGTATATATCAGGGCACTTCTTTTTGAATCATCAGTCTTCATAGTGTAAGGAATGGGGCTAACTGACTATTTCTTCATTTTACTTCTAATGCATTTTTGTTCACAGCTAGCAACTTTTGCTCACTTATAGCCACCCATTTTTAGTTTACATGTTCATAGACTTCGTCCCTTTCTGCACTAGACTGTTATAGCACTGTGATTCCACTTTCAACATCCAATGGAATCCTGGGGTTTACAGTTTCAGGAGGGGCCACCTGGCCCCTCCCGATACTGCAAACCCCAGGATTCCGTCGGATGTTGAAAGTGGAATCACAGTGCTATAACAGTCTAGTGCGGAAATGGCCTTCCTGTTTGTTAGGTGTTATCACACAGTTTCTTCCTGCATTAGTCTAACCGGCAGCCATCTTCTTCTTCCCTCTTTCCTCCATTAGACCATGTATTTGATTAAGAACAAGTATTGTAAGTAAAACTTCTTTTATATGTATGGCAAAGACTAAGGTTGCTTCTTTTCTCTCCTAGAACTTGTGTGTGTGCATGACAGAGAAAGACACTGATTGGTGTTCAGCTTCTACCTAGCTGATTTGACAGTTCTGCAGTAGTATCTCTCATATTTCCCAACAACTTCTCCTACTTTTCTTTTCCAGTGTGGAAAGCCAAAGCAGTTTATAGAAATCACGTCTACAAGTATGCATATAACTATACGTACTTGAGCAGAAAACAAAATATAAGATGGCTGACACCTGGCTTGATCACTGTACATGTACAGTACACCAGGTCATAGAATCATAAAATCTTAGAGCTGGAAGAGGTGACAGGGGCTATCCAGTTGAACCCCCTGCCATGCAGGAACACACATCAAAGCACTGGCAACAGATGGCCATCCAGCCTTTGGTTAAAAACCTCCAATGAAGGAGACTCCACCACACTCAGGACAGTATATTCCGCTGCCAGACAGCTCTGACCATCAGAAAGTTCTTCCTGAGGTTTAGGTGGAAATTTTTTTCCTGTAGTTTGAATCCATTGCTCCTTGTCCTAGTCTCTGTAGCAGTAGAAAACAAGCCCGCTCCCTCTTCGACATGACATTTCTTCAAATATTTAAACATGGCTATCATGTCCCCTCTTAACCTCTTAACCTCCTCTTCTGCAGAAGAGGAAGTCAAGGGTCTTTCCTTTCTTCCATGGTGCAGGGGTGGCAGTGGTGACAGCAGCATCCCCCCTGTCCGCTGCCTCCTCAGCGGCCCCCCACCCCTGCCAGGGTCCTTTAATTAACAAGGTTAATTAAAACTTCAAAATTGGCACCCCAGCTGTGGAATGCCCTCCCCTTGGAGTCCCGACTGGTGCCAATGCTAGGTTCATTTGGGCACCAAGTAAAAACATGGCTGTTTGCTAAAGCCTAGCTGATGTACTTTGGAATGCTTATGCACAAGGCTTTAAAACTGCTTTACTTTTTAAAAACGGTTTAAACGGATTGATACGAATAATATCCTTGCAGTCCATTTATTTTCATAGTTTTAGATTGTTTTAACCTGTTTATGTTGATTTTACTTGGATGCTGCCATGAGATCTTATGACACAGGGTGTGACAGGATCATGAAGCAGAACTGTGGCAGAAATCGATTACAAAAGTTGATACTCAGATAACCTGTTAAGTGTTTCTGATAAAGGTGTCTTGCACAGGCTGTTGGAGGGCTGCTCAAAAGCCTATTCTACAGTCTGGAATACATGCTAGAAATAGAACAGTTGTAAGTCAAAGGATGGTCAAAAAGTGTGTGTGTGTGAAAACACTACATTCACCATTTGTTTGTATGAGGAAGATAAACAAGACACTTGTTACTAACCACAATAACATAGTGGCTAGAGCCACCAGATAATACTTTGCAAATTATCACAGTCACAGAATATTTATTTATTTAGTTCCAAGAGGCTTTTAGATTACAAAACATACAAAGGAATCACAGCCAATGAAACGAACAGAAACAAAACATACATATATCAAATTTCAAATGGCCCATTTATAGGGTTTGGCCTACCATTCCATATGATGTAAAGTTCAGGTTCTCTTGGCAGATGTTTCCAACTGGAGCATTTAACATGGGAGAGTCTAGGGTAAATGCTACCAAGTACCATATTTTTTTGGGGGGGGGACTGCAGCTCCCAGAATCCCTCAGCCACCATGGCTAGTGACCTTGGAGATTAAGAGAATGTGGATATTGTAATCCAAAAAAAAGTAATTCTTGCAGCTGGTGTAATTGGGTGAATTGAGGAAAGACCAGTAGGGCTTGGAAGAAGTTTTGGGACTACTTTGGAAAGGTGCCTCTTTTTTTTTTGGATTAGAATTACTGCTGGCTAGGGGATTTCGGAAAATGTAATTCAAACATGCAACGTTTCCAAATTCTGAGCAAGGCTTGTGCAGCAATTTGTTTCATGAGACAAGGGTGTTGTGAACATGCCCTTGTTTTCAACTGAAATATTGGAGAGAATAGGCAACAGACCAAAGAAAGCTGGAGAGGAAAAGCAAGCAGGCAGCAGAAGGAGCAAGAGATAGAGGTCAAGAGATGGAGGAATCTGAAAAATGAAACTAGGATTGATTTGTCAAGAAAAGAGGGTGGAGGAAATTGGAGAAGTACACTTGGAAAGAGTTGATCTACATCTATCTTATGCTGTTCAGACCTAAAATTTAACAGAATGAATCATGACATGTTGCCATACTAGTATTTCCATAGGAGGGTAGTTAGGTCAACCCAATTCATAATATGTATTTGTCTTATTTACCATATGGGCCAGTGTGAAACTTGGTGTGAATGCATCCCTGTTTTTCAGTTAGGAATATTGTTGTACAGGATCATACGTTCATTTCTTGATGAGGATGGGACATTGCCAGCAGAACTCTCTGATCTCTTGCAAATGCAGTGCCTTGTATGTCACCCATTCTTTCGCTGACCATCGAGCAATGGCATGGTTAATATCTTCCATGTTAGTGGAGTGGTGAATCCTCTCTGGGTTTTAGCTTGAACTTGAAGGAGCTATCCATTGTGCTGAAGCTATGTAAGATCCAGCATCCTCAATAGCTCCTTTAAAGCTTCAAGAAAAGCCCACAGCAGATTTAGCATGTCATTATCATGGCAGCCATCAGCCACCACAGTCATCAAACTTGTGTCCACAGAAATCAAGTGATGCACCTGTTAATCTCAACCAAATCCATAGTATGTTCCACAAATGACTGATACAAAAACAGCCTGGCGTCTGAACAGTACTTCTCTCACTTAAGCATCACAGAGCAGAGAAAGCGCTATGGGGATGTGAGCATCACATAGCACATTTTCAGAAGTTGATTGCTGATAGGTTGACTGTTATATGGTTTATATGTTCTATTTCTTCATTGAGTTTCTTATCATGGATTGACAGTATGGTGATATATAAGATCCAGATCACAAGCCCGACGCCAAACGCTGTGTGAGCCATTATGCGTGACAGTCTGGAATTTTTCTGAGCAGAGGTGGCATTTCCATTACGGTTGGCTTCTTGTGTCTGAGGAGAAAGGAACAGAGAAAGTTTGAAAAATTGCAGCTGGAATATGCTGTAATGATCCTCCCTTCCATGGTAGGTCTCACACACACAAATAATTCGTTTTTGACATTTATTAGAGACTTACTCATTTGCTGGTCTTTGTCCAGTCATCAACTGATAAAGCTGTTTCCAACCTTATCCCACAGAACTGTGTTATTTGTAAAAATTCCTGGATGTTTATAAGTTTTTTTTTAATCATTTGTTTTAAACAGCTTGGGAACTTTCTTTTAAATGGAAAGTTGTATGTAAATATTTTAAATGATGAAATAAGTCTACACAAACAGCTCTTCCACTTGCTGGCTGATCTCAGGACTTTGTGTGTTTGGGGATCTGGAACAGCTCAAGATATTTTGCTACCTGAGGCAGGACGGCAAATGGTATCCCATCCTATTGGTCCTCACATTAAAGTACATACTGCCTATTTCTGTCTAATGGTAAATTAAGTACCTAACAACATGTTCTCCTTTCATGACACCCTAAATCAGTGGTCTAAGTTAGCTGATTCATTTTCCTTGGAGTGGGGCCAGCACTGTGTGTGTGTGTGTGTGTGTATTTTAGATCATTCTATATCCTACAGAAATCTGAAATGGTACTGTTGCCCCCTTGCCTAACCCTGTCCCAGGGTTTACAACTTTGATATAAAATTAATCTAACCCACCAGAGAGGTCACTCGAATGTGCACGTAGGCAACAAACGGTCATACAATCTAAAAAGAATAAAAAAACTAGAACAGGCCAGTAAATATCCGCAGTCACGTAGCAACAGAAGACCTCATGTTATAATTGCCCTGGTGGACAAATGGTCTTTAACCTTTTAAGGAGTCCACTTGAAGGGAGTCAAAGTGTTGGGCACTGGAAGTAATAAACCTTATCAAACCCATCTCCAGAAACTCACACCACAGCCTCAAAGCAGAGGAAGATCCTGTTACTTAGATGATCTTTCGATGTCAGAGAAATGCCAAGTGTGGAGATATTTTGCTTTCTGACCTGTTTGTTTGTTTTCCCTGGGAAAGGATTTGCCTTCAAAGTAAATTTTTCCTACAAATACTCCATGTTTTAAGGCTAGTGAGGAGACAGGAGGGGCATGCAAGAAGAAAAAGGCGATGCAATGCTGTGATGTTCTATTCCTGCCTCTCTAACAGAAGACTTCAGGAGAGGTGCAGTATACTTACTATCCTATTTTCATTCTTTAAGTTTAGTAGCCCTTGAATGAGTGTGGGTGTGTGTGAGCTTAAGTACAAACTATTGTTATTCAATAAAGCTATTCATTGAATCTCTGTGTGTGATTTCTGACTGAGCCTGACCCCGTAAACATTGGGTTAAAGATCCTAATTACCCTGCCCTGTTTGCATTGCTAAAGCAGTGCTCAGAGCTAGTTTTCACCACAAGAGATGATTTTGACAGCTCTTGGGAAACCTCTTAAGGGAGCCCCAAGCAAGCAGGGTAACAGTACCTTTAACTGCAAACCTATTTCTTGTTGAGTGGGAACACACAAATAAATGGAAGCAACAAACTGTCCAGTGGGGTGCCACAGGGTTCTGTCCTGGGCCCAGTGATATTCCACATCTTCATCAATGACTTGGATGAATGAGTAGAAGGCATACTGATCGAATTTGCAGATGACACCAAATTGGGAGGGGTTGCTAATACCCCAGAGGACAGCATCACAATTCAAAATGACCCTGACAGATTGGAGAGCTGGGCCAAAGCAAACAAAATGAATTTCAACAGAGAGAAATGTAAGGTCCTGCACTTAGGCAGAAAAAATGGAATGCACAAATGTAGGATAGGGGACATGTGGCTGGATAACAGTATGTGTGAAGGAGATCTAGGAGTCTTGGTAGATCACAAGCTGAACATGAGTCAGCAGTGTGATGCGGCAGCCAAGAAAGCCAACACAATTCTTTGTTGCATCAATAGGAGTATGGTGTCTAGATTGAGGGAGGTAATGGCACCACTCTATTCTGCATTGGTTAGGCCGCATTTGGAATACTGTGTCCAGTTCTGGGCACGTCAGTTCAAGAAGAATATTGACAAGCTGGATCGTGTCCAGAGGAGGGCGACCAAAATGGTGAAGGGTCTGGAAGCCATGCCCTATGAGGAGTGGCTTGGGGAGCTGGGTATGTTTAGTCTGCAGAAGAGAAGGTTAAGAGGGGTCATGATAGCTATGTTTAAATATTTTAAAGGATGTCATGTCGAGGAGGGAGTGGGCTTGTGTTCTATTGCTCCAGAGACTAGGATAAGGAGGATTCAAGCTGGAGGAAAAGAGATTCCCCCTGAACCTCAGGAATAACTTCCTGATCATCAGAATATGCTGCCTTTGGAGGTTTTTAAGCAGAGGCTGGGTGGCCATCTGTTGGGAGTACTTTGATGTGTGTCCCTGCATGGCACGGGGTTGGACTGGATGGCCCCTAGGGTCTCTTCCACTCCATGATTCTATGATTCTAGCACAGACAGAGTGCTGATATTACAATTTCAATTTAGTGCTGGAAGCTCTAGTACATGTCAAACATCTGTCAAAAATTAGAGGCCCATGATAAGGTTGCATGATTATTAAAGAGAAGAATACAGTAAAAATACCATAATGAAATTGAAAACAATACCAAAATTTAAGAAGAGCTACACAGAAATCTACATGCAGACACTCCAGTTTGGCTTCAGTAAGACTTACATTAGGTAAATGGGCACACAGCTGAAGCCTAAGAGAAAACTATTTTGGAGCTTGGCTACAGGGGATGAAGATTATAGAGAGCATATTTTTCCCTTAAAAAGGGTCTACCTCCTTTAAATGAAAAAAAAAATGTAAGGAAAAGTAGACAGTGAGTATTCTATCCAGCTGCTATTTTTTAAAAATTGCTCAATTACAAAATAAAAACCTTTCCTCACTTTTCAAAATTCTGCCTCACTGAGTGCAAAATCACTGGGATAAATAGACAGTATATGTTTTGGGCTACTTATCTGTAGGTTCTGGGTATTTCTAGAGCTGGAAGAGACCACAAAGGCCATCAAGTCCAACCCCCTGCCATTCAGGAATACACAATCAAAGCACTCCTGACAGATGGCCATCCAGCCTCTAAAAGCTTCCAAAGAAGGAGTGCCTCCATTGCACTCTGAAGCAGCGTATTCTACCGTCAAACTGCTCTTACCCTCAGGAAGTTCTTCCTAACATTTGGATGGAATCTCTTTTCCTGAAGTTTCAAGTCATTGCTCTGTGTCATAGAGTCTCTGGAGCAGCAGAAAACAAGCCAGCTCCATCCTACACATGACATCCCTTCAGATATTCAAACATGGCTATCATGTCACCTCTTAACCTTTTTTCCAGCAATAAACATACCCAACTCCCTAAGCCACTCCATACAAAGCATGGTTTCCAGGTCTTTTTCCATTTTAGTTGCCTTTCTCTGGAAATGTTCTGGCTTGTCAATGCCCTTCCTGAACTGTGGTGCCCAGAACTGGACACAGTATTCCAGATGGGGTCCGACCAAAGCAGCATAGAGTGGTACTATTACTTCTCTTGACCTAGACACTAGACTCCTATTGATGATGTCTAGGTCAAGGGAAGTGATTGTGCCACTCTTTTGTTTTGTATTGATACTGGCTTCCTTACTTTGTGCCCTTTTACACTACACAATTCTAGCACTATAAATATGCTTTAGTTGCCATTATTCTCTCCTATGGAATCTTGGTATTTGTTGTTTGCGGGGGGGGGGTACATAGCATTCTCAGCCGGAGATCTTTAGTACCTTATTAGACTAAAAATCCCGGGATTCCACAAGATGTAGCCCTGGCAGTTAAAATAGAATCATAGTTCTGCAACTGTGCAGTGGGAAAGCCTGTGGCTCTCACAAGTCCTTGGAATCTCCATGATGCTAAAGAACAGGGGTGGCTCATAGCTTCCATGTCAGTGGAGTCAGTTTCCAAGTCAACTGGCTTTTTAAAAAATCATTATTTATTAGTTTTAAAACAGGTAACCTTTTTACAAGCAAAAAGGAAATAAGTTCAGGGAAAAAAAAAAGAAAGAAAAAAGAAAAAAGGAAAAAAAAAAACCCCAAAACTAAAACACAATGCTAATGAATTAAACAAATACACTAAACAATAGCTAACTAAAACACTAGACACTAACTTACTAAAACCAAAAGTATTTTGACCGCCACAAATCAAACTGTAATAAAAAAGAAAAAAGAAAAAAAATGTTATTCTGCCATTACAGATCCTACTAAGTAATCCTACGGGAATTACTAGTAGCCATAGGAACAGATTATTGCATCATTAGATTTCTTGTTGCTCAAAAAGTCCATAAATGGTTTTGAATATTTCACAACATTTTCAGTTGGCTTATCCTTTAAAACCCACATTAGTTTGGCCGTTTGGGCTAACTCAGAAGCTTTCACAGTCTCCTCTGATTTTCAGTCAAGATGAGTGGTTTCCAAACTTGAGTTCTCTGGATGTTTTTGATTTCAGTTCCCAGAAGGCCCCCCCCCCACCCATACTTGGCCAACAGTCAAGAATTCTAGGAGCTGAAGTCCTAAACATCTGGATGACCTAAGTTTGGGAACCATAGACCTGGATTTTAAAGGAGTTGTTCAAGGTTGCAATTCCCATTTCCAAAGTAGATCTAGCACCTTGGATAGCTCTTTTGAAGTTTGGAATCTCTGTCTCACTGATGTGGAAGCTGCCAGCTCAGCAGGGCTCCCTCTCCTCCCTGCTCTTCCCTTCTCCTAGCCATGGGGATGGATAATTCCTGCTGTGATACTGTTGTTTGAAAACAGTGAGCAGGAATTTGGAACACTGATGGACTGTGAGGGCTAAGGATCTGCCACTCCCAAGCAGATGCTGGACTCTTAAAACTCATCTAAGAAGCTTAAGATAGACAGGAAAAGACATCGAAGCATTCCAGATTGTAATGCAATTGTAACTGCACTGAAGCACTCTCATTTCAATGCTTTCTGTTCCACTGGCTGATACCAACTCACCCTGTGGATGTTGTAGAAGTTGCTTTTTAAGAATAAACACCCATCCCAGCAACTCAGATATCATGTGGTCCATTCAACAACCTCCCACTTTGTGCTTTATCTTTCCCCTCTTCATTGTCCCCCTTCCACAGTGCAGTGTCCCTCCTGCCCACCTGCAGTGCTTGAATTGGGAAGGAAAAGCTCTCTTAATGAAATCATGAAACTCTGACTTCCTCCATCCACCAGCTTTAGGCCTTACTGCCTTCTTAAAAAGAAAAAAAAAATCCCATTGCTAAGGGGGATATAAGAATAAGATAAGTTGTAAGCTCCTCTTTTATAACTGTGGCCATGACATTGCCTTATGACTGCCATTCCTATAAATATATAGGCTTACCTTTATTGAGAAAACCAAAGCAGCAATGCCTAGAGGAAGGAAACAGCAGATCGTGGTAAAGATGGAATAGATCAGGTTGTCTGGTTCCTTCGTGGGCTGCACAGGTGTGATGAAGATAGCCTGCTGGGACTGGAACTCTGATCCTTGGCTGAATTGTGCATCAGGTGGCTTGGAAGAGGCTTGGTACGGTGGAGGCATAGGGGCTGGAGCTGCCCCATAGCCCACAGGTGGTGGTGGTCTAACAGGAAGCTTCAGTGGGTCAGTCTCTTGGTAGAAATGTGTTTCCGAGTAAGGGGTTGGATTGTTTGTGGTAGAAGGATTGCCTTTGATCTCCTCATAGTTTTGGTTGCTCATTGTGCAGGTCTGTTTGTTTTTCTCTCCCTCTTTGCTGTTCTTTAACGGCTGTCTCCCCTTCTTTCTCAGCTTTGCACATTAGGCTGTGAGTTGCTGAGTGTCCTCTTCCCCCTTTGTTTCCTGTCTTTCACGTCCCTCCTTTAGTTGTGCCCAGCCAACCACCCTGAATTTTCTATTGGCTTGAGCCGCTTGCTTTATAATGTGGGTAGCTCTTGCCACGCTGTTTATTCAATTAAGAGATTCTCATGGATTGTGCTGGCTCTTGGAAGAATGTCATGAAGGCCAGACGAATGAATAGAAGGAATGAAGAATCAACCAAAGAAGTGATCAGACCAATTAAGATATGAGCTGGCATCGGGTGGGATGATGCAGCAAGAAGACAGCCATTTTCATTTAGCAGAGAGTTATACATTGGCAAAGGCTTTCTCATTATTGCTCTAACTGAAAATTGGTGGACTGCTCTAATTGAAAAAATGACAATACAATCTTTAGTGGCTGATGAGAGGCAGGGTGCAGAATAGTAAGACAACTTTGTGGAAATTTGGAATTACAATGGGCCCTTGGTATCTGTTGGAGTTTGTCAGTTATTCTCTTTTCTTCCTCCGGTCTTTTTCTTTTCACAGAAGATTCATAGGAGGAGTGGAGGTTATGATGTGACACAATGTCTTTTGGCTAGTAAGAGCCCTCCATCCACAAGCACCCGAAAGGATGTCACAACTCAAGCAGAGAGAGATTGGTATATGCAGAAAGGGTGTGTGCACAGCAAATAACTTGATAGAAACAGAGTTGGAAAGGAAGTTATAGTGCTCTGAAATTCTGAGATAACATATTCTAGAAGCTACACACACACAGCATTTATTTTCCTGTGCTCAGAAAAAGAAATGTGTCCAGAAGTGTGAATAGGAGAAGGCTGATGGAGTAGTGGTTTCAAAGCCATCTTTAGACATAGCACAGGTTTACAATTGTTGTAACCACCCATATTCATGACTGAATTCAGGCCTAAAATGGCAGAGCTGCTCCCTGAGACAGCTCATCCAATGGCAGTCAACATAGGAGAGGACATGATGGAGATGCCCTTTTACCTTTTTGATGCCAGTGACAGTCCCACATAACTTGACATGACAATGTTAGACCAGCCCTAACACTGGACAGAGGGGTTCAATTGCCTCATGTAGCAAATGTTGGGAAGCTACGGTAATAGGTGCTGAAATATGGACAAGATCTAGAATTTTGGACATTATAGGGTTCATGGTGTGTTGCTAAGATTGAAACAGCCTTCAGCTGTATGTGCTATCTAAATCAGCTGTACAGCCTTTATAAGGGTAGCAGTTTACTGTGAACTTGACTGCTTCCTCTTTCGCACTGCATTTTGTTTGACCCTGTTTTGGTGTGTTCCTTTTTATTGTTTAGTATATTTGCTATTTTGAATTATTTTACTTGCCTTATTGGTCTTGTTCACTCTAATACTTTGACTATATTTGTTTTAAATGTTGCTTTGCTATAGATAAATTGTTTGTTATCTTTTAATAGAGTAGATAAAGATCATTTTCACTATTTATTTTTGTCTCCTGAATCCTATTTTTCAACAATAGGCTCCTAGTTGTTCTTCATAGACTCTCCAGTTATTTCCCTCTCTTGCAGGACAGAGCTGTTTGCCACACCATCTTCCTGGGCTAGTCTGCTTCTTTACTCATGGTAGTCACTATTCAATTGTCAGCACTGACACATGAGTCAGTTGCCAGCTTTGGTAGGTGGACTGGGGAGAGAGAGCCATCATGTCAGCAAAATGAGGCCTTACTTGACATCGGCCATTTCCGCACTAGACTGTTATAATGCTATTATTCCACTTTCAACATCCAATGGAATCCTGGTGTTTGCAGTTTAGGCCTTTCCCTAAACTGCAAACCCCAAGATTCTATGGGACGTTGGAAGTGGAATAATAATACTTGTAAGTGTGGAAACAGCCATCCACCAGAAGCAACTTCTCTAAAATACTTTCCCCACCTTCCTGTCAGATTAAGAAATGGAGCAGGCAAAAAAGCCCATGCCATGACAAACAAAAATCTGATGGAGTGCAGAATTAGGAACTTACTGGAGTGAATTAAAATGACTTGCTTGTTATCAACATGTGGATTCATGCCAAAGTGGACATTACTCTAATTTGTTTGGCTAGCAACCATGTCTCCTTTCAAAAAATAAAATAAAATAAATTAAAATAATATCAGACCACAATTTTAGTTGGGATTGAAACACATATTTCAGCAGTGGAAATTTTGGTGCATCGAGGGACCAATTTCCTCTTCTTCCTGGAATTCTCTGCAAGCTGTAGCCCACCCCAGCACTTGTATTAAGCAAACACAAACTACTTTAAACTACTTTAGAGTAAATGGGGATTTATAGCTGCTCAGGTTATACTGTTGTTCTGTCTCCTTCCCCACGTGGTGGATTTTTGTGAGCAAAGGGAACAAAAATAGCCCAGGGAAAATGCAGAACGATGTTTTGCCAATCACTCTGTGTGGATGCCCCATGGCAAGCAAGTAAACAGAGTTTGGCAATTTGAGAATAAACATGTACTGTGTAAACAGATTGCATCTGGTCAGTGGTAACATTTTGTGGCTTTCAGTATTCTGTCTCATACCCTTTGGGAAGGATTGTTGCACCAGTAGCTGCAAGAGCCAAAGCTTCACTGATAGGAAGTAGTGTCAAAGGATGGCTTGCTCAGGAATGTTTTCTGTGTAGTAGCAGAAGTAGAGGCTGGTACACATCTGCAATGGGCCTCACATATGCTCAGATTGTGTGTTCTCTTTCCAGGTTTGCAGCGATGTGCTTCTCCTTTTCACCTTTCTGTTTGTTTAGAGGAGTTTCTATGGTAATAGTTTTGATGAAGAGATAGGCAACTATGGCAGGTCCAGGGAACATTTTCCCACCATTGGATGTTTTGGGGTCCATATTAATCAAGATCCTGTTTTGACAAAATGGAGTGTAATGCTGTGTCTGCCCAATTATATGTCCTCCCTCCACTGCAGCAGCGGAAAAGTCATAGGAAAGGGCCACTACTGTTGCTGCTGTTTATTGGGGAAGAGAGGATACAGGAGAGGGGAGACAATTTAGATGATGAAGAAGCATCTGGTCTTGGCTCAGACGGGAGAAAAATCAGTGACGTAGACTCAAATCAACTGACTCAGACTCAAGTTGGACTTAAGTCACTGAAGCGATTTGACTCGGACTCTACTCAGCAATATATGATGCACTGACTTGACTTGACTCAAGACTTGTATATTTTTGGTGGCTGACTTGCTGCCCTTGGTTCAGTAACACAACACATTCATCCAGACACCTTATGACTTTGAACAACACTTCCATTTCTTTTTGCCTACTGGTCACATGACAATCTGTCTCAATCCCAAAGTATGGGTTCTTAGAGGGGAACAGCGGAAGGGTTAAGCAAGGAGCTTAAGGGGGGCTTGAGGTCTGCTCAGCAACCTGTCCCTGCTGCATATCAGAAGAGCCTTGTTGCCCTGATTTCTGGGGGTCCCGGGAGGGAGACCTAAATGTGCTCTGAATATTACAGAGGTAGGGAATTAGCTGAGAGCAAAAGCTAGCACTACGAGAGGCAGAGTAACGTAGTGAGATCTTCAACCCTATGTTTACGGGGTCAGGCCGTGACAAGAACTAGGCACGGTTGTTCAATTTAAAAGATTTTTATTGTAATATCCACAATTCAGCACACACAGACACATGCACTCACACACTCGTACAAGAACTATAGAAGCAGAAAGTGAGTAAAATTGATAGGGGTTTTAAGCAGATTTCTGGAGTGATACTCCACCTGATCCTGCAGTACAGGGGAAGAGAAATCGAGTTCGAAGCTTGGGTTTATGGTTTCCCAGCACGTGGAGGCTGAGGGAAGGCTCGCCAAACAGAGCGGCAGCAATTCAGGATGCAAGGCACGAGCGTTCCGACAAGAAGCTCAAACTCGGGGTCTTTATAGGAAAGATTGTACCTGAAGGCTAACCCTCTCCCGAGGAGAACAATAGGGATTTCAGTGG
The DNA here is from genome assembly GCA_948474755.1 of Ctenosaura bakeri. Lineage (NCBI taxonomy): Eukaryota > Metazoa > Chordata > Lepidosauria > Squamata > Iguanidae > Ctenosaura > Ctenosaura bakeri. The sequence continues at coordinate 319,556 of CAOLHI010000733.1, read as the reverse complement.
AGACAAAGCCTCCGAAAGATCAAAATCAGAATTGATGAGATTTGGCCAGCACTGCCAATTGTTAGAACAGTATGCAGATGAGGAGCGCTTAGCGGTTGTATAGACGGACATGCTAATCCCATCAAGCAAGCAGTTCGGGGCTGAGAACCCTTGCATTTGCCAAATGGTCAGCTGTGTCTGGAGGGCACTACTGCCTGTGTGACAGATTGCTGTTTACTGGCCTAGACCTAGCTTGCATAATTAAGGCCGTACGGCTGTGCCTGCCTACACAGGCTTTCCATGACCCGCTCAGTCACGTGGAGTTCATCTTATGGAGTGCCACGTGGAAATATTAACCATAACCAATTTGAAATTGTAGACCTCGGGCTTGGGCCAGATAACCACAGTAACAGACTTCTAAAACTTTTCCTAAGAGCAGAAGCCGAGACTTGCCTCGAGAGTACAGGGTGTGTTTCTCAGAGGGGAACAGCAAATGTGATAAGCAACAGACAAACCTTCCTTCTAAAGCTGTTGAAGCTTCAGTAATGGAGAGTAAGAAGGATTCTATTCCCCACTTCCGAAAAATCCTCCAGCTTCCAAAATGGGAAGTGAGAAAGATCCTATTCTCCACTTCTGAAGCTGCAGATGACAAAATCACAAATGTGGAGGGCCAACTCTGCTTAAATTGTTAAAACTGGCTTTATTCAACTCTGTCCAAAAATTTCTGAAATATAGGATGGGATGTAAAGTTGGCTCCCAGACTTGAGACTTGACTTGAAAGTATCTTCAAGGACTTGAGACTTGACTTGAGACTTGAAGATAGACTTGGGACTTGACTTGAGACTTGGAGTAAAAGACTTAAATACATCACTGGGAAAAATGAAGGTGTGCTCCCAGATAGAGTGCACACTCCCTTTCTTTCCCTCAGCACCCAAGGAGACTGAGTCTTCACTCTTTGAATGGTCTTCCTTCCTCGCCAGTAAGCAGCAACAGCAGATGCCTCTCTTGCGGAGGAGAGGTTTTAGGTGGGGTGCAAAGACCTAGCAAATAGCTCCCTGTGCTCCATTCAAAAAGACACGTGTGTGCCTAAGCCACACACAGGTCATTTCCGCACTAGACCGTTATAGTGCTATTATTTCGCTTTCAACATCCTATGGAATCCTGGGGTTTGCAGTTCAAGGAGGGGCCTCAAAGGGGGACCCCAGGATTCCATAGGATGTTGAAAGTGGAATAATAGCACTATAACGGTCTAGTGCAGAGATGGCCACAGGCACAGATATATCACTAAAAGGGCACTGCCATAGACTGCCAAAAATGGGAACAAACAAAGACAGACCCAAACAAAAGAGAACAGGAACAAATCTCCCAAACAACGAAACCAACCAACCAACTGGCTGGAAGTCCACTTCTGGTTTTGAAAAACTGGCATTTTTAAAATGTTACATAGTGTCAAGTTGTGCAACTGATTAAAAAGGTAAAAATTGAACTTCCAGAGCCTCTTAGAACAGACTGTTTTCCTGTTTTTGGTCAGAAAAAGGGAAGTCTGGGAAGTCTGGAAGGGTCGAGGGCCAGAAAACAACCTTTGAGAAGTAGCATGGAGTTGTAGGGGCACACACTTACCCTGTTTTAAGGGAACACTAGTGGGCAAGACAAACATCTTCCTTAATTTTTCAGCATTGGTGAGTTGGGTGAAGAGAGAGCCTTGTTTTCCTTCCTTTTGTTGCCACTTCTCAGTGGGTGGCCCCTTGTCTCCCTTCTTATATCTTTAAAGCAAAAATGCCCTGACTTTCTATCCTTGCATGAGTTCAGGGTAGAATAGATGGCTCTCTTCTTCTGTGTGTTAAACCTCCCAGCAACCCCGTGAGGTAAGCCAGGCTGAAGCAGAGTGACTGTCCCTAAGAAACCCAATGGATTTTAGGGTTCAGTGCGGACATGAACCTTGATCCCCTCAAGTTCCCATCCAGCTTTCTAAGCACCATACTATGCTAGTAAAAATTTTTATGGGACCCCACTTGCACTGAGCTGGCCCACTGCTGAGTGTGGAAGTGCTGTAGCATCTCAACAGATCTCCATGTGGCATTTGAGCCAGCAATTGATGGTGAACGTTCACCCTTCCTTATGTTTATCAAACACTGACCTTATAAAAAGAAGGAGAGAAGAAGAGAAACAGAAAGATCAATACAGCCCTGGACCAATTGCATATAATGAAGCAGATTCCCATGCCGATTTGCCTTTTGGGCTGTCACTCAGCATCTTTCATCTTCCCAGTGGAATTGTATCTGAGTTGCATGCTGTGGGTTTGGAGCCATACCAGGGAGCTGCATATCACTTTGGGAAAAAAAGTCTATTTGGTCCAATAGCAAAATGTCCTAGCTAACACCCTGTTGGTGACAAGTGTAAGCCCTGCCCAGGAGGTTCAGGGAAAAGCAAACTGCTGTGGCCTCTCTTAGCCTGTCTCTTCCTCATTAATACCTTTTGCCACTTGCCCACATTGTGGTGTTCCTTTGTTACCTGTGCTGTGATTTTCTTTTGTGAAAAGTTGGAGGTGTGATTACACTAATGTGAATCAAACTTATGGTGTGGGAAGTTATTAAGAGCATGGCAGCTCTCATATGTTAGGATACACCTCTAGTTTATGAATTGTCAATGATTATTGTAGTAAGGAATGGGACTTACCAGAGGTATTCCTTCAAATGTACTTCTAGCACATTTATCCTGTTTTCCATTCCCAGTGCAGAAAGCTAAAGGAGTTAGCAGAAACCATGCACAAAAGAAAACACACATTATTACCCATAAAATATACACTAACATGCGGTAGCCATAGAATATTTATTTGTTTAGCTCCAAGAAGTTCTCATTTGCATTGCAACGGTTACAAAAGATGGTCACAACTGCATTCACATTCAAGGAGAGGATCAGGAACAAAATGCACATGTGTCAACTTTAAGTGACTCTGCTTTTTGAAGGCTGCACATGTTGCAAGTGAACTGGTGAACTACTGAACTGCTGATCATGGGCTGAAGAACAATGATGTTTCCCTCACAGATCTGTCCATCTAAAGAGCAGCCACCACCTCAGCATTCAATACAGTCTCTTGCAGGAGAAGTGATCCCAAGAATAAGTTGAACAACATTTCATGGGCAAGACTTGGACAGCCATTTGTACCATGAAGATTGGGGCATTATAAACATGTAACCGGCTGAGATCATATATTGGGATTTTGCAGTGTACATCTCCACGTGTGGAGCTATACATCAATTGTATTACACAACCCTTGTGTTCAATGACAACTGAACCAAGACACCGAATTGCAAACAAATGCACAACCAAACTTGCATGTGGACCCATGTGCAATGCCACAATGCACTTCTGTGCAGAATGAGCAGTGATGTGCTGTGGCACTGCAGGGACAATTCTGCTTCTAAAACTGAAGGCTGCCATTCTGCATTGTCCAACCCCTTCCATAGGGGAACTTGTGTAGGCTTAAAAAAGTACAGGACTCTGCCCTATATTGACATCTGTGAAATATTGCCAAATGTGGAACCAACAGGAGGCAGGGTGCAAGGGCAGGCAGGTTAGAAGAGAGAACAGATCTTCAGAAGAGGAGAAGGCTGCAGGAAGAGGTCAACTATAGGAAGAAGAGCTGGGCAGGAGAATGAGAGAGGAGAGCTACCCCTGGAAAGAATACATTTATCCCCATCTCATAATTTTAAGCCTGAAAATTTAATGGAATGTATGGTGGAATTTTATTTTTGGCAACATTAAGAAGTGAGGTCAACCCAGCTGAAAATATGGGCCTATGTTTCATATGTGATTCTTGGGCTTTTCTGTACTGTTGACTTGGTTTGGGATATTTTTGTACCACAGCACTAGGTCACACCTAATAGTCATCACTTGATACAAAGAAGCCACCACTAAGCAGGGCTTTTGGATTGTTTGCAAATGCAATGCTTTGCACTCCATGTATTCCATGCCCAAGCTTGAAGGCAGGTTTTATGGGCATTGTGTGATGTGCTTGCACATGTGAAGCATCCGTTTATGGAATGATCTAAAGTGAATGACATCAAAGCAAGGGTTCTATGATTGAACCATTGGGAAGCGATGTCTTCTCGATTGTGAGAATTGCATCATATTGTTTGTATAATGATAAACAAAATCCAGAAAAGGATCCCGAATCCGAGGGCTGTATGGGCCAAGATGAGCGAAAGCCTTGAATTTTTCCGAGCAGATGTGACATTTCCATTATGGTTGGCTACTTGGGTCTGAAAAGGAAGAAAAAGAGAAATTATGACTTACTGTAAAAAACTGTGACTAGAATTCCCTGGAATGACCTCCAGTCAGGCCCTGAAGATCATAGGTGTTTGACTCATTTGTTTACCTGGCCTTTTCCTAGCCATTAGCTGAGGCAGTAGTCTTCCGTTGTCTGATTGAGTTGTCTACTGGAACAGGGCAATTTGTAATAATCTAATGTATAAAAGTCAAGTTTGTTTGGTCTGTGTCAGGCAAAGACCTCATATAATTGGCCACCTAAGAAGATTCCATGGAATCCTAGGATTTGCAGTTTAGGGAGGGGCCTTTAGAATTCTCAGCCAGAGAGCTCTTGGGCCTCACCAAATGTGCCTTCTTTGAGTAGACTGGTTGCTGTGGAGATGAGGCCTAGCAGCAAGGAGGAGGACACTGTATTCCCTCAAGAACCCAACTTCTGCATGTTAATAACTCTGAATACAGATTGGATTGGGGAATATGGGGAAAAGTTACAGGCACTGAACAAGACAGTTTGGGGAATTAGAGGCACAGGATCTCAAATCGTTCTAACAAGTATTACATATGAAGAAAATAAAATCCCAGACAATGCCAGGTGTATATGCTAATACTCTATATACTACATTGTTATTTGTTGTAGTTATTTTGTTCCTTCAAGTAATTTCTGAATTATAGTGGCTGTAATGCGAAAGTATCATGGGGTTTTCTGGGGCTGAGGGAATGTGATGTGCCCAGTGTCACCCAGGTGGTTATCTTAGCCTAATGGAGAATCAAACCCTGGTTTCTGGGGTTTTACTTCAACATTCATTACACCCCTACACTATGCTGGCTGTCCTACGTTGCCTATTTACATATGTGTAAGCAATGTAAGTTACATCTTCTGATCCAATCCCCACCCCCAAAACTCCTTCAGCAGCCACACCAAGAAGTGCAGTTTTCTTCAGCTGGCAAGCAGAGCACTGGAGGATGCCTTTCCACCTTCTCTCACCAGCGAGTGAGGCTGCACCAAGGATCAGCCTTGCTTGCTGGTGGGGATTGGGGTGGAAATATAACCCTCCTGTGCCCTGATTGCCAGCTCCAGAGACCTCCATCTCTTGGTGCAGTTGCTGCCTGGTAGGGTTGGGGGGCATTTACAGTCATGGCAATAGTGCCACAGTTACGAATGCACAGCGTTAGGCTCTTTCCGCACTAGACTGTTATAATGCTATCATTCCACTTTCAACTTTCTATAGAATCCTTACCATGCCTCAGCTCCCTTCCCACAGACACACAAATACACATTTGGATACTTGTGTTTTTTTCACTTTTGCAGAGCTCCTGTGCTCCTAACCCTAGCGGATGTGGAGGGCCAAATGTATTTTGAATTGGTAGATAAATAAATAAGTGTATTGAGCATGAGTCAGCAGTGTGATGGGGCAGCCAAGAAAGCCAATGTAATTCTTGGTTGCAACAATAGGAGTACGGTGTCTAGCTCAAGGGAGGTAATGATACTACTCTATTCTGCTTTGATTAAACCTCATCTGAGGTCTGGAATACTGTGTCCAGTTGTGGGTACTTCATTTCAAGAAGGATATTGACAAGCTGGAACATGTCCAGAAGAAGGTGACCAAAATGGTGAAAGCTCTGGAAGACATGCCGTATGAGGAGCAGTTTAGGAAGCTGGGTATGTTTAGTCTACAGAAGAGGAGGTTAAGAGGGGACAAGATAGCCATGTTTAAATATTTGAAGGGATGTCACGTCAAGGAGGGAGTGGGCTTGTTTTCCTTTGTATCAGAGACTAAGACAAGGAGCAATGGATTCAAACTACAGGAAAAAAGATTCCACCTGAACTTCAGGAAGAACTTCCTGATGATCAGAGCTGTCCAGCAGTGGAATATGCTGCCTTGGAGTGTGGTGGAGTCTCCTTCTTTGGGGGTTTTTAAGCAGAGGCTGGATGGATATCTGTCGGGAGTACTTTGATGTGGGTTCCTGCATGGCAGAGAGTTGGATTGGATGGCCCCTGTGGTCTCTTCCAACTCTATGATTCTATGAACCTTTTATACAGTGGCTGAACAAGTAGACAGCATGGCTGCTGAGTGGGCTTGCAGTAGTACAAGAAGGTCAAGAAATGAAGGGTCAAATTGCTGGACCTATTGATTAGCAGGGATAAGGCTGTCATCTCCAACCTCTGTCAGACCCTTCTAAATTCAGTTGCACTCCTCATAATACTTGAGGACTGGGCTGGAAGAATGGGCCTGTCCAATAACGATTGGTTTGAGCTATTCTTCCATTTCCCCTAATTATTTATCTAGTTTTAACACAGTCTAATTCACAATCAAAGAAATATGCATTCAGGAAAAAAAAAGGAAAAGTAGAAAGAAGCTAAGGAATCCCCCCAAAAACTAAAACACAATACTCCAATACATTAAACTAAAATGTTGAACACTAATTAAAACACTAAAAGCTGTAAAAAAAATCAGATTCCCATCTGATTGCTAAAATATATAAATTGTTATTAAGATTTAACACTGAAGAAGAAATAAAGGAATCAATGATTTACTGGGCCCAGTGAATAGGTCACAATATAGATCTAGAACAATGGGAAGATGGGGAAGGGGGTTGAAATTTACTAGCTGTAAACGACCTAAAAGAAAACTTTTATAAAATGTTATATAAATGGTATCTTACTCCTGAGAAACTAGCGAAGATATATAAAAACCTTAAAAATAAATGTTGGAAGTGTAAAAAACAAGTGGGAACTTATTATTATGTATGATGGCAGTGTAAAAAATTTAAAAATTTGATTAAGGATAGAGGATTGTATACAGAAGATATTAAAAGTTAAAATAATATTAAGGCCAGAACTATGTTTATTAAATATGATAAACAAGAATATTAGTGAGGAAAAAAACCACAAGAATTTGATTAGATATATGATGACAGCAGCAAGGACGATTTATGCAAAATATTGGAAAAATAACAAGATACTGAAGTTACATGAATGGATAACTAAACTTATTGATTTGGCAGAGATGGATAAACTTATGACATTATTGAAAGGGGACACAATAGATTCATTCTTGAATATTTGGAAACCTTTCACAGATTATGTAAGGGATATAAATGGGGACTTAGCTACATCCGGTTTTGATATGTAAAATAGAATAGGTGTAATTCTGGTAGAGAGCAAGATGAACTGTGGATATATTAAAGGAGATATGTGAATAAATTTAAATTTGGAACTTGTAGCAGAAGAGGACAGGAAGTCATTTTAGTATACCTGTATTGTTCTTCTTTTTCTTTTTCTTTTTTTCCTTCTTTCTTTGTTTATTATTCAGGTTGTATGTATGTTTGTAGAGAAGGAGTGTGTGGGGGAACAGAAAGATCTTTCTATGATATATTTTTAAATTGAACTAAGTGCTTCTTGTCTCCTCTCGTTCTCTCCCCCTTCCCCCCATCTTTTAACCTTCTTTTTGTATTATTATTATGATTATGATGATTATTTTGCAGGGCAGTTCCTGGTCATTGTCAGAATGCCTTGTTGCTTTCCCCTCCCTTTTTTCTCTCTTTTTTTTCTTTTTCCTTTTTCTGATGCTTTTACTTCTGTTATAATGTATGTTGTTACTTCGTTTCTTTTAATTTTAACTAATAAAGACTATATATATATATATATATATATATATATATATAGTGTTTTATATAGTGTCTTATTTAGTGTATGTATATGCATATATATATATATATATATATATATATATATATAAAACACTAAAAGCTAACTTGCTAAAACCCAAGAGCTCTGACCCCCCTCCCACAAACTAAACAGCAATGGAAGAAAAACAAATGTTTTACGATTACAGATACAGTTAAGTAATCCTACTAGAATTACTACTAATCATAGCCACATATTATTGCCTCATTAGATTATTTACTGGTCATTCGGGTTGTTTCTAGTGGAGAGGAAAACTACTAGAACTGGTCTGTTGATATGAATCAATATGACCTTTTGGACATATCCTTGGAGACATGGCTATGGGGAGAGTCGTAACTATTGCCTGCACCGCAACTTTTACAATGATTAGGATCTCCACAACTCTCCTTACAATTTTACCCCCAGTACACAGGAGCATGGCCATCTGAAGTCATTTGGTATGAATGCAAAGCTTTGTGCACTAACTAACCATGGTCTCTACCCAGACTGGTTATCCGTAACATGGTGTCAAGTAGAAAACCATCCGCTTATCCAAAGATGCCAAGGGAAGGAACAATTCTCCTCACTGCTTGACAGGAGGATTCAGACAATCATATTGACAAGCAGTAAGATACACAACTGCTTGGGCACATGATTCCTCTGTAAAATGTTGCTTGATGTATCCATCTTCCCAGTTGCCATAAATCATTTCGGACCAGCAAAATGAAGAGAGAAATGATAACTATTGCAACGACACTTGGGTGATAGCATGTTCTGGCACTTCGGATAGATACGACTGTAAACCTGTTCTTCTTTAAAGTTTTATGAGACACTTTCCTTTGTTCAGAGGAAAAGGACAAGGAGCAATGGATTTAAACTACAGGAAGGGGGATTCCACCTAAACCTCAGGGAGGACTTTCTGATGGTCAGAGCTGTCTGTCAGTGGAGTATGCTGCCTGGGAGTGTGGTGGAGTCTCCTTCTTTGGATATTTTTAAGCAGAGGCTGGATGGCCATCTATTGGGAGAGCTTTGATGTGGATTCTTGCATGGCAGAGGGTTGGACTGGATGGCCCCTGGGATCTCTTACAACTCTATGATTCTATGATTCTAAGAAACCTTAAAAAAAATCTTGAATCCCAAGTCTCCCCACCCCTAGATCTTCCCATTATCTATGAACTATCCCATCCTGATAAGGGGGCATTAGATCCCCTGTTACTATAACATTGCCCATTACTTCCATTCTCACAAACACATAGGCTTACCTTTATTGAGAAAACTAAAGCAGCAATACCCAGGGGAAAGAAACAGCAAATCAGGGTAAAGATGGAGTAGATCAGGTTATCTGGTTCCTTGGAGGGCTGGACAGGTGTGTTGACAATGGCCTGCTGAGACTGGAACTCTGGCCCTTGGCTGAATTGTGCATCAGGTGGCCCATAAGAAGATTGGTATGTTGCAGGTTCAGGGGGTGGAGCTACCCCATAGCCCGTGGGGGGTGGTGGTCTAACAGGAAGCCTCAATGGGTCAGACTCTTGGTAGGACTGTGTTTCCAAGTAAGGGGCTGGGTTGTCTGTAGCAGAAACTTTGCCTCTTATCTCCTCATAGTTCAGATTGCTCATTGTGCAGGTTTGTTCTTCTTCTTCTCTCTCTCTGTAGATCTTCAAGGGCTATCTTCCCTTCTTTCTCAGTTTTCACAGTTCTTGTTTGACCACAGATAGCCACTGAGCATACTGCTCGCTCTCCGTTCTCCCCTTTTTGCCTTCGTCCTTTAGTTGTACTCAGCCAACCACTCTGACTTCTTTTGGCTAGAGTTGCTTGCCTTAAAATGCAAGTTGTTCTGTTTCTCAGCTTATTTGATTAAGAGCCTCTCATAGATTATTCTGGATCTTGGACAGAATGACACAACTGTGTCTCGCAATGCAGACAAAGGAGTGGGCGGAAAGCAAATTATGCCAACGAAGATTCCCGACCTCCAGACGCTGAGAGAGGCTGGTACGGGGTGTTGGTACTGTGGTGAGCTGGAATCCCATGCTGTAGATGCTGTAGATGTGCAGATAGCAATTTACGCTCACACTTCTCGTGTTTTCTCAGATGAAAATAGGCACATTACATGTGATAGCAAAAGTCATTTTGCAAGCTTCACCTTCTCTCTTTTTTTAAAAATTTATTTTTATAAATAATACATATAATAAAATCGTAACATACATGTAATTCATTTCTGTTTGCTTCAGTGTACAGTTATTTACATATTTACATATTTACATTTTTTCAAGGAAGTGTTTGCATATTTTCACCTCATACATACATATATAATATTATTTATTACATTTCCTTGACCTCCTAGTCCTCTCTACCAGAATCTTATCCCATGCTGTTTTGCTTTCTTGAAACTCCCCAATATCTTATTGTATACCTATCAAAGTTTACAAATAACTTTTCTCTCTAATTAATCAGTATGGCTTAACCTTTTCCATTATATTCTTTCCTCTTAAGACATCATTTTAATATTGAATTTTAATATTATATTTAAACATTTCTCCTATAAAATACATTTATTCTCATATATATATATATATATATATATATATATATATATATATATCTTTGTGTTCTTATACCCCCCTATGTTAGCCTCTTTCATAATATCCAATTAACAGTGTCCAATTAAGCCCAATATCCCTTTATCTTCATGAATTTTACTACTTGTTGTCACTCTTTTCCAATTACATCTGTATTCTTCCCTTTTAAATATGAAGAGAAGACATCACATTGTTTTAACTCAGTTATTTTTTGGAGCCATTGTTCCATCTCTGGAATTATCGGTGATTTCCATGTTCTTGCAAATATTATTCTTGCTGCCATCACTAAATAAAGTATTACTCTTTTGTTTTTCAATTGGAAAGTTTTGTCAAACATAAATGTCATATTTAGTTGATATAATTCAGGCATCATAGGGAAGGATATTTTAAATATTTCTTTGATTTTTTCATGAACTTTAATCCAATATTTTTTTGTCTTAGGGCATGTCCACTAGGCATGGTAGAATGTACCTAATTTTTCTTTGCATTCACCTTCTCTGAGATATTTCAGTGTCTATGCATAAGCAATGAGATGCATGAGCTCTAGAGAAAAGATAAAACCACTTACCCTCTTTCTGGGAAGAGAACTTCTGGAAACTTTGAGAAGGAACTGAATGTTGAATCCCAATTCTGGAAAACCAACTAACAGTTTCTAGCATGAAGTCACCACAAAGCCATTAATAAGGTCAATATAGGAATAGTTACTTACCAGAAGCAGAAATGAAAAAATAGGAACTATTCTTGTTAAACTGAAATAGTTAGAATGTAGGCCACTTTGTCACTTAACATCTGGGAGAGTAACATGTGAATATTCTTGACTTCTTTTGTATGCATGCCTGTGCCTTCAAGTTGCCTGTCTGGTTATGGTGAACCCATGAATTTCATTGGATTTTCTTAGTCAAGTAATACTCAAAGATGATTTTGCCAGTTCCTTCCTTTGAAATATAACCCACAACACCTGATATTCGTTGGTGGTCTCCCATGAAAGTGCTAACCAGTGCTGATCCTGCTTAGCTTCCAAGATCAGATAGGATCTGATGCCTTTAGGGTATTTAATGAATTGTATTTTACCATTGTCTCATCATAGGGTTTTGAAGTTAATAGGCTTCAGGAGTGGTTTACTATTGCCTTATTTCATGTAGTAATAGCTCATTTAGAATTAACTGTGGCGTCACTGCCATTGTCTCTGAGAGATCTTCTGCCAGTGTTACTCTTTGCCCGTGCTGTTACCTGGTGGCTATTTGGCACATTAGTCTGGCTCCTTAGCAAAAGCAAAAACAAAAGCCTGATGTGGGAGACCCTAACAGCAGCAGTGCTACCATAAGCATAGCTTCACAGGAATGTGCCATCCTACCACCATAGAAAGGTAGTGCCGAGGATACTAAATACCAAAGCCATAATCATCCAGCCATAATATTTCTGATTTCTACAAATGGCTGTGAAAGCTAGACAGTGAAGAAACTGATAGGCAGATTATCAGTTCATTGAAAATGTGGTGTTGGAGAAGAGTTCTATGGATGCCATGGACTTTCAACAAATGAATGGGTGCTAGAGCAAATCAACTTTGAACTCTTATTACAAGCAAAGATAACCAACATAAGGCTGTTGTACTTTGGACATATCATGAGATGACATGAACTGTTGGAAAAGACTGTAACGCTTGGTAAAGTAAAAGGCAGTAGGAAAAGAGGGAGATCACTATAGATGGGTTTGTTCAACCAAGTAAGCCATGCACCTGAGTTTGCAAGACCTTAGCAGGATAGTTGAGGATGGGCTCTTGGAGATTTCTCATTCACCAGGTCACTATACATTGATGTTGAGTTGAGAATAAATAATTTTATTTTACCATTGGTCACATGGACCACCCCAACTATCAGGTGATGGGGGTATTCAAGGACCGTAGATAAGTTAACCCAGTGAACATACAGAGGGTGAATTTCATCTATTTTGTAGTACTGAAGAATGTGTTACTTCCAATGCAAGTCATCAGGCCCACTGAATTTACTGGGATTTGTTTCTGCATAAATCAAAGATTGCAGTCTTCACCTTTATTTCAAAGTTGGAAAGACCAAACATTTCCTGGACCGCAGACAGTGCTCCCCTTGCCCCAGAAATGCTGGGCAACCACTCATTGGTACTCCTGTTTCCTAATCTTCTCAGGTCTAAAACAGAATAATAAAGAAATAAAAAATAAAAAATGAAAGGGAATGGAACTATATAGGACCAGGCATGTACATCAATGTAACATGTCATCTGAATCATAGATGCTAATCTTCTCTGTATCATTTCAATTTTAGTGTATGTGCTGCCAAAGCGAGCACTCATCTAAATCACAGATGAGGATATCTAGTCCACAGTCTTTAGATATACATAAAAATAGGAATAGGCATGTATTTATTGAGAGCCAGCATGCTGGAATGGTTTGAATGCTGGACTTCAACCCTGGAGATCAGAGTTCAGTTCCTCACTCAGCCATGGAAATCCACAGAGTGACCTTGCATGAATCACACACTTTCAGCCCCAGAAAACCCTGTGATAGGTTCTCCTTAGGATTGCCATAAGTCAGAATTGACTTGAAGGCACACAACAATGAAATAGAGAAGTGGGTATGTGAAGCCCTACATAATTTGTGTTGGAGGGTCTTCTAGGCCATCTAGTCCAACTTCCAGGAAACCTAGAAACTGAGGTATTCCCAATGGATGGCTATCCAGCCTCTTGAGGGAATGCCCTCCTTTAATGAGAGAACAGCCCTTTCCATAATTGGTTCTTCTGTTCAGCTGTTTTTGCAGTACAAATTTTGCCCCAGTGTTCAACTGGAACCTACTTTCTTGTGAAGGCAATCCATTCTGCCTAGACGTGTCTCCAAGGATAGCAGAGAACAAATCTTTGACTTCTCCCAAAGGATACCCCCATCCCTAGCCTTCTCTTCTCCAGGCTGTGCATATGCAGTTCTTCCATCTTTCCATTTACTCTAATCATCTTCTTTGCCTTTCTTTGTATCTGTCTAACTTAATTATATTCTTCTTAAAGTGAACCCCTGCACCTGATCTTAATGCCCCAAAGGATGTCTAATGAGAGTGCAGAATAAATTAGAAGTATTACTTTGAGTATTTTGGAATTCTGTTGTGGCAGCCAATAATTACATCGCTCCTTATTTTTTTTACAGCATACTGCTGACTCATGTTCATTTGATTATCATTTTTGACCTCCATGGAGAACTCTGCAATGATGTCTCTTAAATTGCATTTGTTAACTTTCCACCCAGTTTTCCCTTTCGTATATGTGAATATGTTGGAAGCCTGGAAGGATGACATCTACTCATAGTTATCACTTTTTGTCAGCTAATAGCAGGCCATGGGGCTGAGCTCTGGTGTAGGAAATGTTGATTGCACTGAGTGGTGTGTCTTTGCACAAGAAAGTGTTGAATAACTCCTTGTGCAATGACTTAAAATCACATTTGCAGGAATAATGGGAGAATACACCTGCATATGTCATCAAAAGAATTCTAGTTGCTGACCTGAGTCCTGTGGTTGGTCACAACTAGAATAAACCCATTGAGTCAATGAGATATACCTAACTCTTGTCTTACCATTCAACAACTGATTCAGTTGGTCTACTCTAGTATCTCATAGGTCATTGGTCAATGGCCAGAATACTGCTAGTACATTGGAGATTACAGGACATCTCTCTTTTTCCTCCTTAGTGTTCTCATGATGGTGGAAGCTCTCAGTGCATAATGTCAAAAACAGTATCATTTAGAGCATTGAAAACAGCCAGAACAAGAAGAACATTTGTGGAGAGTGTGTCTACCCCAGTTATACACATGGGAAAAAGTTCCTTCTATTCTGATAGGAAAATTGGTAGACATAAGAGGTGCAGAAGATTTCAAAATGCTGAGCTTCTAGTTCTTTTAAATTGCTGAGTTCTGGTGTCATTTTTTTTTAAAAGGAGCGTGCAGAAGCAATTCTTAAAACTCTTCAGCCAGCATGGCTAGTGGCCTGGAAGGTAAGTTTCCCGAGCTTTGTGTTTCAGGTCTATGAAACACATGAGTACATGCTCAGAATGAGTGGTGTATTCAGAGAAGTGAATGTGAGGGGGAAGAGGCAAAGAGAAAGGTATTGAGCATCACAGTAGATGTCAAAGCCAGCCTAACTCCAAAGCTAGAGAACAGAATATGAGTTGAAGCCTAAAGAGTTATGAGGATGTATCATCTGGCTACCCTGTGAAATTACCGTAGTGAACTAGGAACAACGCACATCAAGAAGTCTGTCTGGAAGCAACCTGAGCACTGACAGTCTTTCACATGTTGATCTTCCAGCCATAAATGCAAAACCAACTTCCTGACACATCTGCCCCTCCCATTAGTCCAAGCCAGCCAAAGGTCTCAGGTAGCAGATGGTGGAAGCAATGGTAGCAACCTCCTAGCTGTTGCTCTTGAACCTTCTAGCCAATCCCCTTTCTTGGAGATGAGTGCTACATGTCCCACACAGTTTGTCCTGTGTCCACTTCAAACTAGCCTGTGGTTGAGGTGTGGCAGAGGACACTATCCTATTGCAAGTGTTGAAATAAGCTTTGACTCCTGGTCAAGTCAGTATCTGTACATGAAATGAAAGAAAAGTTCTCTCTTGTGATTTACCTTAGGCAGTAAAGTGTCATGGATCTGGCTTATCTGTTACCTTATGCTGGATTGTCTATGCAGGGTCTGGTTGTCTTGGAGAGCAGCCTCTCCCTGGATGAGCTAGGTTGTACCTGTCAAAATGTGGAGATCTGGGCCAAGCTAGGGCTATGACAAATCAGGTCTGCTTTGAATTCTTCTCTCCTAGAGAAGCAGCACCCTTCTATATTTTTGTTCCCCACTGGCTCCCTCTCCACATTGATATTCCTTTACTGCTTTCCTTAAATCCACACCCTGGTAGATATAGGGCAAAGTGGACTTTAGTTTATTCCAATGAGTGTGTCACTGGAGGTAGCATGTACAACTGTTTCAGATCAAAGAAGCACTTTATGGAGACTGCTCTTTATAAAAATATAACAACATCTTGAACAAAATGACAAAGGAAAAGGTAGTTGGGAAATCATAGAAATATAGAGTTGGAAGAGACCCCAGGGGCCATCCAGTCCAACCCCCTCCCATGCAGGAACACCCTCAAAGCACTCCCGACAGATGGCCATCCAGCCTCTGCTTAAAAACCTCCAAGGAAGGAGACTCCACTACACTCCGAGGCAGCAGATTCCACTGCCGGACAGCCCTGACCGTCAGGAAGTTCTTCCTGAGGTTCAGGTGGAATCTCCTTACCTGCAGCTTGAATCCATTGCTCCTTGTCCTGGTCTCTGGAGCAGCAGAAAACAAGCCCTCTCCTTCCTCTACGTGGCATCCCTTCAAATATTTAAACATGGCTATCATGTCCCCTCTTAGCCTTCTCTTCTGCAGACTAAACATACCCAGCTCTCTAAGTCTATCCTCATAGGGCATGGCTTCCAGGCCTCTCACCATTTTGGTCGCCCTCCTCTGGACCTACTCCAGCTTGTCAATATCCTTCTTGAATTGGGGTGCCCAGAACTGGACACAGTATTCAAGATGGGGTCTAACCAAAGCAGAGTAGAGCGGTACCAGTACCTCCCTCGATCTAGACACCATACTCCTATTGATGCATCCAAGAATTGCATTGGCTTTCTTGGTTGCCGCATCACACTGCTGACTCATGTTCAGCTTGTGGTCTATGAAGACTCCTAGATCCCTTTCACACGTACTGCTGTCCAGCCACGTGTCCCCCATCCTATATTTCTGTATTCCATTCTTTCTACCTAAGTGTAGGACCTTACACTTCTCTCTGTTGAATTTCATTTTGTTCGCCTTGGCCCAGCTCTCCAATGAAGTATTAGCAAACAGCAAACACTTGTATCTCCTTCCCAGCAAACACTTCCTCAGCTCTTTCACTCTCTTTCACACTCTCTCTCCTCTCTCATCAAGCTTTTATCCAAATTCCCTCTTCAACCCCCATTTCAGTTATTTTTCTGTTAGGATCACTTCCTCCCACCAAGACCCTCCCTTTGGCTAGCGTGGGTTCCATATTCAACAACCAAACAATTTAAATCCTCTTGGTTCCTAGAGCAGATCTGTTGCTACACTCCCCCCTGCCAGGATTCATCACAGTTCTCACTATAGAATTCCTCCTTACATGGATCGGATTGTGATCAGGCTCAGATGTAAGAGCTGTTCCTTTAAACAGCTGATGTGATGGCAGTTCCAATCCACATGAGGGAGAGCTGGCTGGATTTTCCCTTTACCACATGCAGGCAGGTAGTTATGCAACATCAAACTACTCCTGGTTTAATGGGAATTATCCAAGGTGCTGAACCTACACCTTTTACAGGACCTTGGACAGGTCCTGTAAAACCAAAATAGCTCCTGTAAAATCCAGTGTGGATTCGCTGTGGCAAGCTCTTCCCTTTCACTCTTGTTAATAGTGGCAGTTCTGTCTGTCTTCGTTTGAGGGCCACCCCTAACATTAGGTGGAGTGAGGTTCTGCCAAAGGCAAGAGATGCTGGAGGGAATGGTGGTAGTCTCCTGCCTGTATTTTAATGAACTTTCTAGCTGTTCCTCTTCGTTGCAGCTGTGTATGCTTCCAAACTACCCTGCTGTATCAAGGATGTTGGGATATACAATCCTAATGCCAGGAATAAAACAAAATTTGACTGCCAGCTCAATTAGCTTTTGTAAGTGGGCTGTGAGGGAGTGCTATCTTGACTTTTGCCTCAGGCAGCACAATCTCTTGAGCTGGCTCTACTTGACATGGGAAAGAGCTGAAGAACTTGCCCCTGAGATCAGGTTGGAATGTCTGCATCAGGGCATCAGGGCATTAGAGATGTACAGTTCTTCCCTCAGAAAGAATTTTGAGTTGGTGCAGAATCTGGAATTTATTGGAGTGAATTATAATGACTTGTATCAACATGTCTTCTGGCCAAAGCAGACATTACTTTAATTGATTGGCTTGGTGCCATGTCTGGTTTTTTTCTCTCTCTCTTAAATATCAGGCCATAATCTTGAGCTGGGTGACACCATGTGGGGAAGAGAGGTTTACACTAATGAAAATACTGTCCAAATTGCTCCCTGGCTTCACTTAGCATTAGGAGAAAACCTCCCATCAGTATGAGTGGGATCCTTTCCCCACTAGTGCTAATTGTGGTTAGGGAAGAGGAAGATTTTTCCCTTTGGGAGGAAGAATGGGATGGGAAGGGTTAAATGGTCCACACTGCTTTCCCAGTGACAATTTCTCCTTTCTGATGTCAAAACAAAGCTCAAATGGATAAGAGTGGTAGCCACGCAATTAAAGTGATGGCTATTTTGCTTTCCCTTGTGGTCCATTAATATTCTGCCATTTTGCTCCTCTTGAATAAATCACCTCATTCCTAATGGCTGTAAAAGTTCATTTTTCTTGAACTATGACTCCACAAGTCTGCCAGCCAGCATTACGTCATGATGCTTGGGGGAACTTAGAAACTTCAGTCTAAAAGAATATGCTTTCTGAGCTTGGGATATTTCAGGAAGTGTGCTGTGTTGGGAGCTGCAAGGAAAACCTTGCACCTCTATTGGAAAGACAAAGGAAAACAATTCTCAGGTAAAAGACGAACCCTGAGCCACCTCATAAAGTTAATTCTCATGCACTCCAATGAGATATTTTAGTTCCTTGGAGGCACCTATGTCCTGTAGGATCCATATAGAAGTAGACCCAATTGGTAGGCCATTGTACAGAAGGGAAGGGCAGGTACATCTTGTGGTCCACATATATGGCCCTTCTATGGCTTTTGAAGCTCTCTCCCAGTCCACCAAAGCCCCCAATGCCCCCAGTCTATATCTTTTGGGTTCAATATTTGGCCAAAATTCTACCCAAAGCCTCCTAAATGAGTGCAAATGCATACAAAGCCCTCTCCAATGTCCCAACCCATCCTGGAAGCCCTGCCTCTTCCCAAATCTCCAAAAATGTAACAACACAGATAGACATTTTGGTATGCAAAGGGATATTGTAGCACCTTTGAGACTGAGAGGAAGAAGTTTGTAGCATAAACTTTTTATAGCCCAAGTCTACTCCATCAAATTCTAGTAAAGATTTTGCTAGCTGAAAATAAATGTGACAGTATTTTGAGGAAAGAGTGATTTCAAAAATCTTTAATGTAACAAATGGTTTATCTAGGAACCCATCTTTGTTCCTTCATGAAGCAAAGTATACACACAGTTTATTAAAGCATTAGACTTCTAAAGTGAACTGCAACTCCCAGCATCTTACACTATTAGCTATACTTGCTTGGGCTAATGGGAACTGTAGTTAAATAACATCTGGAATTGTCCCTGCCTGCATTAATCTAAGCTGCTGCTGATAAACCACACATTGATGTTTTGGCCCCAATAAATGGTTAATGATGTTCACTTAAAATCAGTGGAGATTCAGAAGAAGAAACACTTTTTTTTTTAAAAAAGCCACAAATGGAAAGAAAACAATAAAAAAATAGATACAAAAATATCAGCATATATAATTAATAGTCGTTGTTGTTGTGTGCTTTCAAGTTATTTCTGACTTAGAATGAACCTAAGAGGAACCTATCATGATTTACCTTTTCCTCCCTCTGAGCAGGTTTGCCTTTGCCTCCCCTGAAGGCTGAGAGAGTATGACTTGCCCAAAGTCACCCAGTGAATTTCCATGACCAAGTGGCAAGTCAAACCCTATTCTCCAGAATCATAGTCCAAGGCTCAAACCACGACACCACACTGGTTCTTGAAATAGCCATAATACCAATACTTAAATTTATAAGGAAAACTTTGGTGATGATGAAACTGTTGGCAATGATTGGTTGAACTACTCTTGTGATCGCACAAGGGAAAGAGTGTTTAAGCAATGATGTAAATAAATTGAATTGCAATGGGTTAACTTGATACAAGGCAGCTTCTAATCAAGTGTTAAACCTGTAGGAAGAATTTGTGTTCTTCTAGCATAACTTCTCACAGGATTATCCCTCTTGCATTTTAAACATGCAGGGCAGATTATTGCAGAATAAATGAATGTGGAAGATAAAATCTAGAGAACTGGGTAATTGGATGAGGGCAAGGGTCAGATAGAAATGGTGGAGATGAACAAGAGTATGGAAAGAAGGTCAAGAGAAGCTGTTTAGTGTGTGCGTGCATGCGTCTGTGAAGCTTTGAAAGAAGCTGGGGGTTGTTTCAACTTTCCTGTTGGAAAAGAGAGCAATCTCAAGGAATAAGAAACAGAAAGAAATCCAGAATGGTGGTGTGGTGAAACTAGGCAAGAGAATATGAGAGTAGATGCACACTTGGATAGAGATGATTGAAACTCATCTCATGGTTTTAAGGCAATAGATCTCATGGTAATACTTGGCAATACTAGAGCAATTAATACAGGTATTGTTTTACCAGTAAATGGAATTACTTTATACTACCCAAGGCTATCTCCATTTTATTATTTTGGTTTGAAATATTTGTGTATTAGATAACAAATCTGGATCATAAGTGGCACACATCACTTGATGACAAGGACTACTGCAACTCTAGCACTTGGAGAAGTTACTTGTTTGGGCCAAGATCTTATTGAATTCCAGTTGGAGTGTGAAGTCCTGCCAGATGATTTATAGTGGAATTCTGGGAAGGCAAAGGCTGTTCTGTCATCCCCGGTTGTGCAATGGTAGCCAAATGGCACCTTGGTTCCCCTTCATGGCTAGTCAGTTGCCAGGAGATCAGAGCAATGCCCTAGCACTGTCCAGCTGCTGTTGTGCAATTGGGGAAGGAAGAACAGCTTTTGTCCTTCCAGACTTGCTGTTCCTTTCCCCTAGCTTGTGCAACAGTGGCCAGATAGCATTACAGTACACCTCTGCCCTCTGGGTGCTGACTGGCTGTTGTCTGGATCCTGTTGTACAGCTAGGTAAAAGGTGTTGTGCAAAGAGGTACAGGGTACCTTCTTATGCAATGCTGAAAAAGTACTAAAGGTGATGTAGCCTCCAGTTACACCAGCATAAACCACCAAGAAGTTTCTGGCCTAAGACTACCAGAAAAGCCACAATGATTGTGCTCATTTTAGATCTGTAGTCCCAAAAATAACTTTTCCAAGCTCTGCAGGAATCCTAAACAGAACTTCGATACTGCAATGATGTTAACTCAAATGTCAAAATTATTTAATTCACAGGTCATTTTTTCAAAATCACATACTGTCTGACCCAGCCCACACCACTTCCCTTTTTGTACTGATAGAAAGAGAGTGAAGTCACATCAGGATTTGTCTGATTTGTGCTCTGGAGTGAAGAGTGCCTATTGCACTTTTATTAGGGGTGGTATGAGGGGTTGTACTGATTGTGCTGATGGTATGTTCTTGCAGTACCAAGTATTGCACCAAAACCAACCACTACTCCCAAGACATTCCCAAGTATTATGGCCGTGAGCCCCACTCCAAGTGCTACATGGGCCAAGATGCGCGCCAGCCTGGAGTATTGCCGAGCAGTTGCGCTGTCTCCAACTCTGTTGGCATCCCTGGTCTAGAGAAAAAAACAAATAAGAGATGGATTAGTTTAGAAAAGACATCCAGAGAGCACCTCGTTCATGTAGAAGTTAT
Organism: Ctenosaura bakeri; assembly: GCA_948474755.1. Taxonomy (NCBI): domain Eukaryota; kingdom Metazoa; phylum Chordata; class Lepidosauria; order Squamata; family Iguanidae; genus Ctenosaura; species Ctenosaura bakeri. The sequence continues at coordinate 298,455 of CAOLHI010000733.1, read as the reverse complement.
TGGTCCTAAGCAATTGTTGCTTGTTAGCAGGAAAAGAAATTAAAACACATGATTTAAACCAAATTTTCAATTCATATATTGGTGAAACGATGCTGTAAATCTGGTCACTGACACAGATCAAAATATAAACAGATCAATTGCTGCTTATTGTGTGCCGTTTTGTGCTTAGCCACATCTTATATACATTTGTCGCAGCGTATATGTTTTGCATGTTTTCCCCTTTTTTTTACTAGAAGAAGGAATCTCTATAAAATATAGGGAGGATGGAGAATGTGTGGTTCTACAGATGTGATTGGACTGCAGGTACCATTATTCCTTACCAGAAAATGTGGGTTGACTGGTGTTACAGTCCAACAACTTTTGGAGAACCACCCATTTCTCATCCTTGGCTTTTTTTAAATAGCTGCCATATCAGTTTGAGATTGTATGTATGAAAATATAGGAAACTGCCGTCTGGAAGCAATTTCCTTCTCCCCATCCTTTGCTTCTTCTTCCTCCTTCTCCATGTTATACTTTCTCCTTCATTCTGCCTTGATCTAATCTGAAGGCTGAAAAATTACTACTTTGGAGTACAATTCCCAAAATCCCCCACTTAGCATGACCAGTTTGGTTCATGTTGTCAAATATTTGCCAGTAAACAGATATGCCTGAATCTTATTGTTAAACCAGTTTGAAGCAATGGGGATTTATCTATGGCCATTTCCACACTACACAGTTATAGAGCTATTTTTCCATTTTCAATGTCCAATTTTTCCATTTTCAATATCCTATGGAATCCTAGGGTTTGCAGTTTAGTGAGAGACATTTAGGATTCTCAGCCAGAGAGCTCTTTGGCCTCAGTAAACTACAAACCCCAGAATTCCACAGGATGTTGAAAGTGGAATAATAGAACTGTAACAGTGTAGTGTGGAAATGGCCTATGTGCTGACTCACCATTCAGCAATGGATTCAATGAATCTAGTCCAGCTGGGATTAACCAACAGAATTCAGGTCCTAGCCTGATATGGGAACCTATCAGAACAGAATTAGACTTGGTGATTAACTCTATACAGTCTAACTGAAGTTCAAAGCATCCATATCCAGGTAACCTCCACTAGCAATTAATAGATGACTGCCTGGCCTACCAAAAATGAGCTGAATTTGTTTGGTTCTTAAAAGTATGTCTCTGTTCCAAAACTTTGTTGTGTAATAGTCACTCATCCTTGCCTCCAATTTCTTAGCTCTCTGCCAAATTTTTCACACTGATGCAATGACTATTGTATATTGGTAATTTCTGATAGCATGGACAAACATCTTTTTACTGACACCTATAAGAAAGCAAATAATGAATATTTGATAAAAAGAACACCAGAGGTCATTTGCAAAGAGTAGAGTCTGGAGAAAGAAAGATACCTCTGAACAGAATAACAAGACATAAATTGGCTGTTGTTCTGCAGCTGATGGTTAATTCACCACATCTGGATCATGTTTGAAGCATAGGTGGGCCACATCATTGGCTTTGCTCTCTTTCCTTCTCTGTCATCCTTTTGCTTACATTTTTTCAAAGGAGAGCAGAGAACAAGAAGGCAGAGAAGAGAGGGCTTTCCACACAGTTATAACACTATGATTCCACTTTAACTGTCATTACCGCATTCTGTGGAATCCTGGAGCTTGTAGTTTGGCAAGACGCTAAAGCTCTCTGGTTTAGAATTCTAAGTAGTCCTCCTTAAATGGAAAAAATCCCAGGATCCCATAGGATGTTACCATGGCACTTGAAATGGAATGATAACCCTGTAATTGTGTAATGCAAAAGGGCCCAGAGAAAAAGGGAGAAAATATGGAAGTTAATGAAAGAAAGATAAAATATACAAGTGAACTGGGGAGCAAGCCATGGTTTGGATATCACAGACAGGCTTGGACGTCACAACAAGCCATGTTTTAAATAAACCACAGCTATCAATGTTTGTAAGCCCCCCACAGACTATATTTTCAAACTGTGTCAGTTAAAAAAACAAATCACTATCTGTAAGCAGAGATGGGTTGACATGTTACAATAAGCCAGTTTGCAACAAACCACACCATGGGTTGTCAGAATGTGTGAATAGTGAGTGAGAAAAGATATGATGGACGTATGTAATAGCAACAGATGTAGATAAAGGGCCTTTCTGCACAACACTGTTATAGTGCTATAATTCTACTTTCAAAATCCTATGGAATCCTGGGGTTTGCAATTTAGGGAGGGACATTTAGAATTCTCAGCCAGAGAGCTCTTTGGCCTCCACCCTCCCCTCTCTCAGGACTCACCTTCCTTGTGCATTGTCTACCTCCATGGACATGTAGTAGCTGGAAGAAGGGTGGGGATGGCTGAGAAACATCTGGCTATGTAGTTTTACATGTACAATGAACTCATCATTTCACAGGACCTCTAGAGGAGCCCCTGGGAAGTCCTGGAAGATGTCTCCATCATTGTACATCTGGCCACACTCATATAGCTTCTTGGTCATCCTCCACTGGCCATTATATGGCTGTGGGGGAGAGGTACAGGAGGAAGATTGGCTGCCAGAGGGCTTAGTTGTGAGGGAAGAGAATGGCCCATAATGAAACTGAGAAGCTTTGAATCTCCCACAAGTTAGTTAGATTGCTGTCCACCCCTTCATTTTCTGTAAACAGTAGTGCCCCAGACATACACGCTAGTCAAGACCCTGTTGGTGTACTGTGCTAATATAACTATGCCAATGTTGTTGGTGGTATCAGAATAAAAACCAGGATGTGAGTACATTGGCCATGAAAGAAGTGAGTAGGGTTGTCAAGTGAAACAAGGGACAGGGCTTCTGTACCTTTTACAGTTGCACAGAAGAGGGATTTTCAATATGACAACCACCAGACAACTCTACAAGTAAGGCATTGGAGAAACAGGCTACTCAGAGCCAGCAGATTTTGTCTGCTATTTCTTGGTACCCCTGCATGACTTTGAAAAAGGTACTCTTGGGCTTCCACATTCACTGACGATGGGGATGCAGGACCTCTGCAAAAGTTGAAAAACTGCAAATATGAAAAAGTGTGTCCGACTGTCTGTGGGAAGGCAGCTGAGGCATGGTGGGGAGAGTGGACACATAGGGTCCAACCAGGTTAGGGAAATGAGAGAGAAAGGGAATGAGTTGGCATGGTGGCCCTATATTTCCTCTCTCTTGCCCATCACTTTCCTTCAGTGGTGTCGGGCATCGGGAGATGGTTTGTGGTGCTGAAAAATCAAGCAGTCCTTAGCTGGCCAAGCAGCAGCTGTTGGAGGAGGAAGAGGACCAGAGGCAATTTTTTAAACAGCTGTGTGGCCTGATTGGAGCCTCCAAAAGGGAAAGTTCCACCAGAAAAGAAGAACTTGGGGAGTGCAGGGACTGGAGTAACTCACAAATAATCACATCCATGAAAGTGAAACCCGCAAATGTGGAGGGCTGACTGTACAACCAAATTGGTAGTGCAGTGCACTGACAGAATTCGCCCCCTCCCTTCTCTCTTTCCCTCACACACTCACCTTTAAGGAGTAAACCAAAGCAGCAATGCCAATAGGTAGACAACAGCAAAGCATGGTAAAGATGGAGTAGGCCAGGTAATCAGGTTCACGGATATGCTGGACAGGGGTGATGAAGATGGTCTGCGGAGGATGAAGGATTGGACCTTGGTTGAATCCTGCACCAGGTGGGCCATAATAAGTTTGGGGCTGCTGTGGAATAAGGGCAGGTGTGCCATAGCCCATAGGTGGTGCTGGCCCAGCAGCCATTTCTGGTGGTTCAGAAGCTTCAAGGTGCTTTTCAGAGTAAGGGGGAGGATTCTCTGTGGCAGGAACCTTGTCTTCAGGTTTCCCATTGTTTGGGTTGCTCATGTTTACTTCTTCTACTTTCCTTCTTCACAGTTCTTCAGGTACAACCTCTCTCCTCTGTAGATTTCTTTCCTATGGCTGCCCTGACTATCAGTTGGGTGGTTGAAGGGGCTTTCTCTCTTCCATGCACCTTCTTTATACCTCCAGTCTTTTCTTCACCCTTTTGTTCTCCTTTGGAGAAAATTTTTGGGGGCTTTTTTTGGGCTGAATGCTTCTAGGAAGTAAACTGTTCTGTATTGCTTGCCGTTTTAAGAGTCGTTCTGGTGTTTCAACAGAGGACATTTACTGCATCACTGAGCTGAGGTAATGAGAGGGTGGAAGCAGAAATGAGCCAATGTACCACCCAACAGATTGGTGCAAAACGTAGAATGTGAGGCAAGAGAGAAATCATTTCCCAGCAGCAGAATGTTGTAATTTCACCCTTTTTTGATTGTGGTCTCACACAAACACCCTGCCCCCCGACTCATACTCTCCACACTCTTGCCAGTTCAGAAGCAAAAAGACAGGTTTCTGTACTAACTTCTGTTGAATACTTTTCATCATTTGCTGTATTGACTCTAGGACCCTTTCACACTATCCAGTTGTATCACTATGATTCCACTTTACCTGAGAACATCCTATCAATATATTTAGAATCCTGAGCCAGAGAGCTCTAGTGCCTCCTGAAATTACAAACTCCAGAATTCTCTAAGATGCAGCCATGGTGCTTAAAAGGGGAATCATGCTGCTCTAATTGTGTAGTGTGAATAGGGCCTCTGTGATGGGATTCTCCAAATGGAAAACTTGGAGCACATTTCCTTCTCCATGCCACTGCCAGGTAGGGAAGGTGATCTGAAAGTGTTTTGTCCCTTTCTGATCGCTATCACTTCATTTCAGTTGGTTCTAGATTTTGAGACAGGAGAACCTTACCGTCAATATGTTTACTTTTTGCCTGAGGAAGGGACAACTACCAGCTAAACTCTCATTCATGGCTGAGTTTGGCAGCCCTCTTTCCTTTTGCTTGTTTAAGAATGTAGCATGAATGAGTAATATTGGACAGCAAAAGGCAGGTTTTTAAAGGGCTACAAGACCTGACTGGAGCCACAGAGAAGGAAGGTTCTGTAACCCCACTAGCAGATCCCATCCTGAGGAGTATAATTTTAATATTAAAATGCATCCAAGCCAGAGGCTGGTGCATAAACAGTCAAGCTAGCAATAGGACCAAAAATCAAAGACCCAAAACTTCCCCTGTTGTGTCTCCATAGGAAACCTCGGAAAGGTATGTAAGCACAGGTAATGGTCCATCAGCACAACAATACTTCGAGGAGATTGCCTGATTCTCTCAGAATGCTTGAAACAAAGCGAGACATATCAAAGCAAGGTCCAGTTACACTGTGCAGCCATCATGCGGCCATCAGGCAGCTATCATGCAGCCATCAGGCGGCTATCACGCAACCATTATCCTTCAGTTTTGGCCATTATCCTTTCCAGGAAGAGGGTCTGCCCCCAAGACATGTTTCGCCCTATAACTAGACCCCCTTTTTGAGACCCCATTTCAGAGCTCTCTCATGCTTGACTAGCAGACTGTCACTCAGTTAGTTGAGACTCCCCTCAGCCCCCCTCCCTGCACTGCATTTTTCTCTGCTTGTCTTTTCCCCCTGGCCAACACTTCTGGACAGGTACAGTATCACCCCTTTCACATTCCCTCTGCTTTTCCTCTTATCTATTTTCACTTCTTTCCATCTTGATAGTCCTTGTGTGCTTGCGAGAGAGATTGCCTCTGTGTATGTGTGTGTGTCTGAAAATATTTTCTAATAAAACATCTTGATTTAACTTTTAGCCTGGCTCTTTCGTGATCTGACTCCATAGACATTGGGTAAAAGATCTTGCTAATTGTTGTCCTGCTCTCTGCATTGTTAAAATCCAATGCTCTGCTAATTTCCACAACTTTGGTGTTTTTGGATCTAATCAAGGTGTCCCCAAGGGGACTCTCTGAAGTCAGGGTAACAGTTTCCCTAGAAAAGAAACGCCCGAGGTGGATGGGGGAAGGCAGGGGTTGGAGAAACTAACAAACAATCAAATTCATCAAAGTAAAACCCACAAGTGTGGAGGGCTGACTGTAGCATGAACCAAGAAACAGGACAAGGTGGCAGAGAGGCAGGAGTGGAAAGAGGAAGTTGAGAGCAAGTTGCCTGACTGTGGTTTTCAGTTCCTCTACAGTAAATATTCTTGCCAGCAATCACCTGCTTGTTGTCTGTGGTTGCTCCTTAGTTTTTATTTTTAATTAATTTTTTTAACACAAACAATCTAATTTACAAGCAACGTAAGATACGCTCAGAAACTAAAGAAACAAAAGAAAAAGAGGGAAAAAGAGAAAAAAAAAGAAAAGGAGAGAAAAATAAAGACATATTTTTATTTTTTTTATTTATTTATTTGTATCCCGCCTCTCCATATGGATCGAGGCGGCGAACAACTTACAAATAGCATGTATTTCGAAACATTTCTATACATGCCCCCAACAAGCTGGGTACTCATATAACTAATACATGGTAGGGTTCTGACCAATCTGACTGTAATGAAAAGTACAAAAGAAAAAAAAAGATCTACCGTTAAAGATCCAACTGAGGCCATTTCCGCACCATACTGTTATAACGCTATTATTCCACTTTCAACATCCTATGGACTCCTGGGGTTTGCAGTTTAGGAAGGGGCATTTAGAATTCTCAGCCAGAGAGCTCTTTGGCCTCAGTAAACTACAAACCCCAGAATTCCACAGGGTATTGAAAGTGGAATAATAGCACTATAACAGTGTACTGTGGAAATGGCCTAAATCATCCTGCTAGGATTAGTAATAACCATAACCATGGATTATTACCTTGTTAGAGTTCCTATCGCTCAAAATAAAAATATCAAAAATGCTTTCCAGTCTTTCAAAGAGTCTTCCATTAGCTTTTTCTTTAGAATCTACATTAATATGGCCATTTGTTCTAATTCAGCAACTTTAACAATCTGTTCTTCCATTGTTGGTGCTTTGGTCCATTCCCACATTTGAGCAAACTATATTCTTGCTATTGTTGTCATATATAAAAAGAAGTAGTCCATATTTATGCTCCAGTTTCTTATCCATAATGTCCAACAAAAACATTATTGGTAACATTACAAAATCTACCTTTAAAGCTTGGAGATTAACATATAAATCTTAGCTCAGTAACTTTTTGCCTTCTTACAAGTCCACTACATATGAAAAAGGAGCCCTCCTTACCTTGACATCCCTAACATTTATTTGAAACATTCTGGGACATTTTTGACAGCTTATCTGGGATTAGGTACCATTTATTGTTATTTTTGTGTGCCTTCAAGTTGTTTCTGACTAACGGTGACTCTATGGCAAACCTATCATGGGGTTTTCTGGGGCTGAGAGTGTGTGATGTGCCCAAGGTCACCCAAATGGGTTTCCATGCCTGAGCAGGGAATTGAATCCTGGTCTCCAGGACTGTAGTCCAACACTCAAACCATGCTGGCTCTTGATCCACTGGGAGAGGCGGGATAAAAATAAATTATTATTATTATTATTATTATTATTATTATTATTATTATTATTATTATTATTATTATTATTATTATTGAACAAACTTTACTAAGTGCAAAATATATAGGTAATAAACATGCTATGACAAACATATATCTTTCACCACTTGGAGGCGCACTTCTACTCAAAAAAATTGCGATATAAACAGGTCAACTTGATGATAGTGCTTCAGGAAGTCTGTGAAAGTATATGACTTAATAAACTAGCTCATCGTTAAGACTATTTCTGCTCTACACTGTTATAGAGCTATTATTCTACTTTCAGCATCCTATGGAATTCTGGGGTTTGTAGTTTACTAAGGCCCAAGAGCTCTCTGGCTGAGAATTCTAAATGCCTCTCCCCAAACTGCAAACCCTAGGATTCCATAGAAGGTTGAAAGTGGAATAATACCACTATAACAGTGTAGTGCGGAAATGGCCTGAGGTGCCACAGGGCTCCTTCTGGTGAATAAATAGTTGGCTATCAATGAAACAATCAGAATCCTTCTCATCCCAGAAGAGAGTAGGTACAATACAGAAAAAGAGGCTGTGGGACAAAAATACCTACAGAAGGCTCAAGTAAGTGAGCCAACCCACATATACAGCTGAGAAAAGAAAGAAGAGGGAGTTATTGTACTGTTATTTATTTCTCTTTACCTCTTGTTCTTCCCAAAAAATCTCTTAGCGGGTCACAACAATGTTTAAGAAAATGACAGCAAGCTGTAATAACACAACAAATAGACGTCTAATAAAAGCCATCCACATTCCCCAGGGAAATTGTTCAGGTTTCAGGTTTCAAGTTCAGAGTCCCTGATCTTAACTTGGAAGCAACTCTGAAATAAACATGTTTAGGACAAGAAGTTTGATTTAATGAGTGAGGATGTGGCTTTGAGATTTACCACAACAGTGACGTATTTTTGAGTGTCTGAGGGTTGCTTGAAAGTTCACCAATCTTCTTGCTCTGAAATGGTGAATCTAGGTCATGCTTGGTCAGAGAGAGAGAGAAGCGAAAGAGAGAGAGAGAGAGAGAGAGAAAGATGCGTTTCTTCACCAGCAGGCATTGGGGAAAAAAAGTCACCCCTTTTGCTTTCCCAATTTAACATTGTTAGTTTGAAGCCCTCCTTTAATAATTCTGATTGTTCCACACTGGGTTTTCATGAAAAACATTAGGACTGGGACTGGGGAGTATGACTCATGGGTGTCATGATGCTCCAGGGCCACTTTTGTGACCCCTGGGACCACTGAGGTCCCCACATATTAATTCTTTTTTCAAAAATGTTTTTGACCCCAATGTCTCCCAGGTCATTTTAGAGAAAGGAGAGATCTAGTTCCTGTTGGAGAAAAGGCATTTCCTTTGTCTAAAATAGCCCAGAGGCCGACTTTTCGAAACAGACTGTAATGGGGGAGTGGGGCAGCCCTCCAAGGTCCCGGGGAGGGGGGAGTGTGGTTCCCTCCCCTCCCTCCATACCCAACACTGCCTTATGATCAAATCTAATCTATAAAAAAGGTTAATTTTAAGGCAGTATTGTCTCCTGCTTCAGATTCAGGTTTCTGCACTCGTGTGTGTGTGTGTAAGTGTGTAAGTACATATGTGTGTATATGCATGCATGCATGCATGCATGCATGTATCTTTAGTCCTTTTTAGTCCTTTTGAGCTTCTCCTCTTACAACCTTTGGCTCCCTTATCGGCTAAAGACATACCATTCAACTATCCCAATTTGATAGGGACAGTCCTGATTAATCCTCTCACCTCCCTTTTCCAGCTGCTTTTAAAATGTCCCAACTTCTCTCTCCTCCTCCCACTTTCTCACTTTGTGTTCAGCTTTTTTCAACTGCTGCAAAATGAGTTCATAGCACTAGAGATGTATAGTATCAATGGTCTCCAGATAAATGGGTTGAGAATCAAGGTAAAACCTGGCTAACTCCCTAATATTGCCCAAGATCCTATAATGGCATCTATCTTTGGGCTCCATGCTCTATAACTGTAATGAATTGTTTAAAAGAAATTGTCCAAACTCTGGGTAAATGATGTTGATTGCATCTACACTATGTACTGAAAGCAGTTTGATATCATTGGAGGTTCAAGTGTAGGTCCTCTCCTAGTAAGGAAACTCAAAATAACATCAGTAATGACAAAGCTAGATTCCAGACTCCTGTTGAGTTACGGCTCAGTTAGGACATTGCAGGGAGCTATTGAAAAGGGGTGGCATGAAATAAATTCATTTACCTTTCAAATATTGTGAAATGATCTCTTGCTTTTGCTGCAAGAAGTTAAAATGGTTAACTGCTTTGAATTTGTATGCAAAGCCGATCTCCCACTTTGTCCTGTCTGGTATTTTTTATGACGACTGTTTAATTGATACTTAGCATCCCTCCAATGAGTGTTGCTAGGTTTTCAAAACACAGTTAAGGGACAGCTGAAATTCAAGACATGCAGTGTTGATAATCAGGGAGTTTCTTTTAGCATGTTTTTATGCACGTATTTCTCTGTAAAACTGATGTACCACTGACATTCATAAATTACATGATGCACACATTTCTTTCTTTACAGAAGGCCCACATCCCAAAATATGGGAATTTTTGGCAGCTCATTTAGTCTATAAAAGAAAAAGCTTTCCAACCATCAGATAGGGGACATCCCTTCTAATAAGACACAGCTGCCAGCTCTCTAAAGAACAAAATTTCCAGCTCTCAAAATAAGGGACATCCATAAGAGACACTTGGCAACCCTAACTCCAACATGGTTTGCGTTTCTGTTACGTTTCAATCTCATCACCTGCTCATGTAGCCAACCAATATCTGAGTGTGGTCAAGTCGACAAAAGTTATTGCTGAGGAAGAACATATAGAGGCTGCAGAAGTTTGCATTGTCTCAGTCTACCGGGAAGGCAAGCTGCTGTCCCCATTGCTCTCTCTCTCTATGCACTGAGTTAATTGAGTGCAGACTATGGCCATTTCTGCACTATACTGTTATAGTGTTATTATTCCACTTTTAATTCCACTGGAATTCTGTGGTTTGTAGTTTTCCGGGGGGCCAAAGAGCAATCTGGCTGAGAATTCTAAATGTCCCTCCCTAAATTGCAAACCCCAGAATTTTTTAGGATGTTGAAAGTGGAATAATGGCACTATAACAGTGTAGTGCAGCAATGGCCAACTTTTGCATTCTGAACTCAGTTTGCAGCAACTGAAGTTGAAGACAAAAGGAGAAAGTGGGAGGGTGAGAGAAAAACTGGGACATTTTAAAAGCAGCTGGAAAAGTGGGATGGCAGAGGATTAATGAGGATTCTCACTACCAGACTGGGACAAATGGAAGGTATGTACTTTAGTTGTTCATCCTTGCATGCCAAGGATTTGCATCCCTAAGGAGCAGAGGTTGCACTTTGAGAGCTAGAACAGGAATAGAAAGAGTAGACCAGCAAACAAGCAATTTAAACTACAAAAAGGCCATAGGCTATGTGCCTGGCATTTAGAACAGTCCCTTCCAAATCAGTTGGAAGGCATGCTGCTGTAATAATTTCCCTCTCCCTGCTTCTTGCAAAGATATACCTGTACAGAGCAAAGCAAGGCAGCAATGCTCTGGGAGAAACAACAGAATGTGGTAATGACGGAGAAGCACGAGCAATCAGGTTCTTTAGTTGGCTGGATAGGTCTGGTGGTGACAGCCTGTGGAAGCTGAAGGCATGGACTTTAGTAGGTCCCTGTTCCACACATGCTCTACTTAGGTTGGTACTTGGACAGCCTTGGAGGAATTGCCCCATAGCCTGTAGGGGCTTGTGGCTCAGCATAATGTTTCAGTGGCTCTCCCTCGTTGTAGGGTTCTTTTTCTGAGGAGGTAGGCATATTCTGAGCAGCAGGCTCATCATCTTCAAGCTTCTCATATATAGGGCTGCACATAGTGACAGTCTGCTCCTTCCCTCCTTCTTTACAGTGTTGCAATTGCAGCCTCTCCTCCTTTCCCAACTCTCCACATTCCTCTTTTATGGATGTTTGTGGGACTTGTCATCTCTTCCCAGTTGCCCTTCCACATTTCCTATGTGCTCTGTTCTTTACTGTCATCTCACTGTAGACGTTGTCCAAACGCTTCCCCCATAATTTATTTCCACAGATGCTTTGTATTCTAATCTGCTCTGCTTCTTTGGATCACATATCCATCACACATCCCTCTGCCTCTTGAAAAGAACAACCTCCCATTGTATCTCAGCCCAAAGAAATAAAGACTTAGACAATGAATTACCCAGGCATGTTGATTCTAGAGGAGAGAATCGTGGTAAGAATTTTATTTCCCTTACTCTCAGCAAGATAAATTGACACAATCCATGCTGATGTGGGCATCATAAACTCTGCCTCCAGCATTTTATGACTGTGGACAGGGGCTTGTTTCCAGGATCCATTTTGTTATATAGTTCATTCTTTGGACAGAAAACATTGGTGGATCCAGGAGTACTGTGGCATACCCCCCAACATTTCACAGCTGAAAATTGGGACAGGTGTGGCTGAGCTATGTGAGAGTTATTAAAAGTTATTAATGAGGAAAAACACGCAAGCTAGGAGAGGCTGCCACAGTTTGCTTTTGCCTGAGCCTACTGCAAAGGGCAGGATTTATCCCCTAAGAAGAGGAAAATCTGTGAAGTCCAGGGTTTGTTCCTGTGCAAACCAGTATTATTGTTACCCTGATTTCTGGGATCCCCTGGGGGACACCTCAATGTGCTCCACGTGATGGGGAATGGAAACTAGCCAGAGTACGAGCAATAGCAATGTGAGAGGCAGGGTAACCTAGCGGAGTCCTTTTTACCCAGTTTTTACAGGGTCAGGCCAAGCCAAAAACCAAATGAAGATGTCTAATACATGATTTTATTGAATGAAAGTCTCATGTACCAACGCAATCACTCACACACACATTCAAGACTGATTAAGAAGCAAAACAGAGGAAACTGGATAGGGGAGCATTGAAGGGGTTGCAGCTGGGGTAATACTGCACTTTTTCCTGAAGTCCTGGGTCCGGGAAGGCAGCGGAGAAGTGGGGCTCAGCATGGACAGGGCTGAGGGGATTACTCAATGGATGGAGCAACAGTCTACTAGGATGACCGAGAGCAATCCGAAGAAACGCTCAAAAACTGGGACTATTTGTAGGGGAAAAGTACCTGGAGGACTAATTCTTTCTCGGGGAGAACAATGGGTGTTGCAGTGAAGATGAAGCTCCACAATGGTAACTTCCTTTGTGTGATGGGATTACAAGGTGTTGCCAAAGTTTCAGGATCTTCGGCTGCATTTTGTGGTGTGACTTCATGTAAATGGTCCTCACTTGATGTTTCTTCAACGTGGGGCAAACACGCTAATCCCCTCGAGTCGGCTTCTCGGGGGCTGAGGACCCTTTATTGTGGGTTTACACATTTTGAAGTCTCCCAGGGCTATGTGACTGTGGATTTTACTGGCCTGACCTGGTTTTCGGTCGCTTGACTACGACTGCCTACGTGCTCATCCGGGCGACCTCTCAGGCACACGGAATCATATTTAATATCAAAATTGTAGACGCTGGGATAGAGTTTTTCCAGTGGAGTAACATTATTTTGGAGATCCACATAACATTTTCTTTGTCCCTGGGGACTCCTGGTATTGCTGAGAACTTTTCATTTTTTACTTCCCAGTCAGTTTAAAGTAATCTAGTATTTTCTGAAATGAAATATATTTCTACTTGGCTGCTTGCCTTTATTATCCTAGAATTAGCTAAGATGGCAGCCACCAGTAAACACAGTTATTGTTTATAGGGCACAGATTCAACAGAGATCAAACAAGGGGAATAGGAATGGTTTTGTCAAAACAAAATGATCCTAAAGTTTAACTAGTGTAATATTGCTAAAACGATTTAGCACTTTCCCTATAACTTCTCAATAATGATATAAAAAAGCTCAGTGGAAATCAATTTCTGAAATGTTGCATGAGTTTAAATGTGACACATGATCAGTGACAGGGGGAGGAAGAAGGGCATGGGCCTCTCGGCAGAAAACCTGGGGTATTTCAACAAAGACTTTGGAAAGTAAAAATCAGAACAAAAAGAGCTGGAAATTCTTGATACCCCTAGAGACTTTCCCCCCTGTCTGAATAGAATTTTCAAAGAGATAGCCATGTTAATCTGTTAGACTATAAAAAGAGATTAAAGAAAGGAAGGAGTCCTGTGGCACTTTGATTTTATTTTAATTTTTTAAATTGGATTTCTAAAAGTATGATTACAAAGAAAGAAAGAAAAAATCAAGAGGAGGGAAAAGAGAAAAAAAAAAAGATGAGGGAAGAAAGCACATAAAATATGAACGAGGGCTAGGCATATCAGTTGACTGGATTTCCAAAAATGTGTTTTCTTGAACTTGACCTGTATAAAATACATGTTCATGAGCCACTGATGGTCAGTGTTGATCTTTCCAATATGACAGTATACATTTTTTAAGAACTATGAGAGCGGCAGTAAAATTAATTTGGTTTATTCTGTCTTGACTTTTCATCAATTAGGATCTACTTCCTTGAATAGAATGAACAAAAAAGAATAGCATCAAAGCTGGATTCATACATCAAAGCAAGATTCCAAAGCAACGTTCCATCTCCACTAGGGCTTCATTGCTTCCTGATGTATGTTCTTCATGGTAGCAGCAAGATGCTTTAGCTCAGAAATACCTACGAAGATGATATTGGCAATCAACATGGCAACTCCCACCACAAATGCTCTACGGGCCAAGCTATGGGCTCGTTTGGAGAATTCCCGAGCAGCCACGCCATTTCCAGCGCGGTTGGCCTCTCTGGTCTGGGAAGAAAGAGAGAATTTAGAAGTAGATTACTGGGGGGAAATTGCTTCCTGGGTTGGTCCTAAGCAGTTGTGACTTAATGCCAATTTATTTAAATCGGGAGTCACCAAAGACCGCTGTAGAAAGGCAACAAGCAGTGTAAGGCAAGCAGCAAGAGAAGAGTATTCCCTAACATTAGAGCAAGCAATCGCAATGGATTATTTTTTTCAAATGCTGTAACAATTAATAGAAATGAATCATTTTTTAGAAGTAATTTCCCGAGCTTGAGATTTGCATTATTGTTTTGGACTGATATAAAGTGGCATCAGTCAGAAAATAAATTCTAATCAGTTTAAAAACTCCAAAGGATGGGTCTGTGATATGAAACATTCTTTTGTCACACAGGACACAATATGTAACAGGTGGAATTACTTTTCTACTATTTACTGAGCCCACAGCTCTCACAACTATTGTTGTTACTGTGTGTCTTCAAGCAATTTCCAACTTATGGCAACCCTAAGGCCATTTCCACACTAGACTGTTATAGGGCTATCATTCCACTTTCAACATCCTATGGAAAGGGGAATGATAGTGCTATAACAGTCTAGTGTGGAAATGGCCTAAGGTGACCCTATCACAGGTGCTCCTTTTGCCAGCAGGTGAAAACTTTTCTTTTTAAACAAGCCTTTTTTGTAAGCCAGGGGAGCTTCATTTATCAACTTGTTTTAAATGGAATGTTGCCTAATGTTTTTAAATTATATGATTTTAACATTTTTAATTGTTTTAAATTTTTTTTTTATATTTTACATTGATTGCTGGAAGCCTCCTTGGGTCCCAGTCTGGGAGAAAGGCGACATATAAATAAAATAAAATAAAATTAAAATAAAATAAAATTTATTTGTTTATTTTCTGGGGCCGAGAGTAAGTGATGTGCCCAAGCTCATCCAATGGATTTCCATGGTCAAGCAGGGAATCAAATCCTATTCTCCAGGGTTGAGTCCAGTGCTGAGACCACTACATCACACTGGCTGTCCTTCATAACTGTAGCAATAACTAAAAAGGTTACAATCACACCTCAAGAAGCATGATGCTGTTCCTCACTGAATTATGACTGTATTGCAACTTAACCATTCTTTTGAAGGGAAAATGAATTAATTAGACATACTATGTTTTTTATAACAATTTACTTTCAAGGTTTGTTAAAATTTAGTCATCCCCATCCCATGATCTTCTGGAAACAGTATTGCTGGGGGCCATTAGAAAAATCTCTCTTTCTCTCACCTTTATGGAGTAAACAAATGCTGCAATGCCAATAGGTAGGCAACAACAAAGCATGGTGAAGATGGAGAAGCTCAGGTGGTCCGGTTCATTGGTGGGCTGGAGTGGTGTGGGGAAGTCTCCCTGCTGAGGCTGAATGACCAGATATTGGGTGAGTCCATCACTGGCTGATTCGCAATAAGGCTGGCATTGTTGTGCCGAAGGAGAAGGTGTCTCACAGTCTATGGGTACTGCTGACCTAGCGAGCGGTTTAAGTGGATCAAATTCTTCATCACACTGCTTTTCAGACAGCTCAGGAGGATCCATTGTGGAAGGAGCATTGTTTTCAATCTTTCCATAATTTGGGTCGTTCATGGTTTTCTGTTTCTCCTCCTCATTGCCCTCTTTGCAGTTCTTCGAGTGCATTTTCCTCCTATCTGAATAGGTTCCTCCTATTTGACTGCTTTAATTATCTGCTGGTTGTCCTGCTCACTTCTCTCAGTCCTTGTTTACACCTGTCCTTTCGTCACCCTTTGCCTTTGTCTTCCTTTGGAGCAAATCTTCTTTTGTCTGGATGCTTGCTTCACCACGCAGGTTGTTCTGTAGTGTTTCTCTTCTCAAGGGCCTCCAACAGATTGCTCTGGAACCTGGAGGGGGTGAATTTGCAGCTCAGGAGAATGACGAGTAGAAGAAGAAAGGAGATAGCAAATAACCAAAACAGACAGAATTGTACTAGGTGCACAAACTGGAGTACGGAGGAAGTCATTTCCTGGCAAATGTAATTTCAGTTTCCCTTCTCAGTTGTGGTCACACACTGTCTCACGCATC
Organism: Ctenosaura bakeri; assembly: GCA_948474755.1. Taxonomy (NCBI): domain Eukaryota; kingdom Metazoa; phylum Chordata; class Lepidosauria; order Squamata; family Iguanidae; genus Ctenosaura; species Ctenosaura bakeri. Next base: position 282,202 of record CAOLHI010000733.1, on the reverse strand, counting down.
CATTGAGACAAACACACATGTACACCATCACTTAGGGTTGTCAGAGTGAAAACTGGAGAAGGGTCCTGTACCTTTCAGGGTGGTGTAGAAGAGAGAATTTCTACAAGTGTTGCTTGTTAACCTGCTTTCATGACAAGCAACACCTGTGGGAATTCTTTTTTATAAGGTGTTATAGGCCAGAGAATATTCTGTTGCCAACTTCTCAGCCTGTTTGTATAACTTTAAAAGGACGGAATTTAGCCTAGTACTGACCAATGTAGGCAGTTAGCGGAAAGGGTCTTTCTATCTGAAGGACAGATAAATAGAACTAAAAAGTAACAATGGCAAAATTAGTACTAGAAGAAGATGCATAGGAAGAATTTTATTTGTTTTGTATCTATTCTTTCTTTATGTGAAAGTGAAAATCTAGTGATGACTGCATTATAGTGTACCATAATTTTTATTCTTTTTTTTAAACATAGATAGATAGATAGATAGATAGATAGATAGATAGATAGATAGATAGAGTGATATGGAGATAGCTGGAGAGGGCATGCAGATGGGTTAAACAATATTTAAATAATATTCAAGGACAAGCTGCAACAGCATGGGAAAATATTGGGGAGGTAGCCCATACAGCACTAACCAATGAATGCTTTGCACTCTTAAATTCATATTGATGACCTATAAAAAGTATATGCTGTCTGTGCTAATCAGTTCCAGCAACTTCTGTGGAAGTGTGCTGTTGTTTCTCATGTTAACTCATTGAATAAAACTTCTGTGTATTTCATAATACATTTGTGGAGTGCGAGTTATCTGGTACATGACAAATGTTGACCTAAGATACGTTGCAGTCTCTTTAAAGGTGGGCAGAGTCTGATTGGCAGATACATTGTCTTTGAAGTTTTCTCACTTTTAGATACCTATCATGCAGGCCTAAAGATTAGAAAAGTTACTTTCTTGGACTATGACTCTTAGGAGTTCTTTAGTTAGCCAGTGCAATTCTGGGGACCCCAGGATTAAAATCCAAACAAACAAATGAACAGAGAAACAAACATTTCCAAGGTTGTACAGGTCTTATCTTCTTCCTTCCCCTTTGCAATTCTGCATGGGTGGTCTCTCTTCCTTTTAAAAAATTCACCACATTCCTCTTTTATCTCCCTGATTAGCCACTGGGTAGTCTGCTTTCTTTCTTTGGTTGCAGATCCAATGTTTTGTCCTGCCTCTTGTCTCCCTTTTCATATCCAGGCAGCCAATTGTTCTGACTCCTTTCCCTTCTGGATGCTTAGTTTTGCAATCCAAGGCACTTGCCTGCTCAGCTTCTGCTCTGTGGCCCTGGTTCTTTGACAGAATGCATGGAGGGGAGTAGAATGGGTAGTTAGGCAATAAACTCAAAGAGTCAGCTGAGATTACGTGCAGGAACTCATCTTTACTGACCCTATATCAGAGGTTCTAAACCTCTTATTTATCATTTTTATCATTTTATTTGCCATTATTTACCATTTACCTTTTCAATATCTTTTGTTGCCATGGACCATCAAGTCTTAACTCAAGATTTAAAACCCTAAAGTGCATCAAACATTTATTTAAAGTTGCTCATCAGGGATCTTAACATTTGGAGAGAAGGAAGAAATAAGTAAATGCACATGCTTCTATTATAATATTTTTATCGGCATGACCCCGTGCAAAATCCCTCCCTCCCTCCCTCCCTCCCTCAATCTCTCTCTCTCATCATCATCATCATCTTCCTTCCTTCTATCATCTTCCTTCCTTCCCTCCCTCCCTTAATTGTGAAAGCTCATAACATTTCTTCAAGCCTTCCTGGACCCCCTGTGAGGACATGGTGTCTCCCCCCTAGTGGTCCATGGGCCACCCGTTAAGAAGTGCTGCCTTATCCTGTTTCATAGCTGAAAACAGAAAGTGGTTTCTAATACTATAATTTCATTCTGTTCAGAATGTTTGGTTCTTTGAACAGAAGACAGATGGTCTGTTGCAGTTGGTCTGAATAATACTGACAAAGATATTAGTTCTAATTGGTTCAGCTGGCCCGACTGCTGAATTGTTATGGGAAGAGAATAAGTTAGCACTTTTTAAACTATCTGATGTGTGGGACCAGCAGGGGATTTCCTCCCAATGTGCCCAGAACCAGCACTGTTGAATACATTGAATACAACTGTGTCTTTCTTTTCTGGAAACCCTCCTTGGACTCTTGGTCAATAGCCTGCAGCCTAGCACTGGTCCATGGACCGCCACTTTGAGTGGCAGTACTCTAAGTAACAGGGATGAACAACCCGCTGGGTTCAGGCATTTGGGGCTACAGTCTAGTGATGAAGCAGGACTGAAACAGAGACAGATGGAATCAGAGTCAAAAGTATGTGAGTCCCCCAGGGATGGGAATATTATTTTAAAATATTTGAAAAATGGTGAAAAACAGTCACCCCATGGGCTGTGGTAATGACTGCAGGTGCAGATTTTGATGGGTTCAGGGTGGGTGGCCTCTTGTGCCCCCTCCAAAACAAGGCTTACACATGCATAACTTTGAAATATATGTGCATACATCACTCACAGGATTCCAGCCTGTAACTGTCTGAACAGGTTTGCCTCTACCAAAGTAAGAAATGGGGCTTGTTGGATTTATTATGCTGATCAGATCTTCAGATGACACCAAATTGGGAGGGATTGCTAATACGCCAGAGGACAGGATCAAAATTCAAAATGATCTTAACAGATTGGAGAGCTGGGTCAAAGCTAACAAAATGAATTTCAACAGAGAGAAATGTAAGGTCCTATACTTAGGCAGAAAAAATAGAATGCACAAATATAGGATGAGGGACATGTGACTGGATAACAGGATGTGTGAAGGGGATCTAGGAGTCTTGGTGGACCACAAGTTTCACATGAGTCAGCAGTGTGATGCGGCGGCCAGGAAAGTCAATGCATCAATTGGTTGCATCAATAGGAGTATGGTGTCTAGATCAAGGGAGGTAATGGTACCACTCTATTCTGCTTTGGTTAGATCTTATCTTGAATACTGTGTCCAGTTCTGGGCACCTCATTTCAAGAATGATATTGGCAAGTTGGAGTGTGTCCAGAGGAGGGCGACCAAAATGGTGAAGGGTCTGGAAGCCATGAAACCCTACGAGGAGTGGCTTGGGAGCTGGGGATGTTTAGTCTGCAGAAGAGAAGGTTAAGAGGGGAATGTTTAAATATTTGAAGGACTGCCATGTTGAGGAGGGAGCAGGCTTGCTTTCCATTGCTCCAGAGACTAGGACAAGGAGCAATGGATTCAAGTTGCAGGAAAGGAGATTCCACCTAAACCTCAGGAAGAACTTCCTGACAGTCAGAGCTGTCCAGCAGTGGAATATGCTGCCTCAGAGTGTGATGGAGTCTCCTTTTTTGGAGGTTTTGAAGCAGACGCTGGATGGCCATCTGTTGGGAGTGCTTTGATGTGGGTTCCTGAATGATACAGGGTTGGACTGGATGGCCCCTGTGGTCTCCTCCAACTCTGTGATTCTATGATTCTATGATTTCCTTATTTCATTTCTAAAAACATCCATCAGATTTCCTGTCCCAATGCAAACACCCAATCAGTTCACAGAAAGCACATACTAGTATACATTAAAATCACCAAGATCTGTACTTATTTATTGGTCCAATAGATTGTCACAGTGGCTTACAGATGCCTTCTTGATTTTTGAAAGGTGCAAGGCAGGATGTTGCAGATAAAATGAACAGACAAGATACAATTGAGCCATGTCTGATGGGGAGGGAAGACAATCAGCCATTAATGGGAGGAATGTCTTTCTCTTTTTGTCTGTGAAATGCTCAGTAATATGGGCAGCTCCCCAAAGGAACTGGGGAGACTAAGAGACCATCTAGAAGAACAAGAGGAAAAGACCAGGAGGAAAGTAGCATAAGAGAGACATTAAGGTTAAGAGATGGGAAAAGTGCAGCTTAAGGAGGGTACTCTAAACCAATCTTATGGTAATGAGGAGATAAATTCTGGTATTTGATCACTGGCAGCATCAAAATAGGCAACGTGGCCATTGCTCAGCTCATGGACCAGTGTTTCTTTATGCCCAGTCATTATGGCAGTTCTCCTCCAGTTCATTTTCAGATATTTTTGTATTGCAGGGCTGGATCACATATAATGTTTCTTATTTGATATGGATGAGCTATTTCATATCTTTTCTAGGTAGAACATTCAGATCATGAGATGTCTTAAATGCAACCCTCTGTAACTCACACTTTCCCTTGCTGGTCATCAAGTCAAATATTCACATGGCATGTGTCCACCCGTGGACCAGCCCTGAAACACATCCCTTTACAGGATGATTGAAAGAATAGGACAACAAAGTGGGAATCCTTCTGTGGGTTGGGGGAACTGGGAGAGTTGGAGGTGTTTCAGGCTGTGAGCATGTAAAGCCTCCTTCATGGGCTGGTAGGTGGTTGTTGTTTACGTGCGTTGTTAGCCATGATCACCACTAAGACAATATACACAATTAGGAACACAAGTCCCAACCCAAGGGCTGTGTTGGCCAAGATGCGTGCACGTCTGGAGTTTTGTCGAGCAGCTGTAACGTCTCCGCGGACATTGGCATCTCGGGTCTGGAGAGAAAGAGAGAAGCAGGCAAGGATTAGTGCGGGGGAGGAATGCGACCCGAAAATATCTGTTTGCAGAAGTCAGAAGTTCCAAGTGGTTGTGAAATAGCCTCCTCCAGTTGCTTGTGGCTCCCATGTCTGTGGAAGTATGAATCCACTCTGAGTTTCAGTCTGAACCTATTCTGAACCTATTTGGGGATAGGACTTGCCCCCTTACATAGGTCAGTTGAATTTCAGACTTTCAGACTTTCAGAATTGCAAACTCAGAGTAGATTCACTGCTGGACTAACATGAAAACCAGTAGCTGCCCATGGCTGCCTCTGTGTTGGCTAACAAGGGATCCTTGAGGTTTGTGCTGTCAGGCATTTCCTTTGGCAGACTGCAGCTGGAACCTCACAGAGCACAAGAGGGGAGCAAGATGTGCTCTGCCTGTCTCATCCAGCTGCCAAACCTACTTCTGCTCTCGTGGAGGTTGGTAACACTGAAGTGCAGTTGATGACTACAAACCCTATATGTGAAGGCCCAAATGATGCAGTTGATTCCACAATTTTATTTGAAGAAATAAATGCATGATTTTAGCATATGCTCTTCAACCTACACTCATTTGCATGCACACTATATACATAAAATTAAGTTTGTCTGTGGAAGAGCAGAGATGTTTGTAGCATGGAAGGAAGGCGCAGTGCGGTAGGGAAAGCATACCCTTTCCCCCTCCTTATGATGGACTGGAATGGATTGGGGGAAGAGTATTGTCCAATTTACACCCTTCTTTAGGTAGAACATTAGGAAGACCCTCCTGGCAATAAGTGTAATTCAACAGTGAAATAGACTTTTCCAGCTGGTAGCGGAGTTTCCTTTATTAGAGGATTGGTAGGCATCTCTTAGGGGGTCCTTTAGGTGTGGATTCTTGCAGGGCAGGAGTTGGATTAGATGACCATAGAAGTTTCTTCCAGCTTTATAATTTAATGTTTCTCTGGCTATTTCTGCACTACACTGTTATAGTGCTATTATTCCACTTTCAACATCCTATGGAATCCTGGGGTTTGCAGTTTAGGGAGGGGCCTTTAGAATTCTCAGCCAGAGAGCTCTTTGGCCTCAGTAAACTACAAACTCCAGAATTCCACAGGAAGCTGAAAGTGGAACAATAGCACTATAATAGTGTAGGGCAGAAATGGCCTCTCTCTCATGATATGCATGACATAGGCCCTTTTCGCATGTGTTTTTGCTTGCGTGAGTGCCCCTTGAGCACTGCGCAAATGGGAGCGTTGCTGCGCACGACGCACCCCCACTTGTGCGGCGCTCACGAGGCTGAAGCAGGGCCCGGGCGTATTTTTTTATTTTTGGCTTTAAGCCAAAAATAGCCCGCGCTTGTGCAACGCTTGCACCGCCCTCATGCACTTACTTGCCATGCGGTGCGTCGGGGAGCCGGTGCGGCTGCGCTTCCTTCCTCCAGCGCAGCCTACATCTCCCACAGTGCCCTGCGGAAGGAAGGGGTGGGGCGCTCGCGCAAGGGTTGCGCAAACAGGAAGCACCCTGAGGAAGGAAGGAGGGGGAAAGTGGCAGCGTCCCAGAGGAGGCTTCTCACGTGAGACGCCCTCCCCCGTCGCGCAAAAGGTAAGATGCGAAAAAGGCCATAGTGGTCAATACAGATATTGCTGGAGTAAGGTAAAACTTTCAGTAAATGACTCGTGGTAAATGGCTCATCTGTAATGTTGCAACAGATGGAAAGCTCCTGCCCTGGTCCAGAGATGGAAGGAAGGGGTACAGCTCTCCTTGCTGCTTGACACAACACTCCAGCTGATCATCTTACTGAGGGTTAATATGCACAGCTGCCTGGGGAGGTCACCCCCTCTAAGCAATGTGGGATTGACACGATTCATCCTCACTCCCAGTTACAGCAAATGACTTCCTCAGCAAAACACAGACAAAAGGAAAAAGCAAAACAGCAACTTTTGAATTCTAGGGTCCAGAATTCTGAAGTCTAGAGTATGCTGTAATTCAGCTGAAACCCTGCAGAGGTCTCTAGTTCATTTAGGTGAATACCACAATGAATCAGTTCACTGTGAAAGTGTCATGAGATTCTCTTTTCTTTCTGCTGTCACAGGCTAACATGGCAGCCAGACTGGAAACTACTTGTTAAGAATATACACATCAGACTCTCTGTCTCTTTTAAATTTGTTTTTAATGACCTCTTCACAAATATTCAATGGAAAAGGAAGCAACAGCAGAAATAAAAAGAAAGAAAGAAAAAGAAATCAAGAACAAATAGAAGAATCAATTAAAAGAACTCCAATGCTCTGCCACGCAATATTTGACATAATGCTCTGTGATACTATGTCCACAGATTTATCTAGCATTCAAAGACTTAGCTGTGTTTCATTTTCACACTACACTGTTACAGTGCTGTTATTCCACTTTCAATATTCCATGGAATCCCGAGGTTTGCAGTTTAGGGAGCAGCATTTAGCCAGAGAGCTCTTTGGCCTCAGCAAACTACAAACTCCAGAATTCTGCAGGATGTTGAAAGTGGAATAATAACACTATAACAGTGTAGTGTGGAAAGGCCCTTAGTTTGGATCAGTACGCAAAGAGATCTTGTAGCACCACTGACAGTAAGTGAGAGAAAGAAGTTGGTAGCATAAGTTGTTGTAGACCCAAGTCTACTTCATCAGATGCAGACGATTTACCCAGGTAAAAGATCTTTCCAACATATGCCTTAGCAAACCAAGTCTCCTGTTGCTTACCCTCCCACATTTCACAGATGAATACCAGGTCATGTAGGGCCAAGCAACATCAGAGTGTGGACAAGATGGCAAAAGTTAACCCCACAAGCTAGGAGAGGCTGCAGCAGTTTGCTTTTGTCTGAGCCTACTGGAAAGGGCAAGATTCTGCTCTCTCCTCTCCTCTCCTTCCTGATTAATTAATAGAGTACAAGGTACTTTTGGACTTTCAACTTGGTTTGCAGCAAGTGAAGTATGCTGAAGACAAAATGGGAAATGAGAACACAAGAGAAAAGATGGCACATTTTAGAAACCGTTGAAAAAGGTGGAGGACTGAGGATTAATAGGGACTATCCCTGCCAAACTGTGACAATTGAAGGGTCTGCTGTTGTCTTACCAATCACTACTGGCTACTTTGTGGTCTATTATCCTTTCCATTTTATTGCTATAGTACTTGTGCAACCCTCCCCACAACTATAGTATATCACATCTTGAATTTTTTGGTGTATGTGTCTGCGTTAGCTAATACTTGAGCACCCTGTTTCTCCCCGACTTCAGTCAAATTATTGCCGTTCCCTAGACTGCTGAAAAATGGTTGCTAAGTGAGCATTTAGAAAAGGTAAACAGGCCAACCCTCTGCATGAAGTTATCTGACCACCATGTCCAACTCACACCTCCTTCCCTCTCACCCACAGACATACCTGTATAGAGTAAATCAAGGCTGCAATACCCAGGGGGAGGCAACAACAAAGCATGGTGAAGATGGAGTAGCCCAGGTAATCAGGTTCATTGGTGGGTTGGACGTGTCTGATGATGACAGTCTGTGGGGGTTGAAGGACAGGACCCTGGTAGTACCCTGATCCAGAGGGGCCATAAGGATACTGTGATGGCATAGGCAGAGTAGCCCCATAGCCCATGGGGGCTGACAGCCCAACAGGAGGTTTTAGGTGTGCTGATTCTTCATATTTGGGTGGATCCTCACCATCAGGAACATTGTCTTCAAGCTTTTTGTACTTTAAGTTGCTCATCGTGTAGGTCTCCTCTTTTCTCCTAGCTCTATTTGCAATTCTGCAAGTATACTTTCCCCTCCTTTCTCACTTTGCTGCTTTCCTTTTTGACAGTCCAGAGGAGATACCAGATGTCCTGTTTTTTGTCTTTGGCAGTGCTTTTAAGCCGTTTCCTTGCCTTCTTTCTCCTGTGATATTCAGCTGACCACTCCGAATGTTGTTTTGCTGATCCTTAGCTTTCGTAAAGCAGATCTCTGTGCTTCTCTGCTTAAGGGACTCTGACCTCTTGCTTTCTGACTAATGGCCAGAAAAACTTCCTTGTGTTTCACAACCCAGAATGAGGAAGTCAGGAATGCAAAATCTGCATGGTTAGCCTGACAATGAAGGTAAAAAGGTCATTAATGTGTTCACTTTCCCCCTCTGCACTGAGAAGGATAGATAGGTACAGCCTGCCTGCCTGCCTTTCTTTCTCTCTCTCTCTCTCTCTCTCTCTCTCTCTCTCTCTCTCTTTCTTTCTTTCTTTCTTTCTTTCTTTCTTTCTTTCTTTCTTTCTTTCTCCTTCTATATCCAATTGTTGCCTCATTACCATTTGTGCACCATTTCTACCAAGACTTGGGATCTTTCTGCACTACAGTCTTATAGTGCTGTTATTCCACTTTCAACATCCTTTGGAATTCTGGGGGTTGTAGTTTCCTGAGGCCAAAGAACTCTCAGGCTGAGAACTCTAAAGGCCCCTCCCTAAACTGCAAACCCCAGCATTCCATAGGATGTTGAAAGTGGACTAATAGCACTATAAGACTGTAGTGCGGAAAGGCCCTTGGTAGTGTGTGCATGTGGTTGGTCAAACTGATATGGCTGCTACAGGTCAGAGGAGGGAGTCAGACAGTGATGTGGGAAAAAAAGATGGCATCTCCAATGAAATCATTGAGTCAGCAGTCATATTGGAAAGAAATGATGACCATTAACTTGGAGGGATGTAAATAATCCTGATGAAATTTTGGTGTGCATGAATATCCTCAACCAAAGTGTTTTCTCCACCAGAATGACATCCTGCAGGTGACAAACTGTGCCTTATGGACAGATACATCACACTGGGAGGGAAGGTCATTTCTGGGGCATGACTGATCACATCAACGTTTTTCTCTTTTGTCAGTCCAGTTTTTTTTTCATCTCAGCCAGTTTGGTCCCAGTGGTCTTTCTGTTAATTATGGTTGTAAAATCTGGACAGTGAAGGAAGCTGAGAGGAAAAGAATCAACTCATGTGGTGCTGGAGGAGGGAACTCTGTGGGAACTCTGAACTGCTCAAAAAGGCAAACAAATGGTTCCTAGAACAAGTCAAGCCTGAACTCTCTTTAGGAGCCAAGATGACCAAATTGAAACGGTTGGATATATCTTGTTTGAAACTTGTTTGGATATATCTTGAGAAGACACAACTTAGTACAAAAGACAATAATGCTTGGTAAGGTAGAAGGCAGTAGGAAAAGAGGAAGACCACATTACAGATGAATAGATTTAATCAGGGAGGTTGCAGCCCTGAGTCTGCAAGACCTGAGCAGGGCTGTTGATAACAAGGTGACTTAAAGGTCTCTCATTCATGGGGTCACCTTAAGCTGAAGTTGATTTGGTGGCAGTAATTATAATAATAATTTAAAAAAATAATTAAACAGAAGTTGGAGCCATCTGTCTTCTTCTTTGATGAGGTTGCCACTTCAGATGAAATGGTGAAGTTTATTTTGCCTGTCAATTTTATTCAGCTGTCTGAAGATCTTTTGTTGAAGCTTAATCTGTTTTACAAATTGAAACTGAGCGGCTGGTTCCTAGATTTTATCTGGTAAAGTGTGCGCATGATGTCAGTGTACATGGCTTTTACATGGTTGAGATGTCCTCGAAAGTCTCATTTCCATGTAGAGGGCAGAGATGTCTGAAGGACAGCAGGGGCAGTGGCTTGGAGGCAGGTCACGCTTTTGCTCCTCCTTATAAAATGGGGTCAGGAGGAGGAGAAGTATCATTGAATGACCCATTCTCTGTCTCTGGATGTGTCTGGCATAGGACGAAGTGCAGACATCCACATGGTGTATTGTTATGTGAGTTTAAGCCAACAGCAACTTATAGCAATCCCATCATAGGATTTTCACGGCAAGACTTAAAGCTCAGAGAGTGTGACTTGCTCAAGGTCATCTGGTGGGTTTTGATCACCGAGTGAGGTTTGAACCCTGATTTCCTAGAGTCCTAGTCCAACACTCAAACCACTGGCCCATAATGCCTGCGTCCACTTTCTAAATGGTATGTTTGTATCATCAAATCTAGGCAAAAGTAATATCCCAAAGAACTAGTTTAGATTCAAGAGGAGATATGCCAGGGCTTAAGTAAAACACAGCAGGGAATTTGTGGTTCATGAAAAGTGGTACCACAATAAATTTGTTCTTTTTAAAATCCTGTTAAAACTCTCTCTTGTTTTTGCAATAATAGGCTAACATGGCTATAGCTCTGAAATTACAACATAAAAGCAAAAAAACAAAAACAAAAAAACAAAAACACCTTAGCAGGGCTCATGTTATGTTCCTCTCCTTCTGCAAACACTACAAACATTGTAGCTTACCATTCTTTCCCTTTTATTGCCTTCCTCCCTTCCTTCCGGCAGTTTTGTTAACCTGATATGTGACACATTACACAAGTAACAATTGGGGGAGGGGGAGAGGGAGGGAAGTGCCTTAATGAAATCTCAAAGCCTTGACCCTTTCCAATTTAATCCAAATAATTGATAGAGAGACATCAGTTTATTGCTTGTGATGAAAGACCATTGCAAAACCTACATGATAAAGACATAAGAACACAAGCAGACAAACATTAAATATATAATATATGTACAATATATGTACAATATATGTAATGGCTGAGAGCCAGTGTAGTGGTTTGACCATTGGATCATGATCCTGAAGACTAGGCTTTGATTCCCTCCTTGGCCCTAGAAAGACATGGGGTGACTTTGGGTACATCACATATTCTCAGCCCCAGAAAACCCAATGATAGGTTTGCCTTAGGGTCACTATAAGTTACAGATGACCTGAAAGCACACAACAATAATATGTAATGACTAGAGATCAGAGGTGTATCTAGGATGAGGCAACTGGGATGCATGCCCTGGGAAAAAGGTGTAAAAAAAGAGGACCTCCTCTGCCTGCCCCCCGCTACTGCCTGTCGCCACCCCATCACTGCCCGCCGCTGCCCATCGCCACCCGTCCCACTTCTGCTGCCATTTGACCCACCCCTGCCCCCATGCACCACTTGCTCTGCCCCCCTTACCCTAGTTGCTGTTTTGTCTCAGTTCGCCACTGCTAGGGATACATATATAACGACTGTCGAAAAGAAAGTGCAGAAGTAGAGTTATAGCTGAATATTAAGAAAATAAAAATAATAAACACAGATGATTTACATAACTTTAAAGTGGGAAATGAGGACATTATCTGTGGGAATTGCACAACAGACAAGGAAGGGGACAGTGAGGGAGGTCCTGGTGCAACTGTCTCCATACTAGGGAGAGAATTTTGAAATTATTTGAAAAATGGTCAAGAATGTGCTTCTCAAATGTTGGGAAAACCTTATTGGTAAATCCTAGACTGCTGAGAACCTCTGCAGTTTAGGACTTATTGTGTACAACATTCACAGGTAATACTTTCGTACAGAAAAAAGCATTTTCTGTGCAGGAAACAGTTTTTTCCTGCACAGGGAATACTGTTTTCTGGTTTAAAAATATCGCGTGAATGCTGCGCAGAATGTTTCCTGGACTATGACTACTTTTTGAAAACTGTACAGTTTTCAAAGACTTTCTAACAAATGGAAGAAAATTGCTAAAATTATTTGCTGCGTTCTTTGAGAATAGAATTAGCATTACATCCCTATACCACACATTTATTTTAAGGTATCTGTCCATTAAAACTGCCGATGGCATTGTTTGGAGCCACAGTTCAGTCAATACTTCTCTTATCTGTGGAACAGTAAACTTGGTCTAAAGTGATTTTCCATACTAACTGGAAAAGTAGCTACACTGGATTAAGATGTTCTCAGTGGATTGATTATGACTGAACACCTGATCTCATAGTTTATTCCCTGGGCCTAAGTTGACCAGTGTTTCAGATTTCAACCCATATTCAGGCATTAGTGGAATTCAATTATTCCTGTATTTATTAAAATTCTTCTATCCCACCCTCTCTAAAGAGATTTCAGGGCAGTGTGCAATAAAACTGGTCAATGTAAGTAGCAGAAATGAGCTTAAAAGGTAAGAACATGACCCTATTCACTCTTGCTAAGTTCTTCAAGCTAGGAAAGTTTCTGGAGGCAGCTGTTCTTCCGTCGGTTCATCTTCTGCCTACAGTGTGACATACAGAATCTGACTCTAGTTTAGATGGAGGGCAGACCTGTCTCAGCTTTCAGCATAGCGGCTGATGTTCCCAGCGATAAAACTAGCACCTTTTTCAACAATTTCTTCTCTATGATCTTCAGATCTCTGAGTTTGGCCAAACTCTACATTTTCCATACAATAGTTGTGCCAGAATTTTACACGCACACACACAGACACACACACACCCCTTAAAAATGGGTTTTATCAATTGTTCTCCTATGATATAATAACATTTCCAGATTTCTTCTAGCCCCCCTGGAAGTTAATATAGAGCTGCTTTTTATATGGGTCTTCCATGTTAGATTAGCCCTCCGCATTTGTGGGTTTTACTTTCACAGATCTGATTATTTGTGAGTTTCTCCAACCGTTGCCCCCCTCCACCTCAAATGCCTCTTTTCCGGTAGAACCTTCCCTCTCAGTGGCTGTGATCAGGCTGCACAGCCCTTTAAAAACCTACCTCTGATCCTCTTCCTCCTCCACCAGCTACTGCCTGGCCAGCAAAGACAGTTTGTACTCCGATTTCTCAGCCTCCATATATGCCTCATACACTTTCTTCTAATTGTCTTTTAAAGCTGTTTCTTTTTCTTTACAGAATTTCCCACATCATGATAACATCCATCAAGGCTAAACTGAGAGGGTGATAGCAGCATGATATTACCAGCACTCAGGAATACCACTAGTTTTCTGTCCCCAGTTGATGCATGGAAAGTTGCATTTTAAAAGAGCTGGACAATATCCACCTTTGTTTAACTGCACCGTAAATGCTAACCTCCTTTGTCAGGGCTCCATTGCATCCAGCTCAAATATGCATGCTCTCTTGGCTATGTAGGTTCTCCATTCACCAAAGAAGTCACTAAAAGATGTTGGTGTTATCAAATTTATCCCATAACTAGTGCTGATTGACTGAATGAAAAATCAATAGAAAGATCAACAAAAGCTGCAAACAGCCTTTTTGTGGGCCCTTTAACAGTTTTTTAAAAATGTTTTTGTAATAACGTTGCAAAACAAAGCGCTGTATGAACGCTGTATGACGCTTATGAAAATCTGTCTGCTCTTCGTTTATGATCTTAATAGATTCTTCCCAGTCTTCCATTTTATGGAGAAGGTAATGTATATACAGCTTGGATGACATATCTAGGAGGCTTCTTGTTCTATGTGGGTCATCTCTGTTCCTTTTTTCATTTTTATAAATGGTTGCTACTGTGCTAGACAACTAGCCTAAAGATATATATTCTCTGGGTTGGCTATAACTGTAAACAATTTGGATAGAATAAGCACCCACTATTCCATAATGTTTTTGAATATTTCGGGAGATAAAATCCAAATCAACGCCAGTCCTGTAGTCTACTAAAAACAGTTGCTAAAAGGAGGCCTTTGGAAAAGGTAAATGGACTGGGACCCCCTGGGTGATTTTATTGTTGTACCCTCCTCCACTCTGTCTGTCTGCTTCACACAATTACTTACTTGTATGGAGAAAACCAAGGCAGCAATTCCCAAGGGGAGACAACAGCAAAGCATGGTGAAGATAGAGTAACACAAGTGATCGGGTTCTTCAGTGGTCTGGGTGGGTCTGATGGTAACACCAGGTGGAGGCTGGAGGCTTGGAGTTTGATAGAATCCTGCTCCAGATGTGCCATAATTTGGATGGTACCTGGGTGGCATTGGAGGAGTTGAGCCATAGCCGGTAGGGGCTTGTGGCCCAGTGTGATGTTTCAGTGGTTCAGTCTCTTTGGATGGCTTTTTTTCTGAAGAGGCTGGCAAGTTCTGAGTGAGGGGCTCATCATCTTCAAGCTTCTCATACTTAGGGCTGCTCATGGTGCTGGTCTGCTCTCCTTTCCTCCTTCTTTACAAGGTTGTGAGTGCAGCCTCTCCTTCTTTCCCAGCTCTCCACGCTCCTCCTCTATCATCCCTTTAATGACCCTCTCGGTGTCTTTCTCTTCTTGGTAGTAGCTCCTGTTTTTCTCTCTCCTCTTTACCTTCCTCCTCTTGTGGATTTTTATCTTTGTTTTCCTTAGATGCTTTCCTTATAATCCCAGCTGCTCTGTTTCTCTGCTTATAGGGCTCTCATATTGCTCTGCTTGTTGAAGATAGCAACATCCCTCTGCCTTTCAGCCCAAAAGAATGAAGCGTTAAGGCAATGAATAACCTAGGCACCCATGGTGATTGGCAAGGTGTTCAATTCCCTCATTCTTATCACAGGATGGAAAGAAAGATAAATATGTACACGTAAATTGTAACTTCCCTCCCCCAGTGTCACAGGTGACAACAGGAGGACACTTCCAACAGCCATTTTCTTGTACCAGCTCTTCTTAACCTTTTCTTTACCATGGACCCCCTTTAAATATCTTTTGTGGCTGAGGACTACCAAGACTAAACTTAAGATTTAAAATCCTAAAGTGCATCCAATATTTATTTAAAGTTGCTCAGCAAGGGTCTTCAAATTTGGAGAGACGGAAGAAATAAGTAAATGCATACCCTCCTACTTTAGCATTTTTATTAGAATGCTTCCATGCAAATGTTTCCTTCCTTCCTTTTTTTTATAAAGGCTTACAATGTTTCTTCAAGCCTTTGTTGACCCTGTGTGTGGACATATGGCCCACTGGGGGTTTGTGAACCACTGGTTAAGAACCACTGTGTTGTTCCATTCAGTGTTTGGGGAGGAGATCACTCAAGTACTCTTGGAACACTACTGCCTTAACAATGCTGCTAAATTTACAAATATGCTTGATGAGGCAATAAGCAGCACTCAGAGGAAGAAAATCACACTGGTTATGCCAGTGTAAGTGAGGAGATGGGTTTAGCTCAAAGAAGAGATGCTATGATAGCTATCTCGAAATATCTGATGGGACATCATTTAGAAGATGGAGTCAGCTTGCATTCTGCTGTTCCAGAGATGACGGTATGGAGCAATAGAATCAAACTACAAGGAAAGGGATTTTTTACCTAAACATTAGAAAGAACGTTTTAAATGTAAGAGTTGTTCAACAGTGCAACCAGTTGTCTCAGAAGATGGTGGACTCTCCATCTTTGGAAGTCTTTAAATAAGGCTTGGATGGGCATCTTTCAGGAGCACTTTAGTTGTGTATTCGTGCATGACAGGGTGGTTGCACTTGATGGGCCTTGTGGTCCCTTTGAACTCTGAGATCCCACAATTCTATAAGTACTTTTAAAGATGCTAAGGAAGAAGGTTTCCTATTGCTGCATACGCAATACTTCTGTACTTGGTGTGGAAAGGTAGCCAGAAGCTCCCAGACACAACTCCTCTGTTCCATCTCAGGCCACTGATTCATTGTGGGGGTCTGCCTGGGGGCCATCTTGCTTTCTGTAGACTTCTGAAATTTGTGAGGTGCCTTGAGACAAACAGTTCTGGCAGGACCCTGAAGAGTCTTTCCAGCTGCTTGTTTTTAAGGCAATCCCTCTGCCTGGAAGATCACTGCAGAGCTAATTTCCTGGTGCTCCAACCTTTGGTCACATCACAAACACTTTGGTCAGGGCATGGTTGTGCTACGAACACAGGTTGGAGGGCATTGTCAGTTACACCTCTGATTAGTGATGTAGATTTGAGTCAATTGACTTGGACTCAAGGTGGATTTAAGCCACTTTGACGACTCATCTTGGACTCAACTTGGCAATAAATGACACATTGACTTGACTTGTGACTTGTATATTTTTATTGACTTGCTACCCTTGGTTCGGTAATATAACACATTCATCCAGAAGCCTTACAACTTTGTACAATGCTTCCATCTCTTTTTACCTACCAGTCACATGATGATCTGTTTTCAAGCCCAAAGTGTGGGCACAGTTCTCAGAGGGGAACAGCAAATGGGTTAGGCAGTGAGCTTGAGGCAGGATTGAAGTCTGCTCATCAGCTTGTTCCTGCTGTGGATTGGAGAAGCTTTATAAAATATTTTGTAAGAGCAGAAGGCAAGACTTGCCTCAGAGCACAGGATACATGTCTCGGAAGGGAACAGCAAATTCTTTACGTAATGGACTTGAGGAAGTAGGATCCTTCCTTCTGAAGCTTTTAAAGCTTCAATAATGGGGACTAAAAAGGATCCTATTCCCCAATTCATTGTGTCCCACTGACATAAAAGCTACAGCTTGGGGAATGGGGAATAAAAAGGATCCTATTCTCTACCTCCAAAGATGCAGATGGCAAACTCACAAATGTGGAGGGCTGACTCTACTTAAATGATTAAAACTGACTTTATTCAACTCTGTATATTATTCTGGAATATAGGTTGGGGTAAAAAGTGGGCTGACAGACTTGACTTGAAAGTCTCTCTTGCAAGGACTTGAGACTTGACTTCACACTTAAAGGTAGAGACTTGAGACTTGGAGTAAAAAACTTAAACACATCAGTGCCTCTGAAAGAACTCTGTCATCATAGTTATGACAATGATTCAGGATCTTGGCCAAATTCCTTTCCTCTGTGACTTCAAAATTTCTGTAAATTTGACTTCTCGAGGCCAAGCAATCTCTTAGGAGAAGCCTCCCTTCCTTGTCTCCTTCTGAAGGATCCTAAGAATTGGATAAAGGGTGAGTGGGATCTTCAGGACAGTGACTGGGGTGACTGAGGGGACCCTTCCATAGAGTGATCAATGATGATGGGTTATATAATCTTGGAGGCTGGCTGAGTGGCCCATTTATGATCTGTTTGCTAAACAAACAGGGATGAGAAACCACTGTATCTAAATTATCGGGAAAGAACATCCATAAAAGAGAAAAACAGAGATCATAAACAGACAATAATTTAACGGGAACAAGAATCATAAAATGAAGGCTGTTCCACATAGATGAGGATAATTGGAATCTTGTCTCCCTCTCTCCTCACGCTCAGGCACTCCTTTACAATCTGCTGTTTCCAAGAATCTGTGACTGAAGCTTTTTTTTTAAGTGAGAATCATAAAATTGGAAAGAACAAAACACAGGCAGAGCTTCTCCAATAAAAATTGTTGCTATTGTTGTTGTCGATGTGTTCCTTCAAGGAGTTTCTGACTTATTGTGACCTTATCATTGGGTTTTCCGGGGCTGAGAGTGTGTGATGAGCCCAAGGTCAACTAATGGGTTTCCATGGCTGACCAGGGCATTAAACCCTGGTCTTCAGAGTTGTAGCCCAATGCTCAAACCACTACATCATGCTAGCTCTCTCTGGTAAAAATTAGGCTCTGTTTTGATCTATTCCCCTCCTACTTCTTTAAATCATACAGTGCTGGGGGCAAGGTCCAGGCAAGTGGGGAGACAGGGGAAAGTTTACTAATTCCTGAAGATCCAGCCAGGCTTCTCCAGGCCACAATCCTGTTGTTGCTGTTGAGTGCCTTCAAGTCATTTCAGGTCATTTTCCATCTAAACATTGAGAAGAATTTTCTGATGGTAAGAGCAGTTTGTGTCCATTGCTTTGGAGTGTGGTGGAGTCTCCTCTTTTGGAAGTTTTTAAACAGAGGCTGGATGGCCATCTGCAAGGAATGCTTTGATGGTGTCTTCCTGCATGGCAGGGGTTTGGACTTGATGGCCCTTGTGGTCTCTTCCAGCTCTATTATTCTATGATAACAGCTATTTGAAATAGAGAAACCCTGGAATATATTTACCAAATTGAAGAAAGCCTGAAACAAGCAAGCAAGCAAACAAATACCCAAATTAGCCCACTGGGAAGGGCAAGACTCCATCCCCTCCTTTTGCATGGCTGAGGTAAATAAGCAGAAGGGCTACTCTTTTTTTAAAAATTTGAATTCAGATTGCAGCAA
Source organism: Ctenosaura bakeri (assembly GCA_948474755.1). NCBI lineage: Eukaryota > Metazoa > Chordata > Lepidosauria > Squamata > Iguanidae > Ctenosaura > Ctenosaura bakeri. The sequence goes on along the minus strand of CAOLHI010000733.1, from coordinate 263,748 downwards.
CTAAAGAAAGCTGAGGATCAAGGGGAAAAATGAAACTGGCTCATTTTAAAAGCAGCTAAGAAAGTGGGACATCAGATGGTTAACCTTTGCACACTACACTATTATAGTGCTATTATTCCACTTTCAATTCTGGAATTCTGGGGTTTGTAGTTTAGGGAAGACAAAGAGTTCTCTGGCTGAGAATTCTTGAGGCCCCTCCCTAAACTGCAAACCCTAGGATTCCACAGGACTTAGAAATAGAATGATAGCACTATAACAGTGTAGTATGGAAATGGCCCAGGATTGTCTCTGGGAAACTGAGAGAAGTTGTGGGTATGGGATTTATGAATCTTGGACCTTCTCTGGAGAGAATTTGCTGGAAGTTTTGTAGTTTGGGAGGCACACACACAGACACATCCTTCCCCAGGTGACGTGCTCTCTGAGGAACTACAACTCCTATGTTTCCATGGACTGGTGGTTGTCCAAGTTATTTTTTGAAACAACAACTCTCAGAATCTTCCTTGGATTACAGCTCTCAGTGGCAGTGCTGGATGGGATTTTTTTTTTTTTTTTTGGTAGGGGAGGTGCTAGAAGTAGGACAGGTGGCTAGAGAGACGTTGCACTATAAACATTGGGACTTTGATCCCAAAGGCCATGGGACTCAGTGCAAGTGGAAAGATTTACAGGCTTTAAATATGCCCAGAGTAAATATTTTCTTCCCTTACGTGTTCAAACAGAGTCATGCAACTATTTAGTGTGCCTGGGATAAAACTGTAAGAGAAATTGACTTTATAAAGCAAATTCGTGGTTTCTTAATGGAAAAAGAAAACCCAGGAAAAATCTTGTTTAAAATGAATGGATCTGAATACATACACTGAATACATACACTGAAAAAAACCAACTGAATACATACACTGAAAAAAAGCAACCAAATAATCAGCAAGTTCATTAGGCTGTATGCCGTATTTTCGGGGGAAAAAGCAGCTTTGGGGAGCAGGGAGAAATTGGAGCAGAAGTTGAAACATTTTGGCAATTTATTTATAAAGTTGTTCAGCATACTAAGAAATATATGTTCTTGGTGATTCGTGTTTTCAGGATCCAGAACTGACTTGTCAGAAGTGCTTTTTTTAAATATATACATACATATACACTTAAGTGTAAACCACTATTTAATTTCAGGAATGCAGAAAATGTAATTTTAGAATTCAATCAGACTCCCCCCCCTCAAATCCTGAGACTGTACACATGAAATATAATCATGGTACATATGTAGGAATGAGGAACAACACCCGTGTTCCCCTAAGAGGTGGAGGACCTTGAGGTTCACCTGCAGTGCCAGCGTCTCCTTAGAATTTGGGGAATCATAGCTCAAAAGAGGCTTATGAGAGGCGAGTAATGGCAGAATCTTTTCACCTATGTACAGCTGTATTTACTGTAGAGAAGACTCCAGCTGAAAGTTAAAACAAGGCTTTTTTTTTTTTTTTTGATTTAACAAACATACAGGAAATTGGACACTCCAAGAACCATACAAGGCTATCAGAAAGCAAGGTATGAAAGTCTGGGTACGGAGACATATTGGGGTGAAGAGAGTGATAGTTACCAATTCTGAAGAAGACGGTTGAAACAGAGTGGCTCAGACAGTGTCTGAGGGTAGCAAGGATGAATAGCAGTCCAGGTACCACATATTATGTCCAAGTACTACAGTCTGTTGGGGCTGAAACTAGAGTTTATGTACCTTATTTCCTACCCTGAAGGGGGTGTGCAGACAAAGCAGTAGTGGCTTTCTCATGGGATTGACAAAGGACCCTAGAATGGGCTGATTGCCTTAACTCTAGGGGACAAAACATTGATGGGAGTCATGGCAATCTCTTAATGTCTTGGTTGGGCAGAGGGTGTAGGGGGGATTTACGTAGGATGAAATCAAGGGATAGTCTCTGATTGCTTCACCTGGGCAGTTTCATCTTCCATTATTTTTTGGTGTGTGCAAAGCCTGTGGTGTTGAAAGGATTAGCATGGATCCATTAGTGTCTGGGTTTCCCACGGAATTCTCTCTGCACTTATGACCTGGCCATGTTCAGGTCAGCGTGACTTGGCAACATGCTTTCTGGTCAGCATGGTTTTGGTCATGTTTTTCAGCTATAAATATGTTTAACTATGAAAATGGCACATCCCATAGGATGGGGTGCGTGTGTACAGTACAGTAACACCTAAGAAGCTTTGCTAGATCTAAGGGGAAGGGCAGGGCAAAATGAGTATGTCACGTTGTCTGATATCTTAATTTTACCTTGAATCATGAGAAGAAAATGAACAATTTGGATGAGAGGGTGGAAAAAAACTGGGATTACTTTCACAGTACCTGCTTATAGCACTATGACACTACCTAAACTATTATGGCTTCATCCATGGGAAACTCTGGAGTTTATAGTATAATGAGGCACTAGTGCAGTGGTTCTCAATTTTTAGTGCCCCAGATGTTTGAAACTTCAACTCCTAGAATTCCTGAACAATGCCCATACTAGTTGGGACTTCTGGAAGTGGAAGTCCAAAACAAGCATTAGGAGGACCAAAGGCTGAGAATTAGAGCTCTCTGAGAATTCTAAACACTCCTCCCTAAACTGCAAATCCCTGGATCTCATAGGATACAGCCATGGCTGTTAAAGTGGAATGATGCTACTATAATTGGGTAATGTGGAAGGGCCCCAAATTTCTGGAGCAGCAGCAAACAAGCTTGCTCCATCTTCTACACAATATCATTTTCAGGTATTTAAAGATGGTTATCATGCCCTTGAGTGTGTGTGTGGGGGGGGGGTGGGGAGAGAGAGAGAGAGAGAGAGAGAAATTGGGCGTTTGGGGAGCTGCTCAAAAGTCTCCCATAATTTGTAAGTAAAACTGAGATATAGAGCTGTACAATATGACCTGCATCTAATTGTTAATCTCATCTCCAGTAGACCCATCGAATCAATGAGACTTACAGAAGTGTTGATTTATCAAGTTACCATTGATTCAATGGGTCTACACTAGTTGGAACTAACAATAGATTAGGTACATTACTACTCTATGTCTGCATGCCTGTGTCACTGTTTTGCATCTAGTTCTATTTACTAGACCTTGGACTTTTGGTTGCAACAAAATGGATCCTGTGTTCTGAAGTCTGCCACTTCTTAATTTACAGCAGTGCCACTAAACATTCATACAAAACAGCTCCAGTGCAAATTCAAAGTTTTACCAAGGAAGTCAACAATGTTTCAGTGATAACCTCCAATTATTCTTGGTGCACATTCAGAAACAGGACTAGGCTGTGTTTGCTTTTAAAAAAGGAATTAAAATCAAACCTTAAAATTTCCTTTAAGGAATATGTAAGACAACAACATTGCATGATTCATCTGTATTAAAATGTATTTAAGATTTTTTTTCTGTGGCAATGGAAACTGGTGTCAGTGATTGGCTGAGCTTCCCCAATGGTCATGGAAGGACAGGATAGACCATTGGCTGAACTGCTCTGATGATAAATGAAGAGCTGCTGTAGGACCACAGCCTGAGGAAGGAGATGACAGATGCCCAAGAAAGGACTCATATATTCTTGTGGTCCCTGTTAACTAGGGACAAACCTAATGTCCAAGTCCATAGCAAACCAGTGCTCTTTCTTTTCTTCTTCTTTGAAATTACCATATCTATATCTATATCTATATCTATATCTATATCTATATCTATATCTATATCTATGCCTTGCTCAGCCATCACATGTCAATATCTTTTGGGAACTTTAGATTTCAGAGATTTGGGCTCCCGATGGTACTACTCAATGTGGCTGAGCCATCTGAAATAAAAACATCATATAGGGCATTCTTAGGGACACTGTGCAGGCCAAGAGGATGCTGCTCCTTAGGAGGACATAGTAACCGAAATGAAGATGCCATAGATAATTGTGATACAAATTCCCACCCCCAGTGCTGTGTGGGCCAAAATACGCGCCATCCTGGAGTTTCGTTGTGCAGCCATAAGGTTTCCCATATGATTGGCTTCTTGAGTCTGGAGAGGAAGAAAGAGAAACAATAGGTTAGCAATAAAAGTACAACCAGAATGGCTGGTCCTCAAATCAGGAGCAAGCAAGATGTGGCCCTAGGGCCTAGGTGTGGCCCCCAAAGATTTTTTTGTGGCCCTTGGCTCTTTCAGACTCCTTGAATTGCTCTGTGCATGACTCCTTGCAAAGGGGTGGATATTCTTTCCTGAAAGCCTCTGGGATAGGAAACTCAATTTTTAAAATAGATTGCAGCATCTTCTCCTGGTATTGTTTAAACTAACCATAACTATCTTTATTTCTTACCTGCTTCTCCCTATGCTCTGAGGTGGGAAACAAAAGGAGATTAAATACCTAGTGCTAGTTAAAAGAGCATATACAATCAATTTATAATTAAAACAAGCAATACATACATACTTCAGAATTTAGAATTTAAGAATCATCTGGACTGGCCTGCTGGACAAGACTGGTCTTTACTGCTATTTTAAACTTATACAGCATATCCAGCTGGTAAATCATCTCTGGCAGGTCATTCTACAATCTGGGGTCAGCTGCAGAAAGTGTCCTCCGAGTAAGGGCCTTTCCACACTACACTGGTGTAGTTATTTTATTTCACTTTCAACCTCCTGTGGAATTCTGGGGTGTGTAGTTTATTGAGGCCAAAGAGCTCTCTGGCTGAGGATTCTATAGCAGGTTGAAAGTAGAGTAATAGCACTATAACAGTGTAGTGCAGAAAGGCCCTTACAATCATCAGCCCAGTTTTGGTAAATATAAATGTCTCCCACAGTGTACATGGAAGAAGGCAGTCCCATAGTTAACCTAGATCCAAACCATCTAGGGCTTTAAAGGTAATCCACACTTTGTAGTGTGTCTCTGGGGCTCTCCCTAAACTGCAAACCCTAGGATTCCATAGGATGTTGAAAGTGGAATAATTGCATCATAACAGTCTAGTGAGGAAATGGTGACAGTCTTTGGTCTCATGCTTCTCACAACTTACCAGTGTGGTCTGAGAGCTGACCTAGGCAATACTTTCCCTCTATCTGATTTAGAATTAATTGCAGAAGGCCTTAGCAAGAGGAACGGAGAGGATTTAACCCTTACTACACCATCAGCCTTTGGAACTCATCTCGATTGAGGTCTACAGCCTGCAATATTTTACTTCCCTAACAATGTAATCCTCATGTTTTAAGATCACTATTGGGTAACACAAATTTCACTTGCGCTCCCATATATGTAGCAGGATGATTGCAGCAGATGGAGGCCAGTATCCTGACAGTGGCTTACATACCACATTGTGCTGGGTTATGCCGATTCCACTGAGCACTCCTGTACTATATTATTGAGGTTGTCATAACTCACCCTGTGGAATTCAAAGAATCTGACTCACAATAGTCTGAGCAGGAGATAAAAACTGTTTCTCTCCAGAGCCTGAGCAATCAAAAGCAGACACAGGGCCTTTCTGCACTAAGAGAATGGTTGCCTGTCTTATCCATTTGTTGCATTTGTCTAACTTTCAACATTTTGGCCATTTCCGCACAAGGCTGATACATTGTAGCAATGTTGAATTCTTAGTCTCCCGTCTGCATGTTGAACTGTTTTAGCTTTGTAGTTTTTCTTGTGGTTCTGCATGTTTTCAGCCCCCAGAACAGTTCACTGTAGTTCACTGTGATGTGAAACTGCTGCATGTGAAAATTGGAAGAACTCTGATGTAAATCTGCCAAATTGGTTCTGCTTTGGTTTTCGCCTACTTTCAGAAGTGTAACATCAATTCACATCACAGAAGTGGCCGGCTATGGGAGTTCCCAGGCTGTCCTTTCCATCACTTCTGTCCCTATCTCTCTCCACCCACCAAAGGACAGGCTACCATCATCATTGTCTTCCTGTGTTAAACGGACAGTGAGAAGAGAGTGGATCCTGGAATGGACTCTTAAAACGTGTTTTTTTTTCTATGTATCAACGAACATACATTCCTATGCACAAATGTAGCAATGCAGAAATGTGTTAAAAATGTGTATGTGTTTTTTAAAAAACAGACCAATCAGTGATGGCAGAGTGGGGTTAGGGAGGGGAATAGGAGTGGCCAGGGACTTGCTGTTGTGGATGCAGGAACCACTATTCTCTGCAATAGTACGGTGTAAATGTGTGTGTGTTTGTGTGTGTGTGCAGCCAGCACAGTTTCTGAATATCTGAATTCAGTTTCTGAATTGGAGTATAAAAACACCGCTCTTGACATGCAGTGAAAAACTCCTCCCCTCTCGTGCGGAAATGGCCTTTGATGGAGAAATAATTTTGGGCGTAGCTAATGACTGAGTTTGGAAGCAAGAAATTACAAGTAACATGGGTTATTTGAAATAAACCTCGAAATAGGTGTGCGTGCGTGTATGCATGTGTGTGTGTGTATATAAAATAAAGTTACATTTGAAAAGAAATAGAAGTAGAACCTAACACCCGAATCTTATTGTTTGTTCCAACAAAAGTAGACCCATTGAATCAATGGGTTTTACTTACAGGGTGCCTCACCGTTGAACGCTTGATTCGGTAGGTTTACTCCAGCTGGTCTCAAGCCAATAGGACTCAAATTTACTTGACTTGTGAAATGAACAACATTTCCTAGTTATTTTAAAAGGGTATTTTAAGGTATTTTGAGAGGTGGTTTGATGAATTCCCTTCCCCCCGTCCCAGGTTTTAAGGGACTGTGTGACCTTATGGGAGCTGCTGAGAGAAAGGTAAGAAAAGAAGCACCTGAGGTGGGGGGGCAGGGGTTGGTGAAACTCACATATAATCAAGTCTTTGAAAGTGAAACCTGCAAATGTGAAGGGCTGCTCTGGCACAGGGTCGGAGTCCCTTTCTAACTCTATGATTCTTTTCTTCACCAAATTCCAGTGATGTAGACTTGAGCTGATTGACTCAGACTCAAGTTGGACTTAAGTCACTTCAGTGACTCGGCTTGGACTTGATTTGGCAATAAACTGACTCGACTCGAGACTTGTATATTTTTAGTGACTGACTTGCTTTCACATAACACATTAATCCAGAAGCCTTACGACTTTGAACAACACTTCCATCTCTTTTTCCCTCCTGGTCACATGATGATCTGTCTCAAGTCCAAAGTGTGGGTGCATTCTCAGAGGGAAACAGCAAACAGGTTAGGCAATGGACTTGAGGCAGGGATGAGATCTGCTTGGCAAACTGTCCCTGCTGCATATTAGAGGAGCCTTCTGAAACTTTTCCTAAGAGCAGACGGCAAGACTTGTCCCCAGAGAGCAGGATATGTTTCTCAGAGGGGAAGAGCAAATGTGTTAGGCAACGAGCTTGAGGAGGAAGAATCCTTCCTTCTAAAGCTTTTGAAGCTCCAGTAATGGGGAGTAAGAAGGATCCTATTGCCCACTTCTGAAGCTGCAGATGGCAAAAATGCAAATGTGGAGGGCTGACTCTAGATAAATTGTGAAAATTGACTTTATTTAACTCTGTGCAGAAATTCTGGGATATAGGTTGGGGTATAAAGTTAGCTTCCAGACTTGAGATTTGACTTGAGACTCAAAGAAAAAGACTTAAAATACATCACTGCCAAATTCCTACTTTTTTCTTGGATCAAATTTATGTCCCTCTGGGGCTGGGGAATCCTTTCTTAAGGGCCGACAACCCAGGAACTAAACCATGAAGTAAACACTATGGAGTCTAGAGGGGAATTTTTAGCAAAAGAGTTTTGGGGATGGGTGAGGCAGAACCCTATTAGCCTCAAAAATGGCCTTGGAGGGCAACAGTTGGCCATTAAGCTGCACTCTACCCATCCTGGGGTTGTCAACATAGCTACCTTGTGCTAGTAGATCCAGAGCTTGGATAAGTTACTTTACTAGATTTGTTGTTATGTGCCTTCAAGTCGTTTCTGACTTATGGTGACACTAAGGTGAACCTATCACTGGGGGCAGAAAGTGTGTGACACACCCAAAGTCACTCATGGCTGAGTGGGGAGTCCACCCCCCAAATGGAAAATTTTAGGAGCTATAGCCCCCCCGCCCCCAAATCTAGGAATTATTTAAGCCCAGTTTGCATACACTAACAATGTTAATATAATTCTGTGAGCAAAACCCAGATGCCCTTGTAGCTGAGATAAAACAGAAGCCAGGGCAGCACATGCCACGCCAACAAACAGCTTAGCCTTTCTGCTTCAACAAAGCTTTCTCTTGTTCTCACCGCAGCAGACCACAACAGCTATCCTTACTGATCAAAGGTAAACATGCCGATGGTGGCTGCCAACTTGGATGGTTTTAGAAAGAGATTTTAAGGGAGATCTGTGATGACTTTTCATGAGCTTGGAACATGAGGCTTGCAAGTGAATTTGTTAACACTGATCATTTCAAAAATGAAATTCCTTCGTTGTCGCTACCATTGGAAGAGCAGACATTTATTTTGTTGTCCCCAAATATCATTTAGGGTTCATTTGTTTTGTTTTTGTTTTGTTTTGTTTTGTTGCTTATTCTGGTAGCTGTATCCCACCAGCTTTAACACTTGAATTATGCAGGAAAAGGATCTTTAAAAGGCCCCAATTAAACTCAAATCAAGGCATTCTCTATAAATCTATTAAAAATAATTATGACAGAGCTGTCTGATCCTTTTGCCTACCGCCCATTTCTTTGTTGTGTGCCTTGAAGTCATTTCTGATTTATGGCGACCCTATCATGGGGTTTTCTGTGGCTGAGAGTGTGTGACCCACCCAAGGTCGCCCAGTGTGTTTCCATGGCTGAGTAGGGGGCTGAACCCTGGTCTCCAGGATTGTAGTCCAATCAGGGTGGCTCTCTGTCGGGACATAAATTCTTGACTGTTTTGTCTTTGCACATGGGAATGAATAATTACAGTAGCTTTCTCTCTGCTGCTGGAGAAACTAAACATTCCTCTGCGGTATTCTGCCTGCATCTGAATGTCCTGAAGCCTTCCAGAGGAATTGTTCTCCATAGAAAAACAAGTGAGATTTTTGTACAAAGATGTGATTTCTGATCACAAAAAAAGTTTTCTGCACACAGAACACCCCACGTGTTTTTCTTTGCAGAATCATTTTTCTGCAACCTTTCTGCATGTTTGCATTTGGGGAGAAAGTTATACCAAAAAAAAAAAAAAGGTATATTGCTGGTTTATGTCTTTCCTGATGGGGTTCCCTGACTCTGGCAACTTGTTTTATCAACCTGGGAATGAACAACAAAGACTGTTCTTCCCAGGAATATTGTCTTGACCCTCCCTTGTACTCCCCCAATCTTATTCTCAGCCAAGTATTCATAATTACACCCAGGCTTACCTGTATAGAGTAAACCAAGGCAGCGATACCTAGAGGTAGGCAGCAGCAAAGCATGGTGAAGATGGAGTAGCAAAGGTAGGTGGGTTCATTGGTAGTCTGGGCAGGAGTGATGATGATGGTCTGCTGGGACTGAAGGACTGGACCTTGGTTGGGCAGTACGCCAGGTGGACCAGGATAAGGCTGGTATTGTGGTGGCATGGGGGGAGCAACTCCATAGCCTGGGATGGGTGCTGGCCCATGAGGAGGTTGCAGTGGATTGGGCTGTCCGTCAGGTTGCTTTTCTGAGTAGGGGGGTGGATTCTGCATGTCAGAACCTTGAACCTTCGTGTAGTTGGGGTTGCTCATGGAGAGAGCCTGTTCTATTCCTCCTTGTTTCGAAGCTCAGGGAGAGCAGTCTCTTCTCCTTTCTTGGTTCCTCCTGCTTCACCAACCAGCTATTGGTCTTCTGGTTCTCTTTCCTCCGTAGCTGCCTGTCCTGTAATTTTCCTCCAACCTTTGACTTCCACTCCTTGTAGTGCTTTCTGCTGGTGAACTAAATCTTCTTTTGGGACTGGATGCCTGGATCTGCCAAGCGAGTTCACTCTGCTCTCCTTGTTTGTGCCTGGGACTGTTGTGTACTGCTCTGGCTCCTGCACAAAATGACTTCAGGGTGCCTTTTGTAGTCCAGCTTAACAAGTGGGTGGAATAAGGAATGAAGAAGTAAGGAAGTTTGTACTAAGTATGGCAACTTCTGGCAAGGATAAAGATCTCTCCTAGCAGCAGAGGGCTCCTGTTTTTTACTGATCTTTACACAACTTGATCATGCTCTAATGTTTGGCCACACATATCCTACTTTTCATCTTTGAAATGTTAGAGGTTATGAAATCTGAGCTACCACTTGAGGAACTTGGAAATGTTACTTTTGGGTAACTATAATTCCCAGAATCTTTTAGCCAGTGTCACCACTGGCCATAGTCGCTGGAGCATTGTAGGAATTGTAGACCAAGAAAGTAACTCTTCTAAGCTCTGGACAGTTGTCTCTTGTTATTTATGTCATTGTTATACACCCACATTATCATTGTCTAATGCTGTTGGTTTTCATGCAGGATACTCTTTGTTCAACCCAGTTGGAATGAGAAGTATTTTGCCTAACAAGCATTTCACTCATTCAAAAATTGACATATTTTGTAGGAGGTTCCCTGAACAAAATATACCCTAAATTTTCAACATTTCTTTTCCAAAAGGGAAAATAAAACAGAGAATAAAAAGAAAAAAAATCCACACCACCCCCCTTTTCTCTTTTCTTTCACTTTCTAATTGCTACCGTTAACTGTTGGAAATTCTTCTACTTGGTCTTTGTAGAAGCACTAAGTTCTTAATCCACATTTTCTTCTGCGGTTTTATCTGTGGCTGTGATCACAACAGGAAGAGAAGCATTATCATCCCAAATGGCTGCAGATCAGACTGCTGTAAAAAGGCACAATTTCAGAAGCCTTTTGGTAAGCTGGCAATCTTTCCTTTTAACAGGATTATATGTACCTTGGATATTTGAGCAATGTGAGAGCTCAAGGGCGGAACATTCTTCAGATTTTGATTTCCTTGGAATGAGACCAGTGGAGCTTACAGTATTTATGTGATACATCTATACGTACATGTAATTAACTGTGAATTAAATGTTCAGATCAGATATCTCAGGTGAGAATACAGTGACTCATACCTTCTTCACAGCCAGAAAGCCTGATACCTCATTTCCAAAGAACAGGAAATGAATAAGGACAAAAAAGACACGTGCTTTTCTACAAGGAAACCATCTTCCATTGTAAAGTTGCTTTTTAAAAAGCAAGCTTTTAAAATCTTGAACTCACCAGGGAAGTACAGCTCTCACCTTTGACCTGAAGCTCTAAGGAGTGGGCATTCCCCTATGCTGAAGATGTCAAATTACCAGTAGCTGTGAAATCACAAATGGCATTTATTTTCTGTCATTGTTAGGGTCTGATTCTTCTCTTTATTTTACCCTGCTTTTTCCTTGCAATTGGGACTCATGTCTTGTAGGATAGTCTTGGTGGAAATTGCATTCTCTACTGCAACTCCCAGAATCCTTCACTGGTGCTGTCGGCTGAAGGTGTCATACTATAAGCTCCGGTGATCTCATTCCAGGTCAAACACAGACAGGATCCTCCCTAACAGCTGCAACATACAGACATGAACAGGAGAATACTTACTTCAGCACAGTGCAGACAAGAAAGGGAGAGTCCATGAGGCTCAGAGCACATATACGGAAGATACATTAATTAGGCAAATGTGTAGTGCCTTGAACTGGATGGATCTGAATGTGTGCGTGCTGGCTAATAAATGCAAGAGATGGGGTAAGCATAAGTTTGTTGCAGACACTTGCCATTTCTAGTGGAAGCAATGTTTTCTTCTTTTGATCCTTGGCTTGTGTTCCTGAAAAACCTTGACCCTCACTTTGTGTGCTGACTATGCTGCTGGATACTTCCTTGAACTGACATTCTGAATTTATTGCTAACCTGAACTGTTGAAACAAGAACAGTAATATAATAATAAGCTTCTGTAAAACCTGCCTCTGGCTGCCACCATGGGCCCTTTTCGCACGGGCTTTCTGTCGCGCGACAGCCCCGTGAGCCTCACGGGAGTGGGAGCGTCGCTCTGCACGACGCACTCCCACTTCCGCCAGGCTCACGGGGCTGCAGCGGCACAATTGCAGGTTTTTTGATTTTCACCTCTAAGCGAAAATCACCCGCGCTCGCGCAACGCTCCTAGCGCCTGTGTGCACTTACCTCCTGTGCGGAGTGTCGGGGAGGCGGCCAGGTCGCGCTTCCTTCCCTCTGCCCCTGCGGAAGGGGCGGGGCGGGGCTCTAGCGCAACGGACGTGACAGCCTCCTGCTTGGCGCGCATGGGGGGACAGATGAGCGAGCCTCCTGCTTCCTGGGGGGCGGGCGAACGCGCGAGCCGCCGCCTTCTCCGGGAGGCTGCCGCTTCCCCGCTCGTTCCTTCACCTGCGGAAGGAAGGAGGGGGAAGCGGCAGCTTCCCGGAGAAGGCTTCTCGCGGGATCCGCCCTCCCCTGCTCGCGCGAGAAGCCTCAATGCGAAAAGGGCCACTGACTCTGTTTAAGGGCTGTGAACTGTGGCTGGCTTTCTAAATAGGGTAGAAGGATAATGGGACTTTTAGTCCAGAAGTAACCTTTCCAGGCTGTTGATACTGATCATGCATAGATACAGTAAGCTGAAAAACAAGTTATTCATGTGTTTACGTAATGAAATAAATGCATGCTGCAGCTTGAAGTAGCTGGAGCTTGGTGATGAAGAACTTGCACCATGTGGCAAAGGTCTCAGTTTTTAAGGCAGAGAATCATCTCACCACTCAGTAGAAGATTTCAAGAGCAGGACTGGAATTTATCTTTACTCACATGTCAGGTAGCTGCTGCCAGTCAGAGCAGGTGGCACTGGCTTAACCTTATGGTCCAACTTGTTTTGCCTCTTTCTAGTTTGATGGCCTTACTTTAAGAAAGAGGCAATCTGGGATACCAGTGGTGTGGTTCATGGATGAGCAGAAAGTAGTGCTAGTGTGTAATTTGCAGTAGATTGAAAGGGATTTTTTACTTCCAAATGCCAAATGAACTTCCCTTGCCTAAATTATACTATTGAAATGAAGGCAGCTTGGATTTGAGCTATATTCAGAACATACATTCCTATGCACATGTGTATTATACATTTGCACGTTGTTAAGTTTGGATATAAAGTTTGCTGGCACATGTTAAATGGCTATTGTTTTTCTTGGTAGAGGAACCTAATGGTAATGTTTCCATTTTATTTCTTCTTCAGGTACCACATTTTCTGTCCCCAAAGTAATGTGTAGGAGTCCAGCTACTTCATTGTGTATACGTGTACTGTTCAAATAAACACTAAACAGATACAGTGCATTTTGCAAGTTAAATACATGCATGACTACTCAAAAGTAAGCACCAACAAGCTCAGTGGAGCTCACTCTCTGTTCTATCTTCATAGCATTCTAACCTGGCAGTATTTTGTAACTGGAGTAAGCATATTTTTGTCCATCTGTCCATCCTACAAAGGTTGTTGTTGTTGTTATTTTGTACTACATGATAGCTGGAATGCTACTGGTCCACCATCTCCCTCCAAGCTTGATATGATTTAATTGGTGAAATATGATTTAATGCCCAAAAATATATTAATTGGCCCTGACATGAGATAAGCCCTGAATTGACTGTAAGGTCAAGCTGGGCAGAGGAAAAACACTGGCTGAACATGTGTGATACAAAGTAGGTCAGAAATCCCCTCTAGGAATAGGCAAGGTCATTATCCCAACAATCACAGGTAGCTCCAGAGATAAAAGGCTTAAGTGGAAGCTGTACCATCTCTGCTGCCATACCATAGTGACAGGAAGTTTCCACCAACCCACTGATTGTTTCAGGCTTCCTTCTTTGCACCTGGACACTGTTACAGAGCTGGGATTGGTAAGCTGATGCAGATCAGTCCCATTGTACATCAAGCACTGATGTGCATTGGGCACTTTGTTGGCTCTGTTACATAGTAATGGAACAGCAGCCCTCTACTGGATATAGATGTTACGCAACCACACAATTCTAATATCTGCAGATGTAGGTCTGCTTACAAAGATGTAAGACCCCAACAACAACAACATATTTGAATATAAAAAGGCAATTGACCACTTACCACAACCTGAATGTAGCAAGGCGGTCATCTTTAACATTCAACCAAGTTGAAAATCAGCTCCTAATTTGAAGAGCTGGGCAGAATATTTTAGAGAGTCATCTTGTGATGGACTGATAACATGCACCACAACAACGATAAGCTGCTTACCAGGGAAGGACTGCGTGATCCATCCAGTTCTAGGAAATCACATGGTATCAGCAAACTGCAGATTAAAATGACTTCCAAAGTAACTTTTGGGTTCATGAATTTAGCAATTGCATGTTGTGGCTTGAGTAAAACATTGCTGTGGAGGTGGGGGATATCACAATAAATCTTGTCAGGAAAAAGAACATCATTTTTTCCCCCCAAACCAGACTAACAGAGCTAACTTTCTGGAATGTCACAAAATGATCAAGTGCGTGATCAAAACTCATATCCTCCTCTCTGCAGCCGATACACATTTTGCACTTTATCATTTTTTCCCCACTTTGTTAAATCCCTTCCCTTTAGTAGTGCTTGAATGATGGCAAGAGCAAACCTTTCATGGAATCCATGAATCTGGATTCTGCCCAGTTTTAGCCAAAACAGTTCCCCATATTCTAAGGCCATCATGAAGGTTGACTAGACCAGATACCTCCCCTCCGTTATTATGGAACTAACTCATGCTATGTTTCTTTCCCTCCACCTTACCATTTTAGAACAAAGACAGCAATACCGCAAACATGGTAAAGATGGAGTAGCTCAAGTACTCAGGTACACTGAGAGGCTGGACAGTTGTGATGAAGATGTCCCATGAAGGACATGGACTGCATCAGGGTTATATGCTTCTCTGAGTAAGCCATAGTAAGGTTGATATTTGGGTTTCATGGGGGAATGATTTCATTGCCCAGTATGAGCAGTGTCTCAGCAGAAGATTCCAGTAGAGAAGGTTCTTCTTCTTAATCCAGGGGTGGATTAAGATGGACAGAAACATTACCTTCAGTTTTCTCATATTATGCATTGCTCACAATGCAGTCTCCTGTCTTCTCCTTTGCTGTTCTCTAAGTGCCCTTTCTTGAGTTTTCCAGATTCCTTCTTCTCAGATTAGCCGAGGGTGTCTCATTCTTTCCCCTTTGATGTACCTTCAGTCCTTTCCCCACTTTTTGCTTTTCTCCTACTGTGGTACTTAATGGATCCTAATAAATCCTCCCCCCCCACTTAATGCTCACCTTAGAAAACAAAGCACTTTCTTCTGCTTCTTTCTATAGGGGACTCAAGTATTCTCCTGGGTCTTGGACAAAATGGCCATGCACTACTGCTGAGAAAAAGGAGAGGATAGAACATGGAAGAAGGAAATCAATTGCTGAGGGGGGAAAAAGGAGGGAGGAAGAGGGAGAAAAGAATGAATAAGAAATGTAGCAGCACCTTTATGACTAACTGGTTTTTATTTTTGCATGAGGTTTTGCAGATATAAACCACTTTGGCAGTCATAAGTGGACTGGGAACTCCGATAAGGATGTCACTGTTTCCATTACTGTAAAGATAAAGGAACACCCAGACACGGCATATCTTTCAGTGTCACATCCTGTACATTGGGCCATACTTCTAAAACATTTTATATTCGTACTTTTATAAAATTGGAAGTTTGAACAGAAGAACGTTAATAGATACTTATGTCCTGTCTGTCAAAAGCTGCTGGGAATCTTCCTTTTGTGAGGGAGACTGACAGCCGTTGACAACAACTAGCCAATGTCAAATGGCTAAGAAATATTGGAAATTGGAATGCTTTTTCTTTCTCCCAGGAATGTGGCTGGGGGGGGAGGAAATGGCAGAATTGCCCCCCCCCAGATTTAAATTCTGCCCCTTCATGAAGTTTTCCTTCAGTCCTCAATTTTTTTTAGCATTGCAGTAAATTCATTTGTGCATTAGAAATACTGTTTAGGCACCTGAACCAAAAAAGACAGGGGGATACAAAGTTACCGCAAGGATGAAACACAGACAATAGAAGGTTTCTAGGGTATTTCCACACTAGACTGTTATAACACTATTATTCCGCTTTCAACATCCTGTGGAATCCTGAGGCTTGCAGTTTAGGGTTCAGGATTCCATAGGATGTTGAAAATGGAACAATAGCACTATAACAGTCTAGCGTGGAAATGGCCTAGGTATGAATGATTCCAGTGTTGCACTCTTTTAGAACCTAGAAATTTAGGTACAGAAAGAAAATTTCCTTGGGACGGGATTCTTATTGGGAGGGATGGCCTCATTGCTTCCCCTCCACCAATAGCTACAGCCCTGGTTCACCTGCACCGCTGGCTGAGAGTCTTCTAATTCAATTCAGTTGTAACTTTTGGTGATGCAGATACAAGGCAGACTTCAGTTTAAGTCAGAAAGAGAGA
Source organism: Ctenosaura bakeri (assembly GCA_948474755.1). Classification (NCBI taxonomy): domain Eukaryota; kingdom Metazoa; phylum Chordata; class Lepidosauria; order Squamata; family Iguanidae; genus Ctenosaura; species Ctenosaura bakeri. The sequence continues at coordinate 247,409 of CAOLHI010000733.1, read as the reverse complement.
GAGATGAAGAGACACTTGAAGTCATTTTATCAAGTTTCCCGCTGCCTCCCACCCCTGCAGAGGCAGGGTTTATGTCAGACTTGAGCAAGCACTTCGTATAGCACCCCTAGTTGGTTCCCTATGGTGCCAGTGCCCCTGTTGATAGGTCTTCATTGCATTGCATAATGGGAAAATGATGATGTGTGTGTTTCCAGAACCAAATAAGATTTTCCAATAGAAAGTGTCCCACGGCTGCCAACAAAAGCACTTGGCAGCATACTTCTGCCCAGTAGGCAAACAATAGCCCTGTTTGGTCTTGCTAGCATGTGAAACCCTGGCAGCTATGGAGCGCTGATGCTGAATCTCTCCAGAACTTTCCGACTTTGCAGCTCCTCCCATTTCCACTCCCCGTTCAGCTGACCTCTCCAAACATGCAACCGATGGGATGAAGGACTCTATCCATTCCCACTTCTCATTTTTTCCCTATCCTTCTGTTTGATCTCCCCCATTTCCCTTTAGTTCTGAAAAAAATCAGTTATGCAAAGACATTTTCAGTCCCCCATATCACTGAACACACCTGATCTCACATAGTCTAGCATGGCCACATTTTTGTCCTCCCAAATCTGGGCAGCCTCATTTGCCTCTTGATCTCATTTGTACCATGTGGTCAACTAGGACCACTCCTTGTTAATTTTTCACTCAAGCTTTCTCCAACTGGGTTTCACGATCAGAGTTCCTTTATACAGGTATACCTCAGTTAATGAAGTAGATGTTTTCCTGAGCATGACTTCTTTAGCAGAAACTTTGATACCAGAGGCAGAAATAACAAGGAAAGAATTAGGGATAAGTTGCTACACCATAAAAAACAAAAAAACAAGAGCAGCTTGAACATGTTTCAGCAAACTTTCTATTCAGAACTAAAGAGACGTGCAAGTGAAATGAAACTGCCAGTTCAGGTAAGCATTGCATGAAGTAAACAAAAATTTGGAATCTTCTAGAGACCACTTCAAGACTTCTTGCAAAGTGGGATGATTCATTCACAAGCCCACTTTTCTGATAATTTCCAATTTGTTGGCCAAATGTATCAATCTATTCTGTTTTAATACGTAGGGGGTAACTGGTGGGACTTATCTGCTCTCCCATTTTCTCTCTGTTTTGTTGTTCACACATGCTCAGTAAGGGCTTCCAAAGACAGCTGCTGTTTACTTTGCCTACTGTAAAGAGGAACACATGGCTAGAGCTGGATTAGCTAGAATCCTGCCCTTTCCCTGCTTTATTGCATCATTTATTACAGACATACCTTAGTAATCCAAAACCAAAGGTTTGTTTTCTCCAGCCCTCCTTCACTATCTTCCTAATGCCAAAACTGCCAAAAAAACACCTCTAACCAGGCAGAGGGCAAGGAGAAAAGGAGGGCTGGGAGAGCATAAAAAGACTTTCTAAAATGAAGCTTCTTTCTGAGCAATGGTGGGCAACTTCCATTGAAAATCGAAATGCAGATATAGTCTCTCAGAGATTAAAAGGAAAATCAGATGATGACATTAACAAAGAATGGCAAGTTGTTCTGGAAATGGGTTAGGTATTGATAGGCTACAATTCTTGATTCATGCTAGCATGAGTAGCTAGAAGTAAAAATTAGTGGAATATCATGGAACATGTAAAGTAGGGTTGAAGAGCAGGATCTATCTTGTATGTTAACAAATGTAATGCGATGCATAAATGTTGATATGTCAATGAAATAACAGTATTGAAATCCAAAGAGGCGTGGAAGATGCTGTAATAGTTTGGTAAAATGTGCAATGAGAAATTTTTTTATACGATGTAATCATAATAAAATTAATTATAAAAAAAATAAAAAAAATAAAATGAAGTTTCTTTCTCAGAGGTTTTATTAACTGAGATATACTTATACTATAGAATCTAAGCACAATCTCTGTTTTCTCTCTGTAAAGTTTATAGATGGGAAACAAAGTGGACTTCGCTTAGATCCTTCATGTGTTGTGCAGAGGTGTTCAAGGTATTTTAGGCGTTACATGTTGTGTGTGTTTTGTGTGCCTCTCTGAAGAATAGTTTTCCTTAATAGGAGATGCTGCTATTCAAAAGGTTGAGCTTTCTCAACAACAACAACAACAATTCCAATTAATAACAATAATATAATTTTCTTACCTGTCTCTTGCTATGGATTGAGGCAGGGAAAAACAGATTAAAATATAGCAATAAGAAAAAAAAAACACACATTCCACAGTCAAAAACACAAAACACCAATTAAACATACATTATCAGTTAAAAGAACATTAACGTCAGTTTTGAAAGCATGCATACATATTGAATTCATAGTTTAAAAACTCAAAATTTAAAAACCATCTGGATAGGCCTGATGGAAGAGATTGCTCTTTAATGTTGTTTTAAACTTGGACAGTTTTTCCAGATGCTGGATCTCTTCTGGCAGGTTGTTCCACAATTTTGAGATGGCTGATGAAAACAATCCTTTGGTTAACGGTTGCCAACTTGGGCCATTTCTGCACTGGACTGTTATAGCACAATGATTCCACTTGCAACATCCTATGGAATCTTGGGGTTTGCAGTTTTGGGAGGGGCTGGCTGGCCCCTCCCAAAACTGCAAACCCCAGGATTCCATAGGATGTTGCAAGTGGAATCATTGTGCTATAACAGTCCAGTGCGGAAATAGTCCTGGTCTTGGCTGACTGAAGTAAAGGCCTCCTAGAAGACAGGAATGTACAAGGCAGATTATATGGGACAAGGTGATCGTATAGGTAACCTGGACCCAAACCATGGAGAGACTCAAAGCTAAGAACCTACACTTTGTACCTTTCCTGGAAACTAGTTGGCAGCCAGTGAAGTGATTTTAATATAGGTGTAATATGATCCCTAAGTTTAGAAGAAATGATATTTATTAAGTTTGCAAAATATCTGTCTGTGAGACAGAAAGAGTTACAAACACACATTTTTAGCATAGAAAAATCTTACATCCAGACACTGAAAGCATATCAATTTGTTATAGCCAGACACTGAAAACATATTGAAGACATGTATCAAGTGTGCAAGCAAGTGAATTTTAAAAAGCACCATAAGCACCCATTTCAGAACTGGAAAAGCTTTTCACATCCAGTCTCCTTTAAAATTCCTAAGCCACATTCAAATGGTTCATGTGAGTGAGGAGCAACGAGAAAAGCTGCAAAAACTCATTTGAGAGGTAGTAAAATTTCCAGATATAGAGGGTTAGAAACATTCCTAGGTACAAAGTATGCAAACAGTTCAGGCAAAGAAGATTGCAAAAACATTTTGAACTGAGTAAAGTTTGAAAAGAGCTCCCCCTCCCAATGCAACCCTTGAGTAGAGAGTTTCAAGTGATCTCATTTCCCTTACGCTCAGCCTTATCTCAAAATGAGAACAAACATACTGACCTGCCTCCGGTTGCTGTAAAGATAACTGAACTAATGTCATAGAAAGTGTTTTATGTGCTCAAAAACACCTTTTAAGTGCCAAGTGTTATTTAGAGCCATTTAGGAAACTAAGGTGGCTATCTTAGGTGATGGAGTGCTGACTGTGGAGATGCAAATGGAAAATTCTATTCCTTGTCCTGGAGGGACTTTGTTGTTGCTATCACTTCTCTCTCTCCTGTTCATGTAGACGTCCACCAACCCACTATCTGGCCTCCTTTTCTTCATCCTCCTTGGCCATTTCCTCACTACACTCTTATAGCGCGATTGTTCCACTTTCCATATCCTATGGAATCCTGGGATTTGCAATTTAGGAAGGGGTCTTTAGAATTCTCAGCCAGAGAGCTCTTTGGCCTCAGTAAACTACAAACCCCAGAATTCCACAGGATGTTGAAAGTTGAATAATAGCACTATAACAGTGTGGTGTGGAAATGACCAGTGTATGTGAGGCAAGGAGGATTGCCTGAGTAAAAACTGGAGCTATCTCCCCTACCTTTAACAGTTATGTAAAAGAATGAATTCCACCAAGTGTGGCTCATTACCTCTTCCGTGGTAAGCAGCACCTCATGAAATCCCCTCCAACACCAGCATTAAAGAAACAGGAACCCCCTCTCACCGGCCCCTCCCTAGACTGCAAACCCCAGGATTCCATAGGATGTTGAAAGTGGAACAATTGCACTATAAGTAGTGCAGAAATGGTTCTTGTCTCACCACGAGATGTTTAACTTCCACTCTTGAGCTTTCACACTGAGATTCCAGTTCCCTCTTTCCTTCTCACCTTACATAATTGCATTTTCCTCCCTTAAATTCTGCCCTGTGTCTCCCATTCACTTCCCTCTTACTTCACGTTACGTTACCTCACTGCACCACCATACCTCTTCTCTCTTCCTCTTTTCCACACTGAACCACTAGAGAGGGTTCCTGTTTCTTTAATGCTGGTGTAGGAGGGGATTTCATGAGATGCTGCTTATCACGGAAAGAGGTAATGAGCAACGCTTGGTGAAATTCACTCTTCTTCATGACTGTTAAAGGTAGAGGAGACATCTCCAGTTTTTACTCAGGTAACTCTCCCTGCCTCACATACATTGGCCATTTCCACACTATGCTGTTATAGTGCTATCATTTCACTTTCAATATCCTGAGGAATTCTGGGGTTTGTAGTTTCCTGAGGCCAAAGAGCTGTCTGGCTGAGAATTCTAAAAGCCCCTCCCTGAACTGCAAACCCCCAGATTCCATAGGATGTTGAGAGTGGAATAACAGCACTATAACAGTGTAGTACAGAAATGGCCATTGAATAGATGAACCTTCTAGTCTCTTTCTCTCTGTGTTAACTCATGTTCCTGTGCCTCCCTCTCTTGCATTATGCTATCACACTTCCTGTCTCCTAGAATCATATGATCATAGAGTTGGAAGAGAGCATAAGGGCCATTCAGTCCAACTCCCTTCCTTGCAGGAATACACTATCAAAGCATTCCCAACAGATGGCTGTCCAACCTCCAAAGAAGGAGACTCTACCACATTCCGAGGCAGCACATTCCACGGCTGAACTGCTCTTATCATCAGGAAGTTCTTCCTAATGTTTAAATGGAATCTCTTATTCTGAAGTCTGAAGCTATTGCACTGTGTCCTAATCTCTGGAACAGTGGAAAACAGGCTTGACAAATCCTCCACATGACACCCCTTTAAACATTTAAACACAGATGTCATGGTGTCTCTTAAACCTTCTCTTCTCCAGGCCAAACATAGGCCATTTCCGCACTAGGCTGATAGAGCGCTATGATTCCACTTTCAACACCCTATGGAATCCTGGGGTTTGCAGTTTCAGGAGGGGCCAACTGGCCCCTCCTGAAACTGCAAACCCCAGGATTCCATAGGATGTTGAAAGTGGAATCATAGCGCTCTAACAGCCTAGTGTGGAAATGGCCATACTCAGCTCCCTAAGCCTTTCCTCATAGGGCATGATTTCCAGGCCTTCTACCATTTCGGTCACCCTCCTTTGGACATGTTCTGGATTGTCAATACCCATCCTGAACTGTGGTCCCCAGAACTGGACACAGTATTCCAGGTGGAGTCTGGCCAAAGCACAATAGAGTGGTACCATCAGTTCCCTTGACCTAGAAACTATACTCCTGTTGATGCAACCCAGAACCCTCTTGCTTTATCCTACATTGTCACATCCCTCGCTTTCATTTCATGCCCCACCCACAATAGCTCCCACCTTTTCTTTCCCACTTAGAATAATAGAATCATAGAAATGTAGAGTTGGAAGAGACCACAGGGGCCATCCAGTCTAACCCCCTGCCATGCAGGAACACCCTCAAAGCACTCCTGACAGATGGCCATCCAGCCTCTGCTTAAAAACCTCCAAAGAAGGAGACTCCACTACACTCCGAGGCAGCATATTCCACTGCCGGACAGCCCTGACCGTCAGGAAGTTCCTTCTGAGGTTCAGGTGGAATCTCCTTTCCTGCAGCTTGAATCCATTGCTCCTTGTCCTGGTCTCTGGATCAGCAGAAAACAAGCCCTCTCCCTCCTCTACATGGCATCCCTTCAACTTGTCTCACTTTGCATTGCTGCACTTCTTTCTATCGCACCTCACACCCCACTGCCATGCTTGTGGCCCACTTTTCCTCGCTTACCTCACTTCTGTTAGAAGCACAGCAACACTTAGCATTGAAAAGTCAAGAATGTCTTAGAGCAAGCAGCAGTAATAAATTGAAATAGTTTGAGTGACCCAAAGGAGCCTCTCTTCTTGTCTGTCTCTATATATGCCAGGCCCTAAGATCCTCAGAGGAAGGCTTCCTCTCAGTCTCTCTACTATCCCAGGTTCACTTGGGGAGAGAGCCTTCTCAGTGGCTGCTCCCACCTCTGGAACTCCCTTCCTGGAGAAGTTAGGCTGGCCCCTCCTTGTTTTCCTTTTACCAGCAGGCAAAAACATTCTTATTTAGATAGCCTTTTAATATGTAAACAGGTGGGCTTTTAATTTATCAAGATGTTTTAAAATTTTTTTGTGGGTTTTTATAATTTAACTAGCGTATATACCAGCCGTTGCCCAGGATTTTATTTTCTCATAGGTAATACTTGTTAAAAAGATTTGAGATCCTGAGTCTCTAATTCCCCAAACTGTTTTGTCCAATACCTGTAACTTTTCCCCATATTCCCCAATCCAATCTGTATTCAGAGTTATTAACATACAGAGGTTGGATTTGTGAGGGAAAACACTGCCCTCCTCCTTGCTGCTAGGCCTCATTTCCATAGGAACCAGCCTATTCTAGACAGACACAGTTAACTGAAGCCCAAGAGCTCTTTGCTGAGAATTCTAAAGGCCCCTCCCTAAACTGCAAATCCCAGGATTCCATAGAATCTTCTTAGGCAGCCAATCATATGAGGGCTTCTCCTGACACAGTCAATCATATGAGATCTTCGTCTGACACAGACAAACAAACTTTGACTATTATATATTACAAGAAGATGGGATACACGAGGGCCAAATCAGCTTTGAGGCAGCACGTTTGGGATATCAAACTGCAAAAACATCAGAGTTTAATTAAAAGCATCCCAGTTCTGGGTAATATGGAGGTATCATTTGATTGCTCCGCTTATCCCGCTAAATTAATAGTTCTCAAATTTAGATCTGCTTTTACTGTGGTACATTTTAATATGCTTCCAACAGCCATTTTGGAAGACAAATACAAAAAGATTCTGTATGAGAAGTGCACTTGTCCATGCTCAAATGTAGCAGTAGAAATCTCTTGATCGTGTTTTATTGCGTTGCCCATTTTATCAAGGTGCTCATTCCATTTTAATAGCTCCAGTTTTACACAAATTTCCAGGGAGATCAGAAAGATTTTATCCATCTTTCCTGCTTGCAGATTGCTATTTACAAGTTACAGAAAAGGTGGCTAGGTTTTGTGCCTCTGTCATTACTACCCACAGACAATTAATACAGGGGAATATATAATTTAGGAATTTTGGATACTTTTGATTTATTTAAACCAGAAGCATTACATTTGAAATTTTACCTATCTTAAATTTTATATTTGGACTTTTGCTATAAATGCAATCTACTTAGTTTGTCTGTACCGTATGTCTGTCTGTCTGTCTGTCTGTCTGTATGCATGTATGATATATGAATTTTAGCTGAAACTGTAATTGTGTACTAGTATTATATTATATTATTATTTTATAGTAGCTTTTAAACACATTTTTATTTGATCTTTGACCACAAATAAACAAATTTAAGTGCATTGGATATGTATATCTTGGATGCTGTTTTCTTTTGGGGAAGTCCAGCACAAAGAACTCTGTTTTGGTTTTGCATATTGATTTTCCACATGCAAATATGTTAGGTTTACATCAAAATGCAAGCTAAAACAAAACAAAACAAACCTGCCAATTTAAAAGATTCTTCCTTGAGCTGTTTGTACATGCAACCTTGTTCCACCTCCCCAGTGTTCTAGAACAGGGGAACACACATCACCTATCACAAAAACAGGTGCTTGACTACATGAAGATAAATAAGACCAAAAAGGTAGCTGTTTCAAGGATCTTTAATAAATCTGATAGTTTTTCTCGGCAAAATAACTTTAGAAAACCATTTTATACATCAAGCGAAACAAACACAATTAATGGAATCAACAACATCTACTTGGGTGTATAGTTTCTCACCGCAAGTTAAAACAAACAATCTCCTTGGCATCCGAAACAAGCAGGACAAACAATTACCAATTCGGGGAAGGCATCAGATAAAGGAAAGAGGAATGCGTACTGGACCCAAAGAATAATGGAGAGAAGCAGAATCTGGGTAGCAATTGGTATTACATCAAGGGGCACAAATTGCCTCTCTTTGTTTTCCTCTGTGAAATGTTGGGTTGCTGAGAATGAAGACTCAAGAAAGTTGGAGAGCCTAAGCAGGAAGTTTGGAAGAGGAAGCAATTCAGAGGAAGCCTGAAGAACTGGAGCAAACTGGAGGAATAATTTGGAACTGGAAGGGCATTCGGTTAGGAGAATGAGCAAGAAGGGATAGCTGTGCTGGGCAGGAGATGATCTCCCTTTTACTAATTTAAAGACATGGATTATTATATATTTTGGTCTCTTTCAATCAATGGGATTTGCATAAGGGTTGACCCACCATTCCATACTTGATTTAATGGGTTTACACTATCATCAAAGTTCACTGCCTTTATCACTGGCAATAATGCAGCCACAAATGTGGGTGTTATTCCACCGTCCAATGGGGCAATATTTTACACGTGAACCTTGGTGCCTAAAGTTCTCCCCCCCCCTTTTATACTTTCAGTCTGTGATATCTGTGTTCCATTTTGAAGGTGGATGGTACATGTCCTTCATCTGACTGCTGACCCTCTGAAAGTTGCATTTGAAGTTTCATCAGAGAAGTTTAAACACAATGCTTTGCCATTCACACATTGCCTACTTGGTCATCAAGTCAAGTGTATGAAAGTGACATGATGACCATACCCATGTGTACCAGCTCATAGCAAGTCCCTTTCTGGGGAGAATGGTTCATGATTTCTCTGACTTGTATAGTGCTGATGTTCAAGGGGTGGAGGGTAGGGTGTTTTAGGTGGAGGGTTTTAGCATGTAGACACCCTGCTGGTGTGGAACATTCTCAGGGGCTGTTTGGTGGCTGAATTGTTGCGTAGGTAGCAGTGATGGCAAAGAAGATGATATACAGAATCAGGAATCCAAGACCAATCCCTAGCGCTGAGTGAGCTAGGATGCGTGCCAGCCTTGAATTCCTCCGAGCAGCTATGCTGTTTCCAACACGGTTGGCTTCTTGAGTCTAGAGATAAAGAAGGATAGGAAGTGAATTAGGGGGGTAAAAAAGCAACTGAACAACATCTCTGGCAGGCAAATGTGAGTGGCCCTTTGTGCTGGTAAACAATGACTCCTTTTGTCTGGACTGTATGACATTTCTTACTAGCCATCTCATTGGCTTAGACTGGAACTATTGTCTTAGGCTGCTAGCTATTCGCAGGCTGTGGAACTTGCTTTCAAGAAATTGAGGTAGGGGAGAAAATTGTTCTATTTACTGTATTTGCTGGCACACAAGACTCACTTTTTTTCCTGAAAAATACTGTTTGAAAACGAGGTGCGTCTTATACACCCATAAATAGTATTTGCCAGTGTATAAATGGAATGTGTCTTATTCGTGGGTGCATCTTATACACCAGCAAATATGGTAACTAGTGGGGGAGATCATTAAACCTCATCCACCATGCACCTTGTATTAGTCTGGTTCAAAGTCACATGTCCTTACTCTAACTTTTATTTTAACACTGAATGTTCATCATAGTACAGTCTAACCTTCAACCTGTGCATTTGGACTATTAATTTTTTTCTTTGAGTTTCCTTCAGTTTCAAGGATGACCTAGAAAAACGAGCAACCCAGAAATACTGATAACAGAGGATTTTAGACTGTATACTGACTAAAGAACCATACCCTTCCTCCAATCTGGGCCCATACCTTTCCCATGCTTTAATCAGAGCTATGCAAAAATGACCTTTCAAAAGTGGAAAGGATGTCATATGGAGGATGGAGCAAGCTTGTTTTCTGATGCTCCAGAGATTAGGACATGGAGCGATGGCTTCAATTTAGGTGGAAAAGAGATTCCACCTAAATATTAGAACTTTCTGATGGTAAAAGCAATTCAGAAGTGGACTACTCTGCCTCAGAGTGTGGTGGAGTCTCCTTCTTTGGAGGCTTTTAAATAGAGGTTGGATGGCCATCTATTGGGAGTGCTTTGATTGTGTATTACTGGCTGGAAGAAGGGGTTGGACTGGATGGCCATTGTGGTTTTTTCCAGCTCTATGATTCTATGATACTAATTCTTCATCTTATATGTTTGCAAAAAAATTGTCAAATTGGAGGAGAAATTCTCCAGCAATTTCTCAGAGGAGTGGCTTATTATTGGTATGTAAGTAGCACAGCTTCCTTCTTCAACCTCTACATTGATTTGGGTTTTTGTTTCTGCTGTAGCACACAGCAAATGTCGAAACTGTGTTGCTAGCTTAGTGGCCATTTTGTGTCCTTCATGGTTCCCAGACTTCATTCCAGGAACTTGTGTGTGTGCAGGTAGGCAGTGGAATCCACCGTGTGAAAAATATTCAGATAAATTTCTGCAAGTGAGTTTCTTTCTTGAGTGGAGAGGATGGGGACTGAGCAAAAGAAGAAAAGTCTTAGAAACTCTCAAAAAAAAGGCATCTGAGAAATTTCAGCTCAATAGCAGCCAGTGTAGCGTGGTGGTTTGAGCATTGGACTACAACTCTGGAGAGCAGAGTTTGATTCCTGCTCGACCATGGAAACCCACTGTGTGACCTCAAGCACACCACACATTCTCAGCCTCAGAAAATCCTGTGATAGCTTCGCTTTAAGATCGCCATAAGTCTGAAATGACTTGAAAACACACAGCAACCACAACAGTTCCTTTCCTATTTTCTAGCAAACTCCCCCTCACTTACATTAACATTCAGTTCTCCTAATGATTCCAATCTCCCAGTGACATTTCCAGAGCTTGGAGAAGTTACTGGTTGGACTACAATTCCTAATGAGAGTTGAAATGCAAGCATCTTTTTTCTTGATTCTGTCCAGGATATAGGCTGGCACCTCACACCCTCCTCTATAGCTGCTATAAATTTTGTGCTGTATTGTGCTTTCTCTTTTATTGTCCCAATTTTCTCTTTTATTGTCCTGATGATGATGATGATGATGATGATGATGATGATGATGATAATAATAATAATAATAATAATAATATCTTACCCAGCTTTTCCCAAAGCTTGAGGCACAACATAATTAAAACACAATATAATAATTAAAATACAATCAAAACCAAGCATAGGTTAAAATATACACTAAGAACATAAAACCATTTAAAATACAAATATATCATAATTGAAAATATATCATAATTAAAAATAGACTAGGTAGGCCTGCCAGAAGAGATAGTCTTTAGTACTTTTTTGAATTTGGACAGCATATTTTGCTGTTGAATCCCTTCTGTCAAGTTGTTCCACATTCCAGGGGTGGCCAATGAGAAGTTCCTCTGGTTGACTGTTGGGTGCAATGAAGCACCCTATTGCAGTGCTAGAGCAGAGAAAATTTATTTTGGGAGAGAAGCACAGGGTTATGGATGTTGTAGTCCGAGACTTAAATTCAGTTGTTAGTTTTGACTAGAGCAGACCCATGGAATCAGTGGAATCCATAAAATGGTTGACTTTCCACATGGAGACTAACAGTCAGATTTAGGCCTAAAAGATAGCTTTTTCCAAGCTCTGTGCAGCACTCATCCACCCCCCTGTTTTAGGCATGACTCCTTCCAGCAGTCTAATAAAATCAGTCCCTGGTATACTATCAGAAATGGGTACACACATAGACACACACAATTACCTGTATAGAGTAGACCAAGGCAGCAATACCTAGGGGAAGGCAACAGCAAAGCATGGTGAAGATGGAGTAAGCCAAATAATCAGGTTCATTGGTGGGCTGAACAGGTGAGATGACAATGGTCTGTGAAGACTGAAATACTGGTCCATTGTTGAGTCCTGCACTGGGTGGATTATAATAAGGTTGATACTTGGACGGCATAGAGGGAGTTTCTCCATAGCTTGTGGCAAGTGCTGGCCCATCAGGATGACTGGAGTATGGGGGTGGATTCACAACAACAGGGACATTGTCTTCAATCTTTGTGTACTTTGGGTAGCTCATAGTGCAGGTCTGCTCTTCTTCTTCTCCCTTCACCAAATGAAGTCTTTGCTCCTTTCTGAGGTCTCCACAGCCCACTTTGACCTTCCTAGTTCACTGCTCAAGTCCTTGGTCTCCCCTTCAGTGCCTTCTTTGCCTTTCTTCTCTGGTGGAACTCAAGGGCCAACCTGCCCAGCTCTTCCTCCCCTGGATGCTTGCCTTAGCAATACAGGCTGCTGTGCCTCAAAGCTTAAAGAATCTGAATGATTGTTGTGGCTTGTGGGCAGAATGACTTCACTGTGCCTCCCAGCCCAGAGGAGTGAAAGGATAGGATGAAGAATTAGGCAATGAATAACTCTGATGAAGAAATTTAGACTGGGTGGGGGAATTCCTGTAAGGGTTTCATGCACAGACAAGCATTCATCTTCCCCCACATCACAGCAGAAAACTGAGAAAAGTGATACTGTATTCTTACCAAGGATCATTTTGTATGTCTTGCCATTTTTTATTAATTAATTTATTAGAATATTCTCAAACAGAATAAAAAAAGGAGTAACAAAAAGAGAAAGGGTAAAGAAAAAGAAAAAAGAATTACATTTATGTAAGCAAGAGAAACACAAATGCCCAATTGTAATGTTATTTTAAATTTACATATTACAGGGGAAAAAAAGACCAACAAGAAAAAAAAAAAGACAAAGAGACTTTTTAGATAGCATGACTTCCTATCCAAACATTAGCCATTTCCTCACTAGCCTGTTATAGTGCTATTATTCCACTTTCAACATCCTATGGAACCCCGGGGTTTGCAGTTTAGGCAGGGAAAGTGGAATAATAGCCATTGTTAGGTGATTAATAAGTAAGTTTCAAATCCTGATATATACATTGCTCAGCTATATTCTTTACCATCGAAATAATAAACTTTAGTTAATCATTCAAACTATTTCCTATTTTATAATAATAATCTTTTATAGTCTGCAGTAAATGATGGTATACAAATATATACATTATATTGCATCCATACATAACAGAACATTCTAAATATCACTTATTAGATAAAAATAAATATAGACTAGAAATAGAAATAATAAATGACATCAATATCAAATATTACCTATAATAAATCATACAAAATGAGGTTTATTTATCAAGCCCTGCTACTCGACAGCTAGTGTGCCTCGACTGGTTTGGGTTACGATTTTCCACTCTTATTTAAAATATCCATTAGATTTGTTATCAAGGTATAATGTTAGCTTATCCATCTGGGCTAGATCGTATCATTTAAACAACCACCCCAATATTGATGGGATATATGATTCCTTCCAATTTTTAGCAAAAGTTATTCTAGCCGCATAAATCATATATAATAATATTCTATAATGTTTATTCTTTAAAGTGGGGTCTAGACTGTCCAAAATGTTCAATAAATAAATCTCAAGTGACAATGGAAATTTGAAATTTAATGTTTTTGTAATATGTTTGTGAATATGTAACCATTTTTGTTTTGCTTTTTTTGCATTGCCACCAAATATGAAAAAGTATGACATTTTTGTGGTTGAAGATTTTCTACCATTTGCTCCAGGCACTGGCCCTCCAAGGGCCATTTCCAGTTAGACAAACAGCAGCCCTCTTAGCCTGCTTAAGGACATACTGGAAAAAGAACACACCCCATTGTCCTATGAAACCAACTCTTGACAAGAGTCTCTTAGCAATATGAGAAGTGCAAATAGTAGACTTTCCCCACCCCACTGTGATACTTCAGTGCTCATGCACATGCACATGTACACCCTTTAGATGCTGGTGTAGCAGAGAGGAAATACATCCCCCCTCCTTTGGAGACTGAACTTCTTGAGACCTCAAGGAAGAAGTTAATATAGTGAACCCAGAGGAAAAACAACATATTCTAGCAGCTTATATAACAAGGCATCCACGCCCCCTAAGGAAAAAGTACATATAAGAAAAGGGTCAGGATTTTTTAGGAACATTTTTTAACATGAGGTTTCTCCAGTTAAATAGTTGCTGCTGGACTGTATTGTACCATACTCATGGAATTGTAGAATCATAGAATCATAGAGTTGGAAGAGACCACAGGGGCCATCAAGTCCAACCCCATTCTGCCATGCAGGAACACCCATCAAAGCATTCCCAACAGATGGCCATTCAGCCTTTGCTTAAAAACCACTGCCGGAGAAGCTCTGACTGTCAGGAACTTCTTTTCCTTTCCTGCAGCTTGAATCCATTGCTTCTTGTCCTAGTCTCTGGAGCAGCAGAAAACAAGCCCACTCCCTCCTCAGCATGACATCCATTCAAATATTTAAACATGGCTATCATGTCCCCTCTTAACCTTCTCTTCTGCAGACTAAACATCTCCAGCTCCTTAAGCTGCTCCTCATAGGGCATGGCTTCCTAACCCTTCACCATTTTGGTCCCCCTCCTCTGGACATGCTCCAGCTTGTTGATATCCTTCTTGAATTGAGGTGCCCGAACCTGGACACAGTATTCCAAATGAGGTCTAACCAATGCAGAATAGAGTGGTGAAAATGGAAAAAGAAGTTATGGACGATGTGTACTTTCACTGTCCCCCTTTTTTGGCTTCTGTTTTTATTATTGGCAAAGTTATCTGCCACCTCTATGAAGGGCTGGCAACTTGTTTGATAGCTTTGAATGCTATGCCTTTAACTATGGCTGGGGTCATGTCAAGAAGAAAAGTGGTATATAGTCTCTGAAGTTCTCTTTCTTTCTTCTCGGAGAACTGAAGTTTGGGATAGGAGGCAGTCCTTACTGTTTGGTCACCGCCTGCTCTTTGTTGTTCTTCCCCTGACCATTTTGCATCCAAAGCATCCCCCCATCCCAGGACCTGACAGCTGCCTGGGGAGGAAAGTTTTGGATGGACTTCAATTGGGTTGTGATTAGCCCCTTATATCCTGTTCAAAGCAAGACATATGCATAAAGTTGAGTTATGTTACTAACAGGATTTGGGCCATTATTTATATGTTTTTATTTATTATCTCATTCTTCCTTGCAAAGATCCCAAAGTGGCTAACAAACCACAAAATTATGATTTTGATTTCACAGGTTTATCATAAAAAAAAAAATCCACAAAGATCAGCAAAGCAATTGACATAGCCATTGCCTATCCCAAAAGGTTTGTACAGATAAATGGATATCCCCTGGGAGGGGGATATCTGGATCTTTACTGGGAGAGAGCTCCATGGCCACTGCACCACTACAGAAAAGATGTGGAAAAACTTGGTTTCCCCTACAGCTAATACTCAGTGAGGGTACTAAATACAAAGCCTCCCTAACTGATCTGTAACCATTGGTTGGTCAGTACTGGGAAATGAGATTATTTGGGATTGGATCCAATGCTGTTCTTGAGTTCCTGGCTCTGTTTGCTCATCTTTGTACTTTCAAACTGACCTTGAGACATGTTCAGCTTTGCCCTTTGGAATCTTCCTGTTCATTTCTTGCTTTGAACACGATGGATTAGAGTCTGGGGCTATTAATTGGCTTTTGCTTTAGATTGGTTTCTGTTACTCATAGTACTCTTGTGAGGACTGCAGCTAAGCCTTAGCACACTATACTGTTATAGTGCTATATTCCACTCTAACTGCCATGGCAACATCTTGTGGAATTCTGGGGTTTGTAGTTTAGCAAGGCCCAAGAGCTCTGTGGCTGAGAATTCTAAAATGCCCATTCCTCAACTGCAAATCCCAGGATTCCATAGGATGCTGCCATGGCAGTTAAAGTGAAATCATTGTGCCATAACAGAATAGTGTGATAAGGCTCTGAAAGGAGACAGAAAATCCTGAGGAAGATGACAGGCGATAACCTCATTGACTCTGGTAAATCCCAGTGCTCTGATTATGCAAGACCTGGCTCCATTGCTCCAGAATGCTTGAGTCACCAGTTGAGAGGACTAGAGATTCAAAGATGACAGTAGTTCTGGGAAGTGCAAGAAGAAATCCAAGTATTACATCTGCAGCTGAAAGCTGCTAGTTGTAGCCTCAGTGAAGTCTTTTGGTAGAGACTGTCTGTGATGGTGATAGTTTGGGCATTTGTGCCTTCAACTGCTTGGGGTTTTGTACTCTAGTGATAATACCTTGAATTGGGCTTGGTAGTTAAATAGCAGCTACTGCAGAGGTTTCAACCTCCAGCAATGCTATGCATTCTGTACTAGCTGCCATCTCTGGACCATCTTGAAGGGAAGCCCCATATATAGAGAAAGCACTGCCAGTAATCCAGGACAGGAGTGTTAACCACAGTGTTATACTGCTATTATTCCACTACAACTGCAATGGCAACATCATATAGAATCCTGGGATTTGAATTATCAGCTAGAGAGCTCTTGGGTGTCACTAACCTACAAACCCCAGAATCCCACAGGTAGTTAGGATGGGTAATAGTGCTTGTAACAGTGAAGTGTGATAGGGTCCATTATCACATCCCCTCACCTTTTTAGTATTTTATTTGAATTTGAATTTTTATTTTTAAGTACACTTCTAATCAATAGAATGCAAAAATGCAATAGTGTTGCATTGAGGAAATGTTGCATTGAAGAGACTTCACCTGAAAAATTTCTTGACATTACAACATTACTGCGCTAGTACAGCGTTAAAAACATACATACAAACAAACAAGCAAACAAACACAACCAATCATGAGGTGTCTGGTGGTGTAAAGGTGGGGAAAAGGACCTGCCAATTGTAGAGTAATGTGGAGGGAAGAACAATGTGAATAACGCTACTCATCCGTTGAAATCGAAAGGGTATGGTAGAGAGTGTTCAGAATCCAATACTATCATGGAAATGGCAATGTAGTATTAAGGTATGATGTGATAAGGCCCAAGGTTTCTGTTTCAGCAGGAGTTGGGGGAGGAATTGTTCCTGGTCTCCTGGAGTCTATCAGATGCAATTGGCTGCAATGTAGAAATGTATTCTTTCTGTTTTATGAGAAGCATACCACAAAAGATCAAATGCAGCAAGGGCAACAATGGGAGGATTCTTCCATCATGTCCTTACTCTTGAGTTTTCCTGGAACCTTCTGACTGGCCTCTTTTTGGGAAGAATTCTGGACAGGAGTTTCTAATCTCTAGAAGTTTCTGACTGGAAATGTTTGGAAAGGAAAATCTTTCCCAAGAGGCCCTCTGCTTTGATGCAAAAGGTCTGCTCTTATCATACTTGTTAAAAACATGTTTTTCCAAACTCAGGGTCAAAGACTGGTGCTACTTGCATTTTTTAAATTTACCAATCACGATGCTCCTAGAATAAAGGTGGAGGAGGGATGGTACCAGATGACGAATGGAGATTTGTCAAAAAAGAAATCTCTTCCCCCACCCCCAGATTTGGCAAGTCAGGAGTTTCCCAGGTCAAAACCTGAGACTTTGAACTGATGCTGATGATGTCAAAGAGGGCAGGCCCTGTTGATGTCATTACATATGACATTAAACATCAATAACAGTTGCTCGGAGTCTGCCACTGTAATAAACAAAGTTTAACAACTGAATAAATATTTTCCTGGTGAAAAGGTAACTTTTCTAAGCTTTACGCCAATCCAAAAAGCCAGACTTTTCCCACCTCTGTTTTTAATACCTCTGAAAGCACTTCCTTGAAAAATACACTGGAACTGTGACCCTCAAAAAAGTTTTCTACTTTGAACCTCACATTTCCCCAGTTCTGTTGTTAGTACTTTCCCCAAGTACTGTTTTTAACAACACATGGAAGTTGTTTCTAAACAAGGAAAGTTTTCCAAGATCTGCTTCAAACAGAAAACAAACAAAGTAAGGCTTTATTTTTAAACATATTTCTAAGCACTGATTTTAACACATATATTAAAAAAAGAAAAGAAAAGAAAAAGAGAAACTTCTCCAGGCAAAAGTTTTCAGTCTCTGCTTTTAATGGGTTGCTCCAGAGATAATATGACAATAATGATAGGCCTAGATGATAAGACTAAACAGAGACAAAAAGGGTAATGCTGTCCATGCATACTTATTCGGAAGCAAGCCCGATCAAATTTAATGGGGCTTACAACTATAAAATGCCAGGAATCTAGCATATCCCAATAATGTCTTTAAAGTTTTCAAATGGGGTGTGGGTGAGAAAGGATAAATAGTTGGAGAGATAGACAAGGGCCCTTTCTGTAACTCGCTTTTTTTGTGGAGCTGGGATGTGGGGATCATGCGAGCAACCTTTAGTGAGAGGCTCTTGTGTCTTGGTTCCTTCAGCTCCGTAGCTGTTGCCTGGTCACGCGAGAGCCCCTCCTCTTCCTTCTGCAGTGCAGCCTGGGATTTCCCCAGGCTGCGCTGGGGCAGGAAGCACGAGCGCTGCGGCTCCAGAGCTCCGCACACACAGCAAGTGCGCACAGGGCCCCGGAGTGATGTGTGATCGCACACCATTTTTGGCTCAAAGCCGAAAGTGAAATAGTGCGTGATCAGTGCCTGCCAGCCCCTGGAGCTTTGCACGATTGCATCATGTGGACCGCTCCTCGCAGTCGTGCAATGCTCCAGGGGCCCTTTCGCATGACAAATGCCATGAGAAAAGGGCCCAGAAGTGTAAAAGACAGAAGATGGTGAGTGTAGCTAGGAGAAACAAAAGAATCAAAAAGATGAGAAAGACAGAGAGGTGGTGGAAGAGGAAGAAGATCAGTGCAGCCAAATGTGTTGAGAGGAGAGAAAGAGAAAAAGAGAAAAAGGAAAGAAAGGAAAAAAAATTGCTTGGAGTTATGGGATGGGGGGAGAGAGAAAGAGAAAGGAAGGAGATGTTGAGGCAGGAGAGGGAGAGAAAAAGAATTATTAGGGAATAAGAGAGAGGTAGACAAGAGATGTAGGTGGAAGGAGAAGGTGAAAGAGGATGAAAGAAATGAAGTAAACTCAAGGATTAAAAAAGAAAGGTATTAAGATATCAACTCTAAACAGAGTTGAAGGAGAAAGACATTCCTACCAAGCTCACAGCTAACAACTGTGCAGCCCTCATTTTAAATATTTGATTATTCTACAGTGGCTTTTCATGTCAACTTTTAAGGTCAAATTTGCAGACATGACTGTGAGAGATCTATGATCTAGTGTCTTCTGCTGAGCAAAATGAAACTGCATAAAATGGTAATGGCATCTGGGAGTGTCCTGGTTTAGATTTGGGCCACAGAGTTTGAGTAGAAGGTTAATTTCCCCCACCATAGCATCATTTTCCTGTTCTGAGTTGCCTTCCTGGAAATGAGAATTGCCCAGAGCAAGGGAATATCCAGTATCATACAGTATGACGTCAAATATAAGACATTATCTTTGTGATATAGCGTAAATGCTTATCATATTCTTTTGAGTTTTTCTCCATGAAAAAAATGACACTTCAGATGTATGCATTCCTAATATATTTTTCTCTTCCTTCCTTCTGCTAGTATAACCATCTTTATGCCATTTAAAATATGAAAATAGAAATTATTATAGATAAAGGCCAGAAGCCTACATTGCATGGGTGGAGTGTAACACTCTGCCTATGAAATTCTTTGTCCCTCCCAGTCTTGGAAGTCAGTTTCTGAGTATTAGAGTGTGCTGTTGTAGCCATTTATTGGCTGGGCAGGAAGGGAGGGTGGGAGCTACCCAAACAGTAACTGATTGGAATTTTGCAGTATTGAGGAAAAAAATGATGCCACTCTCTCAGATTTTGTTTCATGGCATGAGTCTTTGGAGATCTGGGAGGGCAATACTACCTTTCTTCTTTTGGCTTTAGACTACACCTGGGTGCTATCTAGGCACCTCCAACTCCCAACCAGTGAAATGGCTGTGTCAGTGTGCTCCAAAGTTTGGAAGCTGCCAGATTGTCGGTAGTGGATATTGCACTGAGAGGTACTGAATACAGTGGCATAGCTGGGGGGGGACGGGAAGGGTGGTCCACTCTGTGGCAGCACATTTTTAGAGGTGCCAATGGTCTTCTACAACATGACTGGAATGAAGATCTCCCTCTTCCCTTACACGCTCCAGAGCCCCACCGGCTTCAAGGTGCCCAGTGACCTTGGCGGCCTCAAGACCCAGTTCCCACTTGGCACCCTGCATGGCATCAGCGACATCCTTGGCTGACCGGTGGCTGCCACTTCCACTGCTGCCACTGGCTACTTCCTCACTGGCCTGTCCTGGTTGAACCAATTGAAAAAGGTGACATATTTATGCATAACCCCAAATTATGTACCTGTGTTTCACCAACAAGATGCTAGTTGGAGTATGAAGAAAATGTATAATGAAGCTGGAGGGTAGATCTGGGCGCTAATTTATGGCACAAGGTTAGAAGAAAAAGTTTCACGACATGTTTCTGAATATGGGAAAAAAACAAAAGGAAGGCTGGAAGCATAGGTAGGAATGTCAGAGAAAGGAGCAGTCCATAAGAACAAGAAGAAGAGGAGATGGTTGATAGAAGGGCTCTAGAATAGGAAGGATCTCTGGAGAGAGAGAATAGAATGGGCAGAGAGAAAAGGTGCACTTAGCAGGGGCTGATCTAACCATGTTTCATGATCTCACATAGTCTGGAATAGTTATTCTTTCGGACTGCAACCCCAAATGTGTAGGGTTGCAGGAGCTGTAGTCCAAAAAGAACATTCTGACACTTTGTAATCTTAAGCAGCAGGATCATAATATCATGTCATTGGCAATGCTAAGAAAATTAATAGCTGTGCTGTTCAAAATAGCTGTGCTCATCAAAGCGCCCGTGTTGCCTACTTGCCCCCTGGCACTAATTGATTTGCCCATGCCTGTTGTATTCTTTGGGTTTGAGATATATACATAAAGAAGACATTCAACATTCATCACTTGAGATAGATAGGCCATTGCAAATTTGTCACTAGAATTTTCAGATCATCCTCTGTGATGTCAAGTGCAGTGCTTTATAGGACCCATGTCCTCATTTCCAGTCCTTAAGATTCTCAGTGCGTATAACATGTGTGGAACAGCCCATTACGTGTTCCTTGATTGAACAATTCCAAGAGTGTAATGTCAAACCAGCATTCTTCTGACTTGTACAATTGGTGGAGAGAGGGAGAGATCTTTTGGATATGAATGGTAAGTAGCGCGACCTTCAAGGGTTGTGTGGTAGCTGGTAGACTGTCTGTCTGGTAACATTCACTTTCAAGAGGATAAACACAATCAAAGCTGTGACTCCCAACACTAGTGCTGAGTTGGCAAACAAGAGGGCCAACCTGGAGTTTCTTCGTGCAGTCGTGCTGTCCCCAGCATAGTTGGCAGCACGGGTCTGGAAAGGAAGAGAGAGAAATGATGGATTAATGAAAAACAGCAACTGGGGAACACTTCTGGCATGCAGGAGATGGGTTCCCTAGTGTTGGCTAATTGAGCCCTAATTCCTCTTGTTTTGACTAAAGCATGCCATTAAATCCACCGGACATGCCTACATGTTGACTCACAATGTTACAACTGATTTGATTGGTTTACTGTAGGCAGGACTAACTAACAGGATTCCAGTCAAATAATCATTTTGTCTTGGCCTTATCAGGCATTTACCAATGAAGTCTTGGGCTGAATCTACACAAAAGCTGTATCCCAACTCCATTGTATAGTATCTCTGCCCCGTTTGACACTTTTACAAATGTGCACATCTATTTCAACCCAAACTGAAATCAGTTTGGAAAGTCACACTGTTGGAAAATACAGCATTCTCTCTTCCCCACCTCTTTAGCTAGGATAGGCCTCTCAACTGTTAGTCTGTGTATATATTTAAAATTACTGGCTGTAGCATCTAGACCTTACATTCTGTCATCTGTGATTGGCTTAGCTTGGAAGGCTATGCCTCTTATTGTCTAAGAACTCTGTTCTCCTTCACACATCACAATACTAAACTGTTAGCTGCTCTCTACTAACTATAGACTTCTCCTCTGTGCTAAGCATACGTCTCAACTTACCAATACTTTTCTTCAGTTAGCATCAAGTTTCTATGATGGATGTACAATTATAAATGTTGTCAGCAAATATTTTTAAATTTGAAATCTTCTGTCTGCCTTGTCTACTTCAATTCAGCCATCATTTTAAGAAGTCACACTAAAATGGAAAATTCCTTTCTCTGCAACTCTGCTGATACAGAGTTTCCTCAGGACTAATAGCCTGGGTAACTCTCAACTCCCAACATACAATTAAGACCCTTTCCGCACCTTACCTTCTTCCGGCGCTGGGGTGTGGGGATCGCGTGAGCAGCCTCTGGCGAGAGGCTCTCGTGTCCCTGCCGAAAATGATGCATGATTGCGCATTGCTCCCGGGCCCCACACCCACCTCTTCCTTCTGCAGCGCAGCCTGGGAGTTTCCCAGGCTGCACTGGGGCAGGAAGCATGACTGGCGTGACTCCGGAGGCTCCGCACGCCAGGTAAGTGCGTGTGGGGCCCGGGAGCAATGCGCAATTATGCATCATTTTCAGCTTGTAGCTGAAAATGAAAAGGTGCACGATTGGCATCTGCTGGCCTCTGGAACGTCATGCGATTGTGAGTGCATCATGCAGATCGCTCCTCACAATCGAGTGATGCTCCAGGTGCCGTTTCGCATGGAAAATGCTGTGCAGAAAGGGCCTAAGTAGCTCATCAGTGCAAGGGGGTGTTTCCACTGCATGCATGTATTTGCCATATTGGTTTACATCTGGTAACATGACTATGGCAGGAATGATCAGGTGATCTACGTTAACCATCCATCAACCTGTCCCTGGCCTCCCACACCCCCCACATCTTATTCCACTCTGTTCTCAAATTCAAAGGTCAAACCACATATTTTTTTTAAAAAAATTCTTTTTTCCTCAGACAGCCAAGTAAACTTTTAAAACCAGTATAAAGCCCTCAGGCATCAAAAAGAAACATTTCCACATCAGAAGACAAGGAAGATTGTGTGTTCCAACAAGATTGGGATCGGGGTACAGGTGCATTATTTTGCCTGCGCCTTATTTCAGGGAAAAATGTTATCAGTCTTTTCCTGTCTCTGCATCAAATGTATGTAGTCAAAAGTGGTACTGCTTGAACACTGGTTTTTTTGTAAATTGCCATAATTTTTGAATGCTGCCATGTCTTCCATAAGGGTTTTTGCTTGCTCATACTGTTGTAAATTTCCATTCTAATGTCCTGTCCTGTCTCCAATATGTCACATGAATCTATTCCCACCCATCCATTTTTCCAAAAGCAGCTATGAGCTTTCCCAATGCACATTTCCCCCAACTCCATATTTTGTGTCTGTCGTGGACCCAGGGCCCTTCTCCCACTCAGTGGTGACTTCTGCCCTTGATAGGAGATGGAAACTCTCAGGTTCTGTTAACTAAACACAGCCACCACCCACTCAATTGAATCAAAATCCCTGTCTTCATAGCACAGTGGGATGCCACCAGGGAGTCACCAATCTCTAAGCTTAGAGATCCCCTTTCTCCTCCCATGCCTTCTGGGAGAGAAGAATGCTATCTACATGTGTCACCGACAGGCAAGTGGGAATGGAAAGAGCAGAGATTCTTAAAAGGAAAGCATTTATCCTAACATCAGACAATGTAGATAATAGAAGATATCACTATGCATGGGAAGCTCCCTCCTCCCAGGTTTATTTGTTAGTTACACATTACAGATAGTTCCATCAGATCAGCCAGAGCTTTCAAAAGAACAGAAATCCTAACATGACTAACTTAGAAATATCTTAAGCACTCACATCATTGGTCAGTTTCTGAGATGCTGTGCTGAGGCAGAGCCAGGAGGCGAGGCCCAACTGGACCCTACCTGCAACTGACGTTGGTGTCTTCATTCTTCTTTTTTCTTCTTGCCTCATGGTCTCTTGAGGGTTTATAAAACTTCTTCACTGAAGCATCTTGAAGATTCTCACCTTTCTCCCCCTGATTAGGCAACTATTACTCATGATCCGTGATGCTGACCTCCAAAAAAATATAACCTAACCCTAGCCATTCATTTGTGTGCCTGGAAGGAGAACTATCTCTCTTCAGCTCTGTTACCTGGATAATGGGAACCCCCCATTATCACAGTGTCCAAAGACATGATAAAACTCTCTCCACTCCCAATGCTAGCTGCTGTCAAGTCATTTCAGGCTTCCTCCATGATATCATACTCTACTGTGTTCTGATCAGAGCTAGGAAAAGTGACATTGCTTCTCCTAGAATCATAATGTTACAGTTTGCAGGGATCCCAAAAGCCAACTGCTCCAGTCTTATACCCATTCAAGAAAATGGCAGCTCAAACAGACCTGACAGAAAGAGAGTTCACCACCCTCTTTTCAACCATGGGTGAACAGCTGTTACCACCAGGAACTTCTTCTTAATGTTTTGTCAAAATCTATGTTCTTCTAATTTGAACCCACCAGTTTGGGCCTTTAACTCTGGAACAAGCCTGTTCCCTCTTCCAAGAGGCAGCCCTTCAGATCTTTCAGCCACTTCTTCTACATGCTGAACATGCATAGTTCCCTCAACCTATGGTCCTTATAGCTTGGGTTTTTAAAGTATTCTTCTTAAGAAATGGTTTAACTTTTCCAAGCTCAGGCCCAGACCAAAGATAGTCTGGGTTCAGAAGATCATGACAAACAGGGAAAAATTGCAGTGATGCCACCTGAGCCAATCTGAGTATGATTCATTATTTGTTACTACTTGGAGAACTCCCTCACCTATTGCATTTCTGGGGCAAATGGTGGGTTTTCAGAGATTTTTATTATTATTATATTTTTATTGCAGTTTATATTAAACATAAAACAACCCCCCCTTCCCCACTTTTGTCTTTGTCCCAATTGACTCTGCTTATTTATCTTCATACATACATATTTTCATCATTACAATATTCTTACATTATTTCTTATTATATTTACTTTAATACATTGCTACTTATAATAGATCTTATACGCTGCTACTTTTCTTCATTTTCATTATTGCTTCCCCTTCTGCATTATTTTTTTATCCAGTCCAGTACCTCTCTCCATTCCCTTTCAAAGTTCTGGAAAGGTTTATTTTTCATTAAAAATACTAATTTTTCTGTTTCTTCCATATCCAGTACCTTGAGTTTCCATTCCTTTATATCTACATATTCCCTTTTTCCCCCAGTATTGTGCATATGTCAGTCTCGCAGCAGTTATCATATATAACAGTATCTTCTGATGACATCTTATTTCTCTTTGCCGCCCTAACATATTTAACAAATAAAATTCTGGCTTCATCTCAAACTTAAAACCATATATCCTTTGAATTTCATCATGAACGGTTTTCAGAGATTTTGAGAGGGAAATGCATAGCATACAGTGCATTAAACAAAATTAGAGCAGTCAGGAATGTAATGAATGCTGCAGACACAAACCAGATATTCAAGAGAAACCCCGTGAACAAAGTACTTCTTTCAGCTGGAGAAATGGTGGAGAGGATGTTCACTGGCAATTTGCTGGGATTGGGAGCCAACCTCCCTTGCTTCAAGAAAAACAAGCCCATCCAAAACAGCACTTGGATCCTTGAGTTTAGGGAGGGTATGTGTTCACCAACCAAATTCTGGACACACTTGATCTTGTCTGATACTAAAGCCATTTCTGCACTGGACTGTTATAGTGCTACTGTTCTACTTTCAACATCCTGAGGAATCCTGGGGTTTGCAGTTTAGGGAAGGGCCTTTAGAGTTCTCAGCCAGAGAACTCATTGGCCTCAATAAACTACAAATTCCAGAATTCCACAGGGTGTTGAAAGTGGAATAATAGCACTATAACAGTGTTGTGCGGAAATGGCCTATGACCTAAGAAGGATCAGGCCTGATTAGTATGTGGATGGAGACCCACCAGTGAACTCAGGATTTCCAGGTAGGCCTAGGGGAGAAATCCTGCTTGAAATTCTGAAGGTCCATTGCCAGCCAGAGTTGACAGTACGTAGTTAGATGGACCAATGGCCTGACTCCCTGTAATGGATATTCCTATGTTCATTGTTGTAGCTCTGCTAAAACACTGAAGAGGGTTCTGGTCCATGAAAATGACCATCACCAGGGCCACCTGGAAGGAAAGGATCCAATTTGTGATGGTGCCCTAGAAAAAAAGCACCCCCTGAGTGACCCCTGCCCCAACCAAGTCATCTTGCTCAACAGAACACCTCCCACTCCCACATGCAAATATCTTGGTAGGGTGAAGTGGCCAGGCCATGTATGGCAAAGTTTCTTGTTGCCATCTCAAAACTTTCACAGGGGCCCAGCTGGTAAATTCAAGAATCACTTTTATTGTGAAATACATTTCAGACTTAACCCCTTGTCAGAAAACCAGTTTTGTTGTTGTTTGCCTTCAAGTTGTTTCCCACTTATGGCAACCCTAAGGCAAACCTATCATGGGGTTTTCTGGGACTGAGACTATGTGACACACCCAAGGTCACCCAGTGGATTTTCATGGCTGAGTGGGGAAATGAACCCTGGTTGTAGTAGAATGCTCAAACCAGCTAGTCAAGAGAAAATGGGAGCTCTGAGCTAAAAGCCTATATGTGCTTTCCAGCTTTTCCTGAGAAGCCAAGTCATTAAAAAAAAAAAAATACAAACTTTGCATACAGAAGACTAACTTTTCAGTTAGCAAAGCATACAGAACCAATAGGGAATTTCCTCTTACCACTCCCAACGTCACATTTGCCCAGGGAGCCAGAAACCCATTAGCAGTCCCTGATGTTTACAAGAAACACTTTTAAGAGGCTATGAGACTCTTGCTTGGCTTTGCTGCCACAGGCGCTCACAATTAACCCTGCAGAGGGCTTAGCCAGAGCCCTGTCCTACATTTCCTGTACCACCCACTCGCTTTGTGCTCTCTTGTTCTTTCCACTCTAATGACCATTTGCTGCAGCAATCCTCTGCCCGCCCCAATTGCACTGGTCCTTGAATTATTAAAGGAGGAGGGGGGAGGAGAATGCTAATGAAATCTAAAAGTCCTGACTACCTCCATCACAATTTTAACTAAATTTTGCCCAACTCATAATCTTCTCAAAGCTGGAAAAAAAAGTAGGTTATCACAAATAGGTTCTATTACAGTGGTGGATGAAAATAAAGGATCTATATTTCTGCCTATCTATCTATCCATCCATCCATCTTCTGTCCTTCCTTCCTATTCCCATCTATCTATCTATCTATCTATCTATCTATCATCTATCTATCTATCTATCTATCTATCTATCTATCTATCTATCTATCTATCTATCTATCCATCCATCCATCCACCCACCCACCTATCCATCCATTCACCTACCAATCTATCTCTGTCCATCTTCTATTTATCTATCATCTATCTCAGTGATCCCAAAAGGCATTACATTCCCCCCTCCTCTCTCACACACACAGATACACACTTACCAGCATAGAGTAAACAAAGGCAACAATGCCCATGGGGATGCAACAGCAAAGCATGGTAAAGATGGAGTAGGCCAGGTAATCGGGCACATCGGTGGGCTGGACAGGAGTGATGAAGACAGCTTGTGGTGGATGAAAGACTGCACCCTGATTGGGTCCTATTACCCCTGGTGAACTGTAATAAGGTTGGTACTGGTTTGGCTGAGGTGGGACTGCCCCATAGCCCATAGGGGGCACTGGCCCTGGAGGAGGTTTCAGTGGATCAGGTTCTTCATAGAGCTGGTATTCAGAGTAGGGAGGTGGGTTGTCTTCATTCTTATTGTTGTTTAGGTGACTCATCATGCAGGTCTGTTTTCCTCCAGTCTTTTTCTCTCTCTCTTTGCTGTTCTGCAAGTGCAGCACTCTTCTCCTTTCTCACTTATTCATGGCCTAGATTAGCTTCGGATGTCCAGTTCTTTCTCCTTCTTTTGCGCTTTCAGTCTTTTCCCTACCTTTGCTTCCCGCCTACTGGGCTACCCGGAGGATCACTGGGAATCTTCTTTTGGCTCGAAGCTTCCCTTGCAAAGCAGGCTACTCTGTTCTGCTTCTCTGCAGAAGGGATGCAGTTAAGTATTGCTTTGGCTTGTGGACAAAACTACTGTGCATTACATCAGAGAAACATGACTGGGTAGAATTTGGAAGTAGGCAATCAATAAACCCGATTAGCTGCTGGATGCTCTGCTCTCTCTCCTTTTCCTGCTCTTAGCTGCTTTCCTCCTTCCCTGGTGCATTTCTCTCTGTGCTGAATCTCCTTTTTTATCGAGAAGCTTTCTTAATGCAGGCCGCTCTGGTGTTTTCCTGTACTTAAGGGACAAATATTTACCGCCCTTGATTTTGGACAGGACGACATCACTGTGCACTGTGTCAAAGCCCAGGAGAATGACTCAGGTGGAATGAGAAATTCAGTAATGAAACCCTCAGGTGGTTAGATTGATACAAGATGTTTCCTTTCTGTATGAGAATAACTGTTGGGCTGAGATCTGGAGGTTACGATTCTGAAGCCTCACTGTGGAGCTCACTGGCTTGGGCCAGCCTCTCTCTTTCTCTCTTCTCTGGTTGTTATAGTGCTATTATTTCACTTTCAACCTCCTGTGGAATCATAGGGTTTGTAGTTTACTGAGGTCAATTCTCTGGCTGACAATTCTAAAGGCCCCTCCCTAAACTGCAAATCCCAGGATTCCATAGGATGTTGAAAGTGGAATAATAGCACTATAACAGTGTAGTGCGGAAATGGGCCTTTCACTTCTCTCTCTCTGAATGTCACCTACCTCACAGGGTTGTTGTGATGATCAGGTGGAGAGAAAAGCAAGGAGCCCGGTCTTGAGCATATTGGAAGAAATTCCAGTAAAAAAGAAATAAATACAAGAGCTTTTTTGATTTCTTTTAAAATGTCCCAATTCCTCTCTCCTCCTCTTCCTTTGTCCTCAACTTACTGCATTTGCTGCAAACCCAATTCAAAGTGGAAAAATAGTTGCATTCAAATGGGAAGAGAAGAAGAAGGCGTGCCATCTTGCTCTTCCCAGGAGCCTGGACAAAAGTAAAGTGCTGCAATTACTCTTAACTTGTGTGCTCTTATGCATTAGTAAATTCTTGCCATCTTGTCCACCTTCTGATTTTGCTTGACCACACACGTTCCAGTTTCCATCTGTGAAATGTGGGAGGCTGGTTGTTACACCATGGTGGATTATGCTTTATATAGTTGTAAAGAACTGCAAATATTAGAGAAAATCACTAAGCATCTAGTGCAGGTATGGGGAATGTGTATCCCTCACTGCCATCCTTCCTTGCTAGTACAGCTGGTGAAGGGGGATGAGGAGAGATATATCCCTGGAACATCAAGACCACACTCTGCCCACCCGTGCTCTAGTCACTGTCTTCCAAAGGAAAGCAAATTTGAGCAAGTGCTCAGGCCATTTGCACACTAGACTGTTATAGTGTTATTATTCCACTTTCAACATCCTATGGAATCCTGGGGTTTGCAGCTTGTGAAGGGACTAAACAGGATTCCATAGGATGTTGAAAGTGGAATAATAGCACTATAACAGTCTAGTGCAGAAATGGCCTCAGAAAGGTGGGATGAGCTTTCCTTACTCCCTCCATGTTAGGGAACATGAAAAGTCTTCAGTGGTGGAAAATATACTGAAAACTGTTGGTTTAGGAGTAGCTTTCTGAGAGGAATAGAGACTGGTTTTGTTATGAAGCTGATTCATCCAGCAGCGTTTATTCATCCGTCATCCATGGATGATGTCAGGCCTTTGATAAAGTTTCCCAGGACATTCTTTCAAAGAAGCTAGTAAAATGCAGGCTGGACAGTGCTGCTGTTAGGTGGATTGGTAAATGGTTGACTGACCGAACCCAACGGGTGCTCACCGATGGCTGCTTTTCATCCTGGAGAGAAGTGATTAGTGGGGTGCCACAGAGTTCTGTCCTTACCCAGTGCTATTCAATATCTTCATTAATGACATGGATGAAGGAATAGAAAGCATGCTGATCAAATTGCAGATGACATCAAATTGGAAGGGGTTGCTAATACATCAAAGGATAGGATCAAAATTCAAAATGACCTGATTGGAGAGCTGGGCCAAAGCCAAAAAAATGAATTTCAAGAGATAGAAATGTAAAGTCCTACACTTAGGCAGAAAAAATGAAATGCACAAATATAGGATGAGAGACATGTGGCTGGATAACAGTATGTGTGAAAGGGATCTAGGAGTCTTGGTAGATCACAAGCTGAACATGGGACAGCAGTGTGATGCGGCAGCCAAGAAAGCAAATGCAATTCTTGGTTGCATCAGTGGGAGTATGGTGTCTAGATTGAGGGAAATCTATTCTGCTTTGGTTAGACCGCATTTGGAATACTGTGTCCAGTTCTGGGTACCTCATTTCAGGAAGGATATCAACAAGCTGGAGCGTGTCCAGAGGAGGGTGATGAAAATGGTGAAGAGTCTGGAAGCCGTGAAGCCCTATGAGGAGTGGCTTAGGGAACTGGGTACATTTAGTCTGCAGAAGAGAAGGTTAAGAGGGCACATGACTGCCATGTTTAAATATTTGAAGGGATGTCAGGTCAAGGAGGGAGTGGGCTTTTTTTCTGCTGCTCCAGAGACTAGGACAAGGAGCAATGGATTCAAGCTGCAGGAAAGGAGAAGAACTTCCTGACTGTCAGAATTGTCCGGCAGTGGAATATGCTGCGTCGGAGTGTGGTGGAGTCTCCTTCTTTGGAGATTTTTAAGCAGAGGCTTGATGGCCATCTGTCAGGAGTGCTTTGCTGTATGTTCCTGCATGACAGTGGGTTGGACTGGATGGCCGCTGTGTTCTCTTCCAACTCTATGATTCTATGATTGTATGATCCATGATTTTATTTATACTCCACTTTTCCTCCCAAACCGGGGCTCAAAGGGGCTTACAACACAGAGAGAATTACAAATGGTAACACATATATTTAAAAGTGTACAAAAAGTTGTGATGGAAACAGTGACTACAAACTAACTCCAAAATTAAAATCATTTTAAACAGTAACTTAACACAAGAATAAAAGCTGTGCAGCATGCTAAAAAGCCTTTTTCTTTGTAAAACAATTGGTTCTCAAAGGCCTACTGGAATAAAAAGGCCATCGCTTGCCATGGAAAAGATAGTCAATAAGTAACCGCCTTAACAAAGAGAGTTCCAGATATTCCACATTTGGTCCCATAGTAGGAAAAAAGGTGGAATACAAAATGAATGAATGAATAAATATGCTTATGGTACATAAAAGACTAACAATTTTAATATAGCACAAGCTTTTGTGGACTTCAGTCCACTTCCTCAAGGAAATGACCCCCCCCCAGTTAGAGGTATATAGACATATAGAGGGTGTTTCTGTGTGTGTTTGAATTTTAAACAGTGAGATCATAAGGAAATGAAATGAAATATACAGGCGGTGATGATTACCTTTTTTTCACAATAAACTTTATAAAACAGATGTTGGATGATAACAGTGAGACATTCTGGTACTGGTGAACCACATAATGCATGTTGCAAGAATACCCTTATCTGTGTTCGAGCTACAAGAGCTAGAGTTGAACCTCTCAATGAACTATGGTTCAGATATTCTTTCTTGCCATCTGTCCTTATATTCCTTTTGCTCAAGAATGACCACTTCAAGGTTCATGATAGAGTGTTCTTGGAGCTGAAATGGTCCCCCGCTGGTAGATCAGATGACAGGCTTGCACCCATTTATTGTTTACATACAGACTGGTCTATTTATGTGAAACAATGACAGTTAAACAACAACAAAAACAACTTATCACACTCTGCGGTGTGATAAGTACATAAAAAAATTGCAGAGAACTCAAAGAAACAATGTACATCAATTATGTGTATTTCTTACTTTCCTTAAGACAAACAATATTTTGTTGAACACTTGTATGAAAGACAATTTGACTCCATGCTATTCGTATTCACAAAATGACTCAATGCTTATGTGACAGGTTCTTCAAAAGATTATGTTACAAAAATACAATGAAAATAATCATACAACAAATCCACAGAACTTGTTGTCAATTCTTCTATGGCTCCAAAGAGCTTGCAGTCAAATTGAGTTATTCCAATCTTCTATTAAGAGGAGTGAGAAAATGGTTGTGCAGACAAGGAAGAAGAAAAAATTAATTGAGAACACAGGACAGCTCTGATTTACCTTTCTTTGAACCAAGATATATTTTTTTAAATATATTTTTTATTACAACTACAAAAAAAAGAAAGAAAAAAAAGAACACATATCATATAGAACAAAACAGTGTGGAAACAAAACAAACAATACACTACTAAACAGTCAAACATCAACAGAACAGAAACATAAGAAAATGAAAAAAAAAACCCACTCCACAAAATCGAAATTTTTTTTAAAAAACACAAATACATCAAGCACTCTATCATAGACTTCCCACTCCCCAGATCATGGTTGTTGTTAACTTCTGAAGGTTTTATGGCCTCGGATTTCTCATTCTTTTTCTTACTATCTTTGGACCAGTTCAGAAATCTGGCCACTGAGACCCAGTGCCCAGAAATGGCAAAGAGGCAGGTGAGCAAATCAGATTTTTTTTTTTTTGAGAGAGACATTGGAGAAGAATGTTTGAAAATAATGGAAGGAGATTTAATGAGAATAGGGTCTGAGAAGTGAAAAATGGGATATATATATAAGTTAGAGGGAGTAATGATATATGGAGTTATATACTTTTAGCAGGTACAAGTTCGAAGTCATCTTTTAATATGTTTAAGGTCTTACTTGTTTAGTATATGTTTTATTATGTGCCATTTTCTTTTTGCTTTGTTTTGTCTGTCTTGTTTGTTATTGTCATTATTTTCTTTTTTTCTCTGAACTGAATAAAGTCTTAAAAATAAATAAATAAAAGAAGTGGCAAGGAAGGAGTTTTATGTGGAAGCGGTGGGAGATGACTTTGTAACTTCTTCCTTAAGGGCACTTGGATGTTTTTGGAACTGGTTACTTTTTTCCATGCCCTTTTGCACTAGGAAAATGGCCTTTTATTCTCCAGGCTTTTAAAATTCTGACTATCTGTGTTCCCACAGCGTGATTTACAATGTTTTAGATGAGTTTCCACTTTATTTTTATTTCTTTGCATAGTTCATTGCATGGGATGACGTCTGTTTAAAATTGGCCTATTGTGCTGCTTCAAAAATGTATACTGTATGCTGATTTCTGCATCTTGCTCCTTTATTTTTACTATGTTTTCCTGAGAGCACTTGCTATAGTGAATTAACAGAATTAAGCATCAATCAATGTCTAATTTGAATCAGGATTACAGTGCTGGGGAATCTTAATTGCTTTTCTTAAGCTTCTGAAGGGTGAGCAAAACGGAAAAAAAAGTCTATAACCAAATCCTATGAAGATTGGTTGAGGGAACTGGAAAAGTTTAGCCTGAAGAAGACCCATTGTGGTTTAGTGGTTTGAATGCTGTACTACAACTCTGGAGAGAGGGTTCAAATCCCTGCTCAGTCATGGAATCCCACGGCATGACATTGGACAAGTCACACTATCTCAGCCTCAGAGGCAAGGAAAGGCAAACCCTCTCTGAACAGATCTTGCCAAGAAAGCCCTGTGACAGAGTCACCCTAAGTTAGAAATGACTTGAAGGCAAGCAACAGCAAGAAAAGAAGATTGAGGCCCTTTCTGCAACTCACCTATTTTCGGTGCGAGGGTGTGGTGCTCACTCAAGCAACCTCCAGAGAGAGGCTCTCGCTTCCCTGCTTCTTCGGCTCTGCACGAGCTTCCTGCTCACATGAGAGCCCCACCTCTTCCTTTTGCAGTGCAGTCTGGGACCTTCCCATGCTGCACTGAGGCAGGAAGCACGACTGGCCTGGCTCCCGAGGCTCCGCACGCAAGGTAAATGCACATGGGGCCCTGGAGTGATGCGCAACTGTACAGCATTTTTGGCTTCAAGCCAAAATGAAAAAATGTGTGCGCGGTCCGTGTCAAGCCCTGGAGTGTCCTGCAAATGTGAGTGCGTCATGTGGACCACTCCTCACATTTGCGCGATACTCAAGGGAGCCTCCGCATCGAAAATGCCATGCGAAAAGGGCCTGAGAAGTGATCATAGAATAAGAGTTGGAAGGGAGCACAACGGCCACCCAGCCGGACACTTTAGGATATGCAGTTTAGGGAGGAGTATTTAGAATTCTTAGCCAGAGCACTCTGATGCCTCACCAAACTACAAAACCCAGGATTCCAAAGGATGTTGCCATGGAAGTTAAAGTGGAATGACAGTGCTATCACAGTGTAGTGTGAAAGAGCCCCTAGAGAGGAGCATAGCAGGCAAAAGGGTATAGAAAGAGAAGTGAGATTCCAGAGAAGGCAGCACATACATTCCATTGGTCTCAGTTTATCAAGAAGATGCTCTATTTTTATTATTCTGATTTTGGTAACCCACTATCTGCATTTTGGGAATCTGGCAATACCTGGTTAAGGAGATGCTGATGTTGTCCTTCTTTGGCCTTTTAAAAGTAAAATCCCCTACCAGGGTAGAATTATCTTGTATATGATGCATAGACTTGTGAATGTAACGTGCAAGCCATTAGGTACTTGCTGTGTAATACCCAGTCTGCCATAATGTATGGTCCGGAGGTAACGCTCATTTTGAATCATCTGTCACAGACTGTATGTCATGCAGGCTTTTCTGGGGTTGTATCTAAGCAACAGCACAGTCATCCTTTTGGCTTTTAAAATATATGGGACAAGGGGAGGGCAAACAAAGGGAACAGAGTAGAGCAACTGTTTTCAGACTACACCTTCCATCTTCTCTAAGCAACTAGCCAATGGTGAGGGATGCTATGAGCTGCAGTCCAGTTAATGGTGAGGGGTGCTGGAGGCTGCAGTCCAGCAGCATCTGGAGGAACACATTAGCAATAGTATAGCAATAGCATGTGTATTTCTATACTGCTTATCAGCTAAGTGCTTTCTAAGTGGTTTACAATGTGTTAGCTAATTGCCCCAACAAGCTGCATACTCATTTTACCGACCTGCAGAAGGATGGAAGGCTGAGTCAACTTGGAGCCCTGTGGGATTGAACTCACAGTCTTCTGGTTGCAGTACTAGCATTTAACTACTGTGTCACCAGGGCTCTTTACAAAAGAACCATTCTCTAAAGGGCAGCAAGAACTGGACTTGGGCAAAAATTTACAACATGAAAATAAGTGTGTTCTACAACCATGCCTTTATTTTCATCTTATTTGTTTTTAAGCAGATGAAGCAATTAAAATTAAAGCTGGAAGCTGAAAAATATCTGGATGAAACTATGAATGAAGAGATACTAGTTAGCTGGGAACAGCATCATCTAGACATTGTTACTGAAGTCCATAAGCCATCAGCTGCTGGTCCATAATGAATTTCCTGGATATTACGTGAGTACAATGGTAATATGACATAAATATGATGCCAGTATTTGGCACATTAGAAAAAATAATTCCCCAGATAGTTTGAGAAGCACTGATCTAGAGGAAAAAGAAGAAAAAGGTAGGAGAGAATGGAGAAAAGGTAGAGATATATAAGATGGAGGTGATGTAAACCTATCCCATCATTGTAAAGAGATGAATTTGGATGACTGTGCTAGTTGGGTTCTGGCAGTTGTAGTCTAAACAAGTCAGTTCTCCATGCTTTGGATGGATCATGGTCTATTTTTCATAGACAGTGAAAGAGCAAATTATACGGGTATTATTCAGCCCTCAGATGGGCCAATGTGTTTGAGATATAATGCTTGGAGCTTTCCCGTTGCCTTCACCTTCTCTTATTTTGGTTTGGGATAGCTGTGCACCATAAATGCATATCCCACGAAGCTGAATGATAGACCCTGTTCAGAACTTAATGAGAATGGGCCATTGCTGCCCTAGTACGGATGGAATTTCAAGAGCAAGACTTATTCTGTTGTTGGTCATCAAGTAGAGATGAAAACAGTGGCTAGAATCCTGTCAGGGACTTCCATTTTCATAAATGGACTTTACATCTGCAGAACTTAGAATTGGGCAGTTCTGTAACAGCTGTATCCAGAAAAGCACTACTACATAGAGGAACCAGCAGAATGATTAGTGGACATTGGTTCAGTTAGCGCACCAGGACACCAGCTAGGCAGTGCCACTGTGCACTGGTAGAGCCTAATGTACACCAGGACATGCTAGTGTCCTGTTACACATCTTTGCAATTCACTAACAGGGTTCCTTAGCGCCTCTTTTCTGTAGTTCAGTACATGCAAAGCTACTGAATGTATACTGTGATAGACAACTCTGGCCAATATTTGAAAATGTTTGACAAGTGATCAAGAAATATATTTCTCAAGTACTGGGAAAACCTGTTGAGGAGAGACTTTGACTCATAGCAATATTCTTTTCTGCCTGGAAAAATACTGTTTACTGCAAGTAAAATGAGATTTTCTGTCCCAACAAACACCAACAAAAGTGAGTTTTGTGCAGACTGAGTTCCCAACTACAGCATTTTCTGCATATTAGTTAATGTACAGGGGGAAAAAAGTCTCTTACACAGAGAATGCTGTTTTCTGTTTAAAAATATCACATGTGAATTTTCTATGGAATAAGACCCAAGTTGCAAATCATCTTCCAAAACTGTACAGTTTTCAAAATGGGAAGAAAATGGGTAAAATTACTCATTGTTTCCTTTGAGAATGAAATTAGTAAAAATTTACTTCACTGTCATCCAGGGTCACATTAAGGTTTTCTTAGGCCCTAGGCACTCTTATATTTGATTCTTCACCTTGGTGGGATGTTTTTCTAGGCCCTAAAATTTTCAAAGGCTTGGCACTGTGCCTAAGGGTAAGGCAGCCCTGCTGTCATCAAACAGACATCATGGAATGAAGATGTGTGTACCAACCTACCACCTGACCCTCTGTGGACCAGTTCAAAGAGCATGATATTAAACCAAAGAATTTGTGACTTGTTCATTTTGTTTATGAGCATTACCTAGTGCATCTTCAGGGTTGTTTGGTAGCTGAGAGACTGTCTAGCTCCTCTTTCTCAGGACAAAATATACAATCCAGCACACAACTCCAGTTACCAATGACATAATGGACAAGGTGAATGCTATCTTGGCATTTCGCTGAGCAGCTTTCCTGTCTCCAATGCGGTTGGCTCTTTGGGTCTGAGGAGAAAAGGAACCAGTCAGTGAAGAAGAAAATTCAACTGGCATGCAAAAGATGACATTCCCTTGAATCAGGCAGTGATCAATAAATATGTAACCTGAGACTGGCTTCTCCAGGTCAAACATGGCCAGCTCCATAACCATTGGTAGGGGAGCCCTCTCCAGTTTGCCATCTGGCAACCCATCCAAACACAATACACAATGAGACCGCCATGTAAAAGCTGGTGATAAAGACCGGTCCCAGGCATCAAAACAGTAAGCATGACAAGACTAAATGACTGTGCTGGAGAATCAGTACACATGTGTAACCTCTATGGTTGCCAGATCTAAGGGCTTTTGTAACACAACCCTTCTATAAGATCACCAGGGTCTTTCTCAGTAGGGCTTGCCCCATATCAGTATCACAAAGGATTTCCCCCAGGTTTCAGGTATTGATCCTGGGATGAGGATAGCCTTGACTTGACACCTTATTGACTTTCTATACCTTCCTCCTCCATTTCCTCAAACATTGACAAACTTGTTGCTCTGGGAGCTAATGTTGGGTGGTACTATGGTTTTTCCCTTGATTTGATCTTTTGCCTTTGTCCCATCAGCAACATCATTTAGAGAAAGATGCGCTGTTTGAGTGTGGACTCTTGGAAAAAAAAAAGTTCAAGTGCATATAAGCCTAGCCCATCAGTCTGATTTTAGGCTTGGGCTAGAATTTGGTTTTAGTTTGATTTTTTATTAGAATTTAGTTTCAAATGTGAGAGAATAGATAGTGATAGATTTGCTTATTCAGTTCATTTTTAATCTAAGTTGATTATCAGTTTTGAACAGGGCAAGTTTAGCACATGTGCATTAGTTTTAAGTCTGTATGTTAGCTTTAAATCTATATGCTATATCCACCCTTAGAGCTCTATATTGTTTTAAAACAGTTTTTATTGATTTTTTTATACAATGGAAACTACTCATTAATTCCAGCTACATCTCCCAGATGTCATCTCCCCCATCCTTGCTATTAATCTCACATACAAGCTTCTAACTTTGTCTAATTCTACAAAATATCATTCATTCACACTTGTTTACATGTATACCTAGCCAAATGGTCTCCACCAGTGCTTCTCATGCCATCTGATTTGGGGTACCAGCAACTTCCTCCCCTAGCAGGCCAGGGACTAGCACCATATGTGTGTCTACTAAGTGCATCTGTTTATTTCTGGCAAGCTCTACACAGACTAGCAGTCAATGGCACATGGATTAGTACTGGTCAACAGCACACCCCTGTGAGTAGCACTGGTCTCCACACCAAGTATAAGCATATATGACAGACAAAGAAAATAGGAGGGATAGGAGAGATAAGTGAGAGTTGCCAGTTCAGCATTGCCAAAGCTACTGAGATTTCTGAGCCAAAGTCTAAGACCTTAGAGCAGTCCCTAGTGATGTCATTAAGCGTCATGCAATAAGTACTAACCACAGTTGTTTACAGCCTGTAATATAAACATACACATATGTGCATGCAATCACATAGAACATATTTTCCGATTTGTCAAGCAAGAAATCTTAGCTAAAGGAACTGTTCCCAGATCAAGGTGAAATGAGAGAATTATTCCCTTTCACTTACTTAGAGAGATGGGATGAGGAATGTGGAATCCAGACTACCTGCTTTTAACCAGAAGGTGTACGCAAAGCAGAGCAGAGGGTGAGCACTGGGAAGGCAGGAGGAAGGTAACTATGTAAATTCATAGATCTCTTGGAGAGTTTTTGCAACTTTCACCAATCATTCCGCTTATTCTTGAAACTTGTGGGAAGAAGGTACTCTCCTAGCTGAGCTGGAGATTTGAACCAAGCCCTTTTCTATTGGCCAGAGCTGAGCCCCCTGTCAAAACTGGAAAATTTGTACTCTCATCTCCCTCTTGAAAACTGAAGACTCAGGTCCAGGCCAAGAGATCTGGCAACCCTAGAGGGAAGTGACAAGAAAGGTAACAATTAATGAAAAGCATCTGGATTGCTAACTTGTGGCAAAGTCCACAAGCTATTGTGATGACTGCTTGTTTGAGACATGGCAAGCATAGTAGAAAAAGTTCTTTGACTCTCCTCTCAATGATGGATCTTATTGATCACCAGCACCACCATCCTAGAGCCTGATCCAAAGATCCAAGGAAGAGGAATGATTGTCCACACTGTTTGACAGGGTGTTCCAAGCTATACTTTTGTCAAGTGGTGACTCGTAGAACACTGGCACTAATTTACTCCTTGGCAAATATTCATCTGATACATTCATACTTTCAGTTGCAGTAAATCATATAGGCCATCTTGCATCAAAGTGTGCAGAGATTTACTTGCTTTTACCTTCTCAAGATGGCTATTAAGCCCTGAAGTGCTGTTGGGGCCATTTACTGGCAGCCATGGGGAAAGGTGGGAGGGCCTGGTTGCAGTTCTACAGCTCAGGGAGAAGAAAAAGGTTGCTCTCCTACATTTCCAAGGAGTTGGTGGATTTCCAGGGCAGCAACCTCATTTTTCTTCCTCTGGTTGTCACACAGCACAGAGGCTTTCTGCTCACCTCCCTCTCCCTTCCACCAACTTGTGGCTCTGTGCACTGCTCCTATTCCTGAATCCACTGTTTTACAATCAACAACCCAAGCCTTTGCAAGCCCTCAGATCCTATTCTTCTTCTTTGCAACAGGCACTATGTGCTGGACTGTTTATTTGCCTTCAATAACACCTGGTTCAGCTTCTGAAGACTGGGAGGTGACTTGATTGTACTCCTTAAAGATCTCTGTTACAGAGAATCAGAGCAGACTTGTTCTCTGCTGCCGTAAAGGGCAGGACCAGGTCTAATGATCTGACATTACAAAAGAGTAAATTTCAATTGAACATTAGAAGGAACTTTTGGACCATAACAGCAGTTCAGGAATGGAAACAATTGTTTAATTTTCTAGGGGGTGGTATTGGGTTTCCTTCTCTGAACATCTTCAAAAAAAAGACTGGATCTGCTGGGGATGCTTTAGCTGGAGATCCTGAGCAGCGGGTTTATGATTCTATTTCTCTATAACTTTGGTCATGCCACAATGTTCTGCCTCTTCCACCTATCGCTAGTTTACTGCATTTGTTCTTGAATTATGGAGAAAAGGCCTCTTAATAAAATTTAGAACTTCTGCCTTCTTATAATTTCTTACATGAAGGATGGGGGGGGGAGAACCCTAGACAT
This sequence comes from Ctenosaura bakeri, assembly GCA_948474755.1. Classification (NCBI taxonomy): domain Eukaryota; kingdom Metazoa; phylum Chordata; class Lepidosauria; order Squamata; family Iguanidae; genus Ctenosaura; species Ctenosaura bakeri. The sequence goes on along the minus strand of CAOLHI010000733.1, from coordinate 207,111 downwards.
ATAGACGTATAATTTCCAACATGAATTATGGGGGAAGAGCTCTTTGATGAAATTTAGAAGCTCAATTCGCTTCTAATTTCCTTCAAAGGGTCACTATGAGGGCTGTTGCAGAAAGAAAAAAAAGGAGTGGTCTTTTTCTTCCACTGTCCCCCCTTCATATTTTCTTTCCCTCCCTCCCTCCCTCCCTCCCCCCGAGGCTTACCCTTTTAGAGAAAAAGAAGGCGAGGGCACCCAGGAAGAAGCAACAGAAAAGTGCGACACAAATGGAGCACCCTATAAAGTCCGGTTCTTCACTGACTTCAACGGGTGTGATGACAACGGTCTGGGGAGATGGACATCCTGGTTGTTGGCGAGATCCAGCATTAGGGGGGCTATAATGAGAAGGCTGGCCCTTGGATGGCTGTGGAGGAGGCACTCCATAGTTCATGAGGGGTGGTGTTCCAGTGGGCGGCTTTGGCACATCTGACTCTTTGTCAGCCTGGTGTTCAGAGTAGGGGGGTGGATTTGGAGCATCATCAGGCACATCCTCTATAAGCTGCTGGTAGCTCATGGTACAGCTCTCTCCACTTGCTTGCAGTTCCACCAAGTGTTGTTCTTTCCTCTTTCTTTGCTCCTGTTCCCCCTCCCCTTTGGTGACCCGAGGCAGCTACTGGAATTCTTATACTCTCTCCTCAGTTGCACCTTCAATATCTTTCCCCAGCCTCCCCCTGTGTGAGGTGTTCTTTGCCTCTGAGTTTGATCTTTCTTTCCTTTGACCGTCCTCTGCTATTATTGTGGGCTGGCTTGATTCATCTGTCTCCAGACACTGACGCAGTTCTCCATTTCTTGGACAAAACAATTTTGCAGGGACAGTGGGGGGAGGGAAGGAAAGCTAGCATGAAAAAAAAAAAGACTGAGGAAATCAGTGATGAAGCCAGACACACAGATTTGCATGGTATGAGGATATTCTGGGAATTCTCAGATTTCACTTCCCTAATCCTTTCCAAGTGGGTGAAGGCACAGCCACGGACAAACACATGCAGGGACACACAGATATTTCACAGCTGAAAATAAGGACATAATTCTAGTACAAGGCTGGGGAACATAAGACATTCAGGATGTGGATGGACTCCAGTTCCCATCAGTGTCTGTCAGGATAAATGGTGATGAGGTATGATAAGAATAGTAATCCATCAACATCTAGATGGCACCCAGTTTCCCCATCTCTGTTTTAATGTGTTATTTTCATGTGCTTTCAGAGTATAGAAAAACTAGTTTTACAGGGATTCTGGAAGTTGTACTCCAAAAAGTGATAAGCTTTATAAGAACATGCAATTACAAGAATGGATGTTTGGAGAAGAGGGGAATGCTGGATCGGAAGCCAAACCCTGCGGAGCATATTTGTTAAGAACGGCATGACTGCTCTCCATAGATGGCTTCTGGAATTGCCGTAAAATTCCCAAAAGCAGGATATCTACTTCCCCTCCCTTCTCCTGGCTGCGGGTTGGTTGAGACTTGTAATGTACATGTTTACCAAGAAAACAAATGGCAGGCTGTATCTGAACTTAAGAGAGAGAGAGATGAAGTGAGAGGAAAGGAGTTGAATTTGGGTTCTGTATGGATCAGGTTAGTATATGAATGGGAGACCACCAATGTATATCAGGTGCTGTAGGCTATATTTCAGAGGAAGGAACCGGCAAAACAACTTCTGAGGATTCCTTGCCTGAGAAAATCCTACAAAACTTATGGGGTCACCCTATGTCAACAGAGAATGAGAAGGCACATTTATACATGTGACCCTGGTAATCTGGGGTAGGAGTAATGGATTTTGGTTGCCACTGTTGAAGGATTTAAGGTATTTGCCTCCCCCGATGCTCAACCTGGATATCTGTAAATAAACATCTGATGAAATGTCACTAACTCTCATTTGTGCCTTGCAAAGGAAGCTAGAACCCAGTGAATTGTTAGGAGAAGTGGGGTGAGTACAATAAAGGCAAGTTTGTTGTTGTCATTCTTGTTATTATCTTCATTTGTACTCTGCTTTTCCTGCAAAATTGGGACTCAAAGCAGCTTACAATACAATTAAAAACATTTTAAGAAATGAAAATGAAAATAGAATTAAACTATTTAAAGTATTAAAACAATTACGCCTCAGTAAAAGAAAAGAAGGCAATTAAAAAAGATAAAAAGCTGTTAAAAAAAATTAAAACAAAATAGCATCCCCTAACCTGTTCTTTAAAAGCATTCTGTTTTAAAAGTCAGGCTCTTTTTGTATGGCATTCGCCATGCGAAAGGGCCTCTGGAGCGTCGCACAATTGCAAGGAGCCATCCATATGACATCTTCGCAATTGCGTGACGCTGCTGGGACCAGCAGGCGCCGATCACACACTATTTTATTTTCGGATTCTAGCCGAAAATGGTGCATGATCGCGCATCACTCCAGGGCCCCGCACGCACTTACTGTGCGTGCAGAGCCTCCGGAGCTGCGGCGCTCATGCTTCCTGCCTCAGCGCAACTTGTGCGTTATGTGTAGGAAAATCCCCAGCTAATATAATCAGTTGGGAATTGTATTCCATAGTTTTTCTTTTCTTTTCTAGACAATGTGGTAGAAGCATGTTGTAAGGCCTCGCTTTGGAGGTCCCCAATATCACTATGGTTTGGATGGGCACCATACCTAATTGGCATCATATGTAATTGGCAACACATTTTATTGGCTCTGATATCAAATTCAAGCCTGAGAGGTGACAGAGAGGTCAAACTCAGTGAAGGAAAGAATTTGACTGTAAATGTGAGAAGCATAGATCAACTCCAAAATTCCTCCAGGTAAGACTTTAGTCATTTGTCAGGCAAATACACACCATTCCTGTGGATAATAGGCTTAAATAGAAGCTGGAATTTGCCAGGGAATCCAACTGTGAGGAGCCCACCAGGACACGGATTGACAGATATCCATCCCTTGTACACCTGGATTCTTTCCTCTGTCCTCACAGCACTCACAATAGACAGCTGTTACAACATTCATCATGTCTTTGTCAATCAAAGCACTAAGCCCATCAACAGGCAAACGACTCATTGTCCACAACAGGTTCCCTTTGTCTTGCATCTGGAAGCTTCATGACCACAAGCCATTTTCAGGGTACAAATACCCTTGATTTGAGGATGCCCAGTGCAGTCACTCGAAGGTCTACCCATCACTCTGTCCATCTGGCTCCTGGACGAGAACTGTCCCTAGGTCCTACCTAAGCCAAAATACACTTCTGCTCTTCACTACTCTTCTGGATTGGTAATTAGAATTCCCCCCAAATCCCTCAGCCTCTCTATAATTTTTCCTCCCTTTCTCTTTTCTCTTGTGTGAATGTGTGATTGTGTGTATCTTGCGTGCATGCATGAGTGAATTCCCCTCAATAAAATAATATTATTAGACAATTTTGCTTGGTTTTTGGCTTGGCCTGACCCTGTAAAAATTGGGTTTAAAGATCTCGCTAGGTTACCCTGCCTCTTGTAATGCTACAGCTTGTTCTCTGGCTAATTCCCATTCCCCATTATTTGGAGCACATTGAGGTGTCCCCCACGGGACCCCAGAAATCAGAGTAACAATGTCACTTCTTGCTGGCCGTTGGCAGGCAGGAAATCCCATCCTGATTCTCAAAGGCAAAGAAATGGAGAGGAACAACTGGCAAGCCCTCCCTGGTTATTATCAGTGAAAGTCGATAGCAACAACAGATGGAAGATATAGTGAATTTCAACCTGGCATATGATTCAGAATTTACTGGAGATGCCTTGCATATAGCAACACAGGTATTTTATATTCTCCCAAACAGGAAAAATGTTCTAAAATCACTTTGTGAAGGCAAAAATGCAGAAAAATGGTGCACTTCTGTAATGGAACCAATTGCTTAGAGAGGGGTGAGGTCCCTTCCTCTTGATGTCTTCAGAAAAAGGCTAGATAGTTACCCTGCTAGAGATTCTGTAGCTGGAAATCCTGTATTGAGTAGGGGGTTTGACCTGAGGGTCGAAAGGGCCCCTTCCAACTCTATCATTCTATGACTTTGAGTCATATCTTGAGAAGGAATGGGGGAGGATGGGTCTACAGGTGTGGGGAACTTCTGGTTCTCCAGAAATTTTGGATTTCATCTCTCCAGATCTCTTACCGAGGCCCCAGCTGTGGGAGCTGCAGCCCAAAACTTCAAGAGAAACAACTGCAGGGTTAGTCAACTTGAGTTAGAGATGTAAATTCTTGATTATTTCATCCTCATATGCAAGGACACAGAATTACTGCTTTATTTGCACAGAATCCTCCCTATATTTGAGCATCCCAAAGTGTTCTGGAGAGTTTTTCCATGCAGAAAAACATTTGTTTTGCACACAAAAGCCCATGTATTTCCTGTGAAGTAAACATATTTTTAATGTAGAAAATTGGGGGTAGGAGTTGCATGAAATGTCATGTATTTCTCTGCACAGAAAACTGCTCCAGAACAATTTGGGATTATCAAATACTGGGAGAAAACTGTACAAAAATTTTGCTGCTCTGTAATTCCTGTTTTCTGATTGGGAGCCAAAGGATGGTGAATATTCTTGCCATATCTAACTTGTGACCTTCTCAATTTTTTTGGACTACGACTCCCATGCTGGCTGGGTGGGGCTAATAGGAGCTGCTGTCCACCAACATCTGGAGAGCCACAAACTGTCCATTCCTGCTCTAAGGCAGTGATATGATCTCCCCTCGACACCCTGGTCAGGCATACAGTATGCATCTAGTATCAGGTCAACATCAATCAAAGAAACTCTAGAAGCAAGAGGGTTCAGAAAAAAGCATGGTCCAGTGGAAAGAGAGATAAAGGAAAATGCTGGCAAAAGAAAAGCAGAATAGTAAGAGACAGTAAGCAGAGAGGAATAGTGTCCTGGAAAGAGGCGAGCATGATGGGTCATTTGACAGTATAGTAAAATTATTATGGACATTGGTCCAACTATCAAATGAACTAGTGTTTTCCAATTGACATGCCCCAGATCTATTGTTTTTGGTTTGGGGTACTGGTGTATCATACAGCTGGTTCACACACAGTGTTTGTCAGTTGCAAATCGATCCCTAAGTGGAACTTTCAGAGCCCCAGATGTAGCTTCAGATAAAAACAACAGAACAAAACAAAACCAAAAACCCCTGCAGCTCATATGTCTCATTTCTGGTCATCTGGTCAAGAAAACACACAATATACATGTGAACCATCCCTTTATGTGAAGGTTCCAAGAGGAAGACATTGGTCCAGGACTTCTTTATTTTGTAGATCAGCTGGGAGGTCTTTCAGGAGATAGATCTCAGGGCTCAAAGGCTGAGACAGAAAAAACCCACTTAAAAACGGTCACCATTATAATGATACACAAAACAATGACAAAGAGCCCCACTCCCAATGCTGTGTGTGCCAAGTTGCGTGCCAAGCTGGAGTTTTTCCGAGCAGCTGAGAAATTTCTAATGCGGTTGGCTCTTCGGGTCTGTAACAAAAGAGAAATAAAGAATGGATTCATGAAACAAAGGGAAGAGGGAACTTATTTGGCATGAAAATGTGGGTGGTCCCATGGAGCTGTGAAACGGCTACACTTTTGTTGACTAATAATATCTATCTGTCTGTCTGTCTGTCTGTCTGTCTGTCTGTCTGTCTGTCTGTCTGTCTATCTATCTATCTATCTATCTATCTATCTATCTATCTATCTAAAAACAAAAATAAAATATGATAAAAATCCCTTTTGTCTCAACACTAGTAACTGTGTCGTTGACTGTGAGAATTCAACAGAATATAGCAAGACTTAAGTTTTGAGCTATATGTTCTGGCTGAACTTCCAACTGACTTTGTAGACACTCTCTGGGTTTTTGCAGATTCATTACCAGTTGTACCAGTTGGTGTATCATACAGCTGGTTCACACACAGTGTTTGTCAGTTGCAAATCGATCCCTAAGTGGAACTTTCAGAGCCCCAGATGTAGCTGTTCACTTCAGCCATCCGGAATTAGAATTATCCTTAAGACAAAGTCTAGAAAAGTTACTTTTGGGATCACAACTCCTAGAACCCCTCAGGAATTATGGGAAGCACAGTAAAAAAAAATTTACTTTTCCAAAAGTCTGTTGTAAAGTTTGGAGTTGCTGAGCTTTTGGAAATATTGGAAAGCATTGCACTTTCAAAAGCTTGTAAGTGACAACTACCACAACTCTCCTCCTTTGTGCAGTAGCCCAAAGTGACTATCTGCCTTTCATGAAAAAAAGAGTGGCAAATTGTGGCTCATGAAATCCCTCAAAGTCCCCAGGCCCCCACATTTTTATTTTTGAGGGTGATTTTTGGCCTGAAACCCTATTCAAAATGCCTTGAAAAATAAGGTTAGGGTGCTGCAGAATGCCACAAATTCCCCACCCTGTTATATATGATTGACCTTTGCCCAACCCAACAATAAAGTTATAGCTTTCTACAGGATCCTTCCACACTGGAATTTTACTCTTGGTACACAGTGCCATTACAGTGCCACTGTCTCAACCCCATACATGCAATAATACTTAAAATACAGCAGTGCTTACTTAGCCTTCCTTGCACAGTTGCCTAACTTGCCTGTCTGCTTGCTTAAGTGTGTCCTCACATATTTCGTTATTTATTGGGCTTCCCTCCGTACTTATAGCTCTGCATCCCACATTCTCATAGAGAGGCTCACCTGTACAGAGTAATACCAAGCAGCAATACCCAGGGGTATACAACAGCAGATCGTAGTAAATATGGAGTAGACCAGGTAATCAGGTGCCTCGGTGAGCTGGGCAGCTGGGATGACAATAGGCTGTGAAGGTGGTGCAGATGGACCTGGGATTAATCCTGCACCAGGCGGGATACAATAAGGCTGGTACTGGGGTGGCATGGGGGGACGTGTCCCATAGCCCATGGGAGGAGCTGGTCCAGTTAGTGGTTGTAGTGACTCAGGCATTGTGAAGTGCTGTTTCTCATACTTGGGAGGTGGATCCATTGTTCAAGTTTTCTCTCCTCTCCTTTGCAGTTGTACAAGTGTAGTCTCCTCTCCTTTTTCAGTTCTCCACGTTCCTCTTTTCTTGCCTGCTAAGCTGCTGGGTGTCTCGATTTCGTTACCTTTGTGTTGTACGTTCAGTCTTTTGCCTGCCTTTCAGCTAGCTTCCTTCTTCTGCAATGCCCAGCCAACCACTTCAAATCTTCTTTCGGGTGGATGCTTGCCTTAGAAGATAAGGCAGCTCTTCTCCAGGTAAGAATTCTTCTGGCTCTTGGAGAGATGGACTTCTCTGTCCTTCACTGCTTCAAACTAGCTCTAGAGATGATTGACCAAGGGATTTCTTTGTCTTTCACAGCCCAGAAGAAGAAGAAATGGCCAGGATGAGGAATAAGGCAATGAGTAACTGAGATAAAGAGACTGATGTTGGATGGCAAGACAGATAAGGGGGAAAGATAATTTTCAGGAGCCAAGAACTATTATCTCACTTTCATAATGCTTCTATTGTTGTTGTGTGCCTTCAAGTTGTTTGTGACTTGTAGCGACCCTCAAGTGAATCTGTCATGGGGTTTTCTCTGCAAGATTTGTTCAGAAAGGGTTTGAAATTGCCTTCCTCTGAAGGTGAGAGAGTTTGACGTGTACCACTGAAATTTTCAACACTTGGAAAAATGAAGCGAGTCCATAACAGTATTGCTATGTACTCCCCAGGTGCTAAAGAAAAGAGACATCCAGGGCTTTTAATTTCCTCTGGATGGGGGAATAAAAAAAAAAGAGAGATTGAGAGAGGAAGACAGAGAGAGACAGTCTGCCAAAGTTGTTGTTGTTGTGTATCTTCAAGTCACTTGTGACTTATGGCAACCCTAAAGTGAACCTATCACAGAACTTTCTTGCAAAATTTGTTCATAGGAGGTTTGCCATTGCCTTCCTCTGAGGGTGAGATTGTGTGACTTGCCCAAGGCCTCCCAGTGGGTTTCCAGAAGGTAGTTTCTGGAAGGTAGTTTCTCAGAGTCCTAGTTTGGTGCCTTTTAAATATATGCTTTCTTGATTTAGACTGGAAGCAACCAAAAGACCTTTCTTTAAAGAACCAGAGTTTTTACTCCACATTAGATTCACCCCTTCATAAAAGTATTCAGTGATTCAGAAAACAGTTAGTTCACCTCAGTCCAGTTCAGAGGTGCCTGATCTGACACAGTTCTGAATCTCCATTTTGACATCCAAATCCTGATCAATAAGGAATGTCTCCTTGCTTTTGTGTGCCCTCAAGTTGTTTCTGACTTATTGGGAACTCCAAAGCAAACCTATCACATTTTTTGCAAGATTTTTTTGGTGAGGTTTGCTTTTGCCTCCCACTGAGGCTGAGAGAGTGTGTTTGCCCAAAGTCACCCAGTGGGTTACCATGACTGATGATTCAAACCCTGGTCTCCAGAGCTGTTGCTCAGTGCTCAAACCTTTGTTAACCTCTAATATTTACTGTAGGAATGGGCAAATATACCATGTCTACTCCGTGGCGTGTTCCTCATGCTCTCCACCAATTTTTTTCTGGAAAAAAAAATACTTACAGAAAGGGTTACAGGTGTACCTCAGTGAACAAACCAGATGTGTTCCTGGGCATTACTTCTTTAACAGGAAATGTGGTACCAAGGCAGGAATAACATGGAAAGACCAGAAATGGATTTCTGCATCTTCCCTGCCCCAGAAAAGAAGAACAGTTCAACATGTTTCCACATACTTTGTGCTGAAAACTAACAATGTGTGAAATGAAACGGACCGATATAAATGCATTCCTATAAAGAACAAAGGACATACGACCCCTGTCTCTGTGGGGGATTGGTTCTGGGCTGCCCCGTGGATATTGAAATCCACGGATAGTACCAAACACCCTGTTCCCCTGCCCACCCTGGGCTGATCCCAGTGGTGGCGGGCAGGAAAACGGGGGGAGTGTGGGATCCTATGCTGCCCGCTGTTTTCCTGCTGGTCCACCACCGTGTTTGGGCCCAGGGCTGGTGGCAGGAGGTGGGAGAACACTGAGCAATGCGATTTCATGATCCCCACTGTTTTCCCACCTCCAGCCGCTGGCCCCAGGCCTGATTGTGGCAGCGGTCAGTGGGAAAACAGCGGGAATTGTGGAATTGCGCTGCTCACCACCTCCTGCTGCCTGCCCTGGGCCAATCCCGACCAGCTGCGGATAACTGAATCCATGGATCATGAATCTGTGGATACAGCGGTCCTACTGTATGTGGTTACAACTCTTTCTCAATAGCAGATTTAACTCATGTATTGATTGAATGCCCTATTTATAATGATCTTAGGAATAATTATATTTTTCCTTTACTGAAATATCTTAAGAGAAGTTCCTCTTCTGTGAAGGTCTGTTTTCTGTTATCTGATGCTATAAAATACATATCCTTTAGAACATCCAAATTTCTTGTTAAGGCCTTAAAATTATGTGTTGTAAAATATAAAGTGGGGGTAGGGTAGAAAGTGATTCATCTGTTGTGGACTATCGCATGTAGATTAATTTATCTGATTTTTTCCCTTTACTATATTCGTTAATAAATAGCTGGTTGCTAAAATATAATAAACTGACTGACTGACTGAAATGAAGCAAACAGGTCAGGTAAGCCTTGCATAAATTAAACAGAAATATTTGGAACCTTCTAGAGACCACTTGAAAGCTTCTTCCAAAATGGAGGGATGTGTGCCTTGCTTTTTTTCAAAAATTACTTAGCATTTCACTGTAGCAATCCACAGTGGGCCCTCAGTATCTACTAGTATTTGGTTCCAGGACTCACCACCTCCCCTCTCACCCCGCATAGATGTCAGAAATCATAGATATTCAAGTCCCTTTATGTGCAATTGTTACTGCAGTTCCTAAGCCGCACTTGGGGTGACCTCAGATATCATTTTGATATCAATAATTTGGCTTTCTTCTACCATCCCTCTTCACGTGTTTGTGAGGTCCCCAGACAAGTCCTGCAGTCAGGCTCGGCCCATAATTGCTGCAATATTCCACACAATACAGGCAAGCCAGAAATAGCTGTCTCGCCGCTTTAGGAGACCTCAAAGGCAAGTACTCTATTATGTATGCACGCTGCTTACAAAGAACTCCTTGCCCCAAGCAGGCAGTTTGACAAGCTGGATACTCATATGTCAAGCACTGTGCCTCTGCATACTGGCTACTCTATTGTCAATTCAGACCTAACTTAATCATGGTAAATTCTGACCGTTCGGAGGCTTTGTCTCCAGCCCTAAACTCATTGTTTTCCCCCAAGTACGGAATAGCCTGTAGCTCCATTCCTCCCTATAAAAACCCCTGACTTGGAGAGCTTCTTTGGATCGCTCCGGACTTTCCTCTCGCCTTGCCGTTGCTTTGCTTGGCAAGCAGTTCCACGTACTGAGACTCCTTACCAACGAACTCAATCTTCAGACTGCCTGGGCTTCAGGATAGGTGTAGTATTGCCCAAACCAAGAATCCCTCTTGAAAATTCCCTCTATCCCACTCCAACCTTTATTTTCTATAGTTATCTGTGTGAACGTGCTGCATACACTGTTTGTCTGTATTGTATAAAGATCACAATTATTCTTAAACTCTGGTTTGCATCTTGGCTTGGCCTGACCCCGTAGACACTGGGTAAAAGATTCTGCTGCGTTGTCCTGCCTCTTGCATTGCTACCTTGTGCTCTTTGACTAATTTCCCCAACTTGTTTAATTGTGAGTGCATTTAGGTGTCCGTCACGGGACCCCCAGTAAACAGGGTAACACAATGGTATAATAAAATAGTGTCTCTTATATAAAATGGTAAAATCAAAGTTTCTTTTTTTGAGGGAGGGAAATATTTTCAAGCCATGTTTGATTAAATCCATGAATGCAGACTCTGTGGTATGGAGGGCCGGCTTTAAATGAGCAAAGTTCTCTGAGGAGGCTTCTGCTGAAAGACATGGGCTGAATCCTTGAAAACCTGAACACAAAGAGTGAACCCTAAACCCTACTGAGATGGGTGGAGGCTTTGGGAGTTCCTTGAACCCACATCCTGTCTCTGTCTCTCACTCTTTCCCCTGGCAGACTTAATCTCCTCTGCGCTGTTACGTACCTATGTTTTAATCCCAGTAAACCCAATAGCCATGTATGCTCAAAAACCTTTGGAAAAAAAGGAAGAAGTTGTTTTGCTCTCAGAGACTTCATTAATTGAGGTATGCTTGTACTTTGCAAGTCTCTTGCTTCCGCTAGTGCATATTGATGGAAGCTCTTCACGTGGTATTTATAGACTCGGCAATAACCCTGGCCTCTGCTAATGGAAAAGTGCTGGAGGGATGGACAGCAGTTCATTTAAGGTCAGGATGAATCATATGGGGCCCTCCAGATACCGTTCAATTGAAATTCCCATCTTTCCTCTTCATTGCCTGTGCTGACTAGGACTGAGGAGACCTCCAGTCCAAAAACGTTTAGAGTTTCCACAAATTGTCCACCTTTGATTTACGGGCATATTAGGAAGAAGAATCATTATTCCATCTTACCACTTCTATAAAGGTAGTACCCCCTCTACCTGCCATATTGCTGCTTGTACAAAGAGAGTAAGCTGCAGTGTGTGAAACGGCTGTCTGCAGCATCACTCTATGATGCTTTAGTTCAGTAGCCCTCCAGATGTTTTGGACTTCAAGTTCCAGAAGCCAGGTGGGGCTTTTGTGAGTTGGAGTCAAAACACCTTCAGAACGCAAGCGTAGGAACCATTGAACACGTGTTCCCCTTTCCTTCAGGTGCTAGGTGTAACAATCTGTAATTTATTTGGAAAGTCAATAAACTTAACATACTATCTTTTTTGGGCACAATGTATTTATCTACAGGGCATGGATCTATCATATAGTCATATTCTATAGTAAGGGCATGCTATCTTCAAGCTCTAGATTAAATCCACCAATTGGATTTATACAAATTGGCACTTTCCATTTCCTCCCTATAACCTCCAAAATGCAAATTATTTCTCTTGAACTAGTTTTCAAGGATCTTGAGTTGCATGTTCATTCCCTCTTAACAGAGCTTCTTCTGTACAGAAAGCCAAAGAGGCTTTGCATTGTGGAAATTGTACTGCTATAGAAAGATGGACATCTCCCTTAGCTAGCCATGCAAGGTTCCTGAACATTTGTCACACTTTTTTTAACACTATAATTTAACCCTCTTTAACCAAATGCCTCAGGTCTCTTTTGTTTCTTCCTTTGCTGTCTTTAAAAATGCTTCTACAGTTCCTTCCCATCCTTTCCTGCTGTCTGTAAGTGGTTAGCAGCAGGAAAAAAAATTAAATCTTTTGGAAGTGTTAGGGGAATTGCCATCACTTCCTTTGCCTGATCTGCCCATAACCACTTTGTCTACCACTTTAAACTACTTTTTGAAGGTTTTACAAAGTCCCACAAATGTGCAATCAGAATTTCCAGATGATGTCATTCCTGGATGATGCTTTTGCATCTGTTCAAATTCAATTTGTAGCCCCAGTCCACTTCTGCTTTCTAGTGAATTTGCCCAATACTTTGATGAGACAAAGATAAAGAATATCTAGAGTACAACTACCATCCTCTAGGCTAATGACTCAATCAAAAGAGACAAGAGTTCTCTGGAAGACTTATATATTTTTGAGAAAGCCTTGTTAATTGTTGCATTGTTGGCTGCTTTATACAGAAATCTCTTCCAGGATCTTGAGGTAGCTTGGGCAAATTGCTGAGCCATTGACTACAAGCAAGGTTTCCTCCCTCTCTTCAAATCACACACCTTAGCAAGCGCGTCAACCGGGAGGGATGCCCAAATAACCACACAAGATGGGGAAATTAACTGGAGCACTCTCTTAAGCTAGCGAGAGGCAGGGTAACTTAGCAGGGATCTTGCAACCCAGCTTCTATGAGGTCAGGTCAGAAGAGCAGTCAGACAGGTCTAAAACAGTAAAAATGATATCTTTATTGAGGGACAGACAACAGAGAAGACACCACAAACGCACAACTAACTAGAAATTGGAATTGAGAGTTTTCGGGGGAAATGGGTGATACAGCACCTTTTCTCGTAGTCCTGAAGAAATTGAAGGTTGCAGGGAAGAAAGCTCAGTGTGGCTTGCTGAGGGGACGACTCGCTGGACACAGTGGCAGCAGGGCTGGATGGAACTCAGGAGTGATCCGATGGGTGAGCAATCCGAGGGGCACTCGGAATTGGGGAGTTTTTATAGGGTGAATTGTGCCTACAGGCCATGCCATACTCGGTGAGAACAATGCGAGTTTGGAGCGGGACAAAGCGTTGGGAAAGGTCAAGTTTTACATGACCGGCTTAGCACAAGTATATCAGTAGCGTAGACAGTATGCAAATAGCTTGGCATTGTAAGAGGGCTGGTTTGAGGCCGAGTGTCTTTGTGTAGAGTTGCACTTAAGCAAGGTGTGTCTGCAAGAGAGGTCCCTGAAGCAACTGAGTGGCGTTAATCTGCCTGCCTAAGTGGGAGTTGGAATGTCCAACCATTTATCAGTCGCGTCTGTTTACGTGCTTGTCTGGTGGCCTCGCAAACACGTGGGGCAGGGTGGCAGAGAAAGATCAAATGAAGGCCAAATAATTTTGATATCAAAAGGAGATATCTAGTGATATCACCGGGTAGGCCTGAACCATAGTAACATGCTGACCCATGAAAAAATATTGACATCTCCAAGTAACAAAATAGATGCAGTCATGTAAGCTCAAAGATCCTGTTGCTCAATGGCAGATTTATGGGAATTAGGTTCAGTCCCTCTCTATTGTTAAAAGATTTCAGAAAGCAGGGTTGGGATTCACCTTTGCCTCCTGGAGATAACATTCGGCTAGATGAAACTGCTATCTGTTTCAGCACTGGGAAGCTTTATGCAAAACTGAACGTTTTGCCATCTTGCTCTTTAACATTGAGGGAACAGAGGAGAAAGGCATGGAAGCCTGCACTTTCAGAATGGAACTGGAAGAGATATAAGGAGAGCTAAGCTAGTCCCTGCAAGAATCATGTGATATTAATGGTACTGTTAGAAACTTCTCTTAAACTTCTGTGATATTAATGCTGTGGGATTCCACATGCCCTCGGCCCATATATGTATGTAAAATACACCATATATTGCAGTAACAACAGAAAATTCTGGTAACCTTCTTTCACGGCAATCAAGCACTAGGTAAAATAGTTGTACCGTTGGGAGTTCTTACCACTTGGGGAACTAAAGTAAGAGTCCATAACAGCACTGTTGTGTAGTCCCTAAGTTCTAGAGAAATGAGACATCTGGGGATTTTCGTTTTATCTGGATAGTAGAATTTTTTTAAAAAAAATTAAGAGAGTAAGAGCAAGAGAAAGTCTACTAAAAATGTTGTTGTTGGTATCTTAAAGTTGTTTGTGACTTATGGCAACCCTATGGTGAACATATAACAGGATTTTCTTTCAAGATTTGTTCAGAAGAGATTTGCCATTTGCTTTCTCTGAGGCTGAGAGTGTGTGACTTGCCCAACATCACACAATAGGTTTCATGACCAAGTGGGGATTCAAACCTTGATCTCTCAGAGTCCTAGATGTTGGCTGATGCCTTTTAAATACACACACACACACACACACACACACATACATATACATACATACCTGAAAATCTAGACTGGAAGTAAGCAAAAAACCCTTCTTCAAAGAAGCAGAGCTGTTACCCCATATTAGATGCATGCTTAGTCTGGGGTCCAAGAATGAAGCCATAGTGAATTGAAGAGAAACATTTATGTAATGACACAGTGCCAGTCCAGATATCAGCACTCAGGCTAGTTAATCTTGCAGTGAAGCAAGCATTCATCTTGTCAGTAATAGAACTTTGGAAAATCTACCTAACAACTTCATCCCACAACACAGAGAATATCATAGAAGGATACAGGAGAGATGTTAGTCAATCATCAAACAGCAGTCATCAAGCCATACTGGAAAACTACCTACCATGCATCACGTAGATGAAACTTTGTGAAACTTTTCCATTTATTTCAGATTGTTATTGGCATTGGTAGAAAGTACTGGTTAGCTGATGATAGAGTCAGAATGTTCTGGTTATAGTTAATCTGCTTTTTCTTGAGAGGCCTAAGGACTTTGTAATTCTGCAGCTTCTAAATATGTCCTTGGTTCAAAATACTTTTCTGTTAGCATGTCTCTATCTTGTGGTTTTTGTGTGCCTTCAAGTCATTTCTGACTTACAGTGACCCAGAGCTGAAGCTATCACAGAGTTTTCTGTGGCTGAGAGCGTCTGATGTGGTCAAGCTCACCCAACGGGTTTCCATGGCCAAGCAGGGAATCAAACTCTGATCTCCAGGCTCATAGTCTATTGACTAATAGTCTAATAGCCAAATCACTATGCCGTGCTGACTCTCTAATTTACTGGCCTTATGGTCACCCTTTGAAAATTCTCTCCCTGATATGAGGTATTCCTTTGTGTGAAAGTGGAATTTTGCATTTTTTTAAAGCGGAGTGAGTGTGCATGACTTGCCTCCCTTTACCATCTTCTATCTGTGTGGGTTTTTTTTTTTTTTTTGCCAATTTATATGAAAGTACCATATGTCATATAGATGCCCCAGAGAAGAAACTGAAAAAATTCCAGAAGGCTAGAGAAATACAATGAAACAAAACCAACACAATGTATTATTCTTATTCTTTTTTCCCCTCACTTGGCACAGATATCATAGAAAGTACAACAGATCAGAGGTACATGATGTATGTGGAGCATATGAAAATAGAGTCAAAAGGACTTGAGCATTCAGCCCTTTTCAAGTAAGCATCCATGCTATACTCCAACAGATGCCATTAAGCCTTTTAATTTTTCTGCTTTACGAAGACAGAATGGATAGACAGCCCTGAACACTCAAAGTACTTTTGCATTTTATTGATTCAACCTCTCTCCTCCAAAGCACTAGGGTTCTACGGACTCTGTGATTAGAAGCTAAGCTGACAGTCACACAACAATCCTTCCTCTTCCAGTGTGCTGTATTCCATGTGTGGGCTAAGAAACTGTAACTTGTGATAGATTAATAAAAAAATCTTTCTTTCTTTCTTTCTTTCTTTCTTTCTTTCTTTCTTTCTTTCTTTCTTTCTTTCCTTCCTTCCTTCCTTCCTTCCTCCCCTCCCTCCTTCCTTCCTTCCTTCCTGGGAATAGTGAAGGAATTATGGGGGGTGAAAAATGCAAAGATCTGCAGCTGTAGGTCAAAATATTTCAAGGAACAAAGAAGAAACTGTACTGCAGGCAACTGTCTGTGGTTTGAGAACTAGCTGTTCATAGGCTAAATTAGGCGTGGGAAAAAATGGTAAGAGGGAGGGCAGGGAATTGTCTAATTAATGATTTATGAGCCTCCTCAGGGGATACTTTTTGACTGAAGGATGGCATATAACTATGCTGAATGAATAAATGAGTGAGTGAGTGAATGAATGAATCTCTAGCCTTGCAGATGCTAGACTGCAGAAATAAGAAAGGAACTAAGTAAGTAAATACATTTCCAGCCCTCTAGATGTTGCTGCCCTGCAGCCCCATCCACCCTAGCCTGCATGGTCAGTATTGAGGAATACTAGGAGTCACAATACAACACAATGCAAAGCCTACTTTTTCCCCACCCTTGGTGAATTCCCATTTTGGTCTTAACTTGAGAAGACTGTTACCCTGTTCTCTGGGGGTCCCGGGAGGGGCACCCAAATAACCAAACACAAACACAAAGCTGGGGGAATTAACTGGAGCACTCTCTTAAGCTAGCGAGAGGCAGGGTAACTTAGCAGGGATTTAGTAACCCAATGTCTACGGGGTCAGGTCAGTTAAACAGTCAGACAGTTTTAAAAATAGCAAAAATGATATCTTTATTAAAGGACAAACAACAGAAAAGACACCACAAACAGACAGCCAACTAGGAATAAGAAATAAGAGTTGTTGGGGGAAATGGGCGATACCACACCTTTTCTTGTAGTCCTGGAGAAACTGAAGTTGGTCGGGAAGAAACCAACTTCAGCGTGGAGGCCGAGGGGAGCTCTCTGGATGAAACGGCAGCAAGCCTGGATGGAACTCAGGAGTGATCCGAGGTGGTCTCGGAATCAGGGAGTTTTTATAGGGTGAATTGTGCCTACAGGCCATGCCATACTCAGTGAGAACAATGCGAGTTTGGAGCGGGACAAAGCTTTGGGAAAGGACAAGTTTAGCATGATGGGCTTAGCTCAGGTTTAACAATAGTATAGCCAGTATGCAGATAGCGTGGCAATGTCAGACTTTCGGCGCAAGACCGGGCGCCTTTGTTTAGAGTCACGCTTAAGCAAGAGGTGTCTGCATGAGAGGTCCCTGAAGCGATGGAGTGGCTTTGTTCTGCCTGCCGAGGTGGAGAATAGAATGTCCAACACTTACCGGCCGCGCCTGTGTACGTGCTTGTCCGGAGGCCTCTCAAACATGTGGAGCGGGGTGTCAGAGGAAGGCCGAATGACTTTGATATCAAAAGAGATGTCTAGTGCTATCACTGGGTAGGCCTGAACCGTAGTAACAAGACCCATTAGAATCAATGGGATTTCTATAAGTGATGGTTAATAAGATAGGAATCTGGGGCCATTTCCAAACCTTTGAGGTCCCTCCCTAAACTGCAAACCTCAGGATTCCATAGGATGTTGAATGTGGAATAACAGCACTATAACAGTTTAGTGTGGAAATGGCCTAGAAGACCAGGGTTCTAATGGTCAGCCATGGAAACCCATTGGGTGACCTTGGGCAAATCTCTTTTGGGCAAAGAAGGCAACAGTGTACCAACTCTGAAAAAATCTTGCAAACCAAACCCCATGATAAGATCATCTTACGGTCACCGTGAACTGGAATCCACTTGAAGGCACACAATTACAACAACAGCAACAAGCCCTAACCTTCAAGGAGTCAACTTGAATCAGGATTAAAATTAGATTTTACTTTCTTTTGCATACTGTGTTACTGTCTCATCTACACTACTTCTTTTCCTTGTGGGTCTTAGATCTTTTCTCTTCCTCTTTTTTTGGGGGGGGGATATTAAACGAAAAACAAATAGCAACACTACATAACAATACATCAAACTAAGAAAAGCATAACAGTACCATACAAATGAAAGAACAGTCAACACATAACAAAACTGCAAGCATCTAACTACAAGCATTTGACAAAACTACAGTTAACTAAAAAAAAATAAATACAAAAAAGACTACTAATACCTAAAAATTGGTTCCTGCACTTGTTGCCAACAGCAAATATTAATCAAGTAGTTAAGCCTGTAAATCTTTATATTTATACCAAAAGTTAGTATTTGCTGTGATCACTTTTATCATTCTAGATAAATGCCTACTAAATTAATTACTTAATAAACATCACTCATAAACAATTATAATCACGTACCAACTTATTCTATATTCTATATTAGTTTAAACTAGATATCAGTCATCAAGAAACAGCAATCACATCTTAGAAGGTTAATAAATCTAAAGGTCTTTGCTTACTAGCTTAAATCACAAAGTATTTCAATCATTCTTAGCTTATTCTATATTCTATATAAATCATGTCCAACTAATTCCTAATCTATATGGTTTATTATCCTTTCTCAACCAGTCACCAGTCCTGGCCCTAGAAGTGGGAAGTGGGTAGGAGAAAGGGAGGCACTCCTTTTTTGTCTGTGGATTTACAGTGTTTAATTAAAAAAACTAAAACAAAAAGAACAGTATGTGTTAGGTAAGTGTTATGTAGAGAGATGAGCAAATAGCAATGATTGAGTCTTTCCTTCCTCTTGGTACTGGGGATAGCTTATGAGTCTAATCTTTTTAATGCCCACTTCCTGGAACATCAGAGCTCCAGTGGTTTTCCCCGTTTAAGGGCGGTGAGATTTATGGACTCACCAATGGACTCACCAATGTTTTGTTAAAAAGCAAATGCCCAAGGCCAATTAATTCATTCTGACAATCTGCCTTGAAGAAATAAAAGAGCAATTGATTTTACTGCAGAACAGTGCTTCATTGCTGAGTGTCAGGTGCAACAAAGGACACATGGCTAAGGCCAGTCAGTTGGCAATTCCAACAACCCCAGTGATATTGGCAGGTAGGTTGTCATTAATTCTTGTAGGGATTTGTAGGGATAGGCAAAAGTACTTTTCCTATCCCTTATCACGAAAATGTCCTTAAATGTGAAGACACTGAGGCTATTTCACACTACACTGTATTGCTATTATTAATATTATTATATTATATTATTAATATTATTATTAATTATTAATATTATTAATAGCACTACACTGTAGTGCTATTATTCCACTTTCAACATCTTATGGAATCCTGGGGTTTGCAGTTCTGGGAAGGGAATTTAGAATTCTCAGCCAGAGAGCTCTTGGGCCTCAGTAAACTACAAACCCCAGAATTCCACAGGATGTTGAAAATGGAATAATAGCAATTTAACAGTGTAGTGTAGAAATGGCCTGACTAGCACAAGGTGTACCTAGAAGTGGTTTCAATGCGTTTAATTTTATTTACTCATGAGTAGGTATACACAGGATAGATTTTAGGTAGTTTTTATTATTCCTGGGATGGATCAATGACAATTGCTTCTTAGAATTTATAGTATGAGATCATTTAGTATCCTTCTTACTCGTAATTACACAGAAAGCTTGGTGGTCCAATTTTCCAGATATTTTTGGAGGTGCATGCTCAATTTCTCCAGTCTAGTCTTAAAGGAGGCTGGAACCTCCCTGTTCCTATGTTCTGGGGTCCATGGCCATCTTTCCTTTTACAGAAGACCTGAAAGGTATCAAACAAATCTTTCCAAATTTGGCTCATCTGGACTACAATGGACCTGGGCTGAGGATGATGGGAATCTTAGTCCAGCATATCTGGAGGGTGCCAGATGAGGGAAGATTGTTGTAGACCCAGTGCCAGAGAGTGTTGAAGTGGTGGTACTGGGAGGGTCTCACTACTCAGTATCCCACTATCTCACATTTGCCCCCTGGTTGCTGAAAGTCTGAAAGCACTGAAAGAATGAAATGAGAAAGAATTGTTATCAAGAAATTGTTGAATACGTGCACATATGTGTACATGTCTCTCTCTCTGTGTTAGATCATCAAGTGTCCCAATACCATTCCAGTGACATCATTGCAAATGTATAACTGCCCCTTACAAAATCATGTAAGCTTGATCACATGGCCTGAATTCTAAAATAGAGTAATCCAATTGAATCAGTGGGATTCACCTATCTTATTGACTGCCCATTCAACAATTGACTTGATGGGTCTTGATGGGGCGTTACCAGTGGGTTTCAACCCGCAATGTCCTTTTTGTTCAGTTAACAATTAACCTATCTTGTTCCAGCTCACACAATTATCTCTATTTGATTCCCCCAAAGAGTCAACATTCCAGTCCATCAAGGACATTGCGATAACACATGTTGGCCAGTCACAGTTTCCAGAGCTCCCAGCTGATCCTTTGCCATCCCACATTTCAGCTGCTTTTAAAACGTTCCAGTTTCTCTCTTCCACTTTCCTCTTTTGTCTTCAGCTTACTTCAGTTACTGGAAACTGGGTTCAAACTGCAAAAGTTTTTGCACTCAGGTAACTCAGCAGTAGGGAGACAAGAGGAAGAGACAGAACGTTATTTTCCCCCAGAAGGCTCAGGCAAAAGCAAATGGCTGCAGTCTCTCCTAACTTGTCTGTTCAGCCTCATTCATAATTTTTGCACCCCATTTGTCATCTGTGAAATATTGGAGGGTATGTCCCAGTGATGTGGACTCGAGTCGATAGACTTGGACACAAGTTAGACTTAAGTCACTTAAGACTCAACTCAGCCATAAATGATGCACTAACTTGACTCAACTTGAGACTTGTATATTTTTAATAACCGAATTGATGCCCTTGGTTCAGTAACATAATACATTCATCTAGAAACGTATGACTTCGAACAACGCCTCCATCTCTTTTTGCCTCCTGATCACATGACAATCTCTCTCAAGCCCAAAGTGTGGGAGCATTTCTCAGAAGAAAACAGCAAACAGGTTAGGCAATGGGCTTGAGGTTTGCTCAGCAGCCTGTTCCCATGGCATATCAGAGGAGCCTTCTAAAACATTTCTTAAGAGCAAAAGACAAACTTGCCTCTAGAGTGCAGGGTGTGTTGAGTGCAGGGTGTGTTTCTCAGAGGAAAACAGCAAATGTGTTAGTAAACAGGCTTGAGGAAGAAGGATCCTTCCTTCTAAAGCAGTGGTTCTCAACCTGTGGGTCCCCAGATGTGTTTGGACTTCAGCTCCCAGAAGCCCCAGCCACTATGGTCAATGCTCAGGGCTTCTGGGAGCTGAAGTTTTTGAACATCTGGGGACCCACAGGTTGAGAACCACTGTTCTAAAGCTTTTTGAATCTTCAGTAATGGGCAAAACTGCAGATGTGGAGAGCCCACTTTGCTTAAATTGTTAAAACTGACTTTATTTCACTTTATCCAATAATTCTGGAATTTTGGTTGGGGTCTAAAGTTGGCTTCCAGACTTGAAACTTGACTTGAAAGTATCTTCAAGGACTTGAGATTTGACTTGAGACTTGGAGGTAGAGACTTGAGACTTGACTTGAGACTTGGATTAAAAGACTTAAATACATCACTGGTACGTCCTGGTCTGGGAAATGTAAATTACAATATTAAATGAAGAGCAGAAAGTCATTTCTCTCCCTCCCTCCCTATTGTTTTCCCTTGAAAGAAAAAGTGGCTACTTTAAATACACTTTCCAAACAGCATGAATAATGTGCCATTTGACCCTGAAAGGAGGAGCAGAGCTCTGAAGAATGCTGCTCTAGCAGCTCATACAAACAAACGATTAACCAAGAATTCCCCCATAAGTAAACACTGAGACAATGAGTTATGGGGGATGTATCAAAACAGGGTTTGCTCTTGAGAAATAGGCAGGAGGGGAAAACATAGCCTTTTTCAATTTATGTGCGGGTTTTCATTGTTTAGAGATGTGTCTGTGCCGCCCACTTGAAATGTTCTCTGACCGCTTACGAGAAAACATAAAAGATGAAACCATAAAATCTAAATGCAGCAGAAAAACCTGCCATCAGAGAGCAAATACATAAATATAAGAAAACTGGTGGCAGCACCAGGAAATTCACAAATTGTGAACTCTGAAGCCAAGTTTGAGGAAGTTAAGCTTGGGGAACTCCAACTCCCAGTGTTCCCCAGCCAACATGATTATAGTTGAGGGATACTGGGAGTTGTAAGCCTGAATTCTGTTGGTGATCCTAACTAATGTAATCATAAATGGTGATTCATTATTCAATAATGGATCCAGCAGATCTACTCTAGTTGAAATTACTCATAGGATTCAGTTTGTAGCCTTCAAAAACAACTTTTTAAAGCTGTTCTCTAGAAATGGTACAAGGTCTAGTATATGTGCTGCCGAAGCGAGCACACTGGTACAAGGTCTAGACATTACTAAAGTGATTTAAAAATTAAAAAATTAGGGGAAAAAATCAAAACTAGCGTGGGAAAAAAAGGCAGCTGAGATCCTACATCAGAGACTACAACACATAATTAGAGGAAGATTGAGACTGGAAGAATGCATGTTCAAATCCCCATTCAGCCATGAAGTTCACTGACTAATGTTTGGCGAATTGGTTTTGCTTGCTTTAACCTACCTTACTGGGTTGTTGTCAGGGTAAAATGTGCTGGAGGGGAAGAAGGAAATCATTTATACTGCATTGAGCTCCTTGGAGGAAAGGTGGGATACGATGAAAATGTTCACAAGCCACTATTGATTCCGCCCAAATGTAGTTGTTGTGTGCCTTCAAGGCATTTCTGACTTTGGGCCTTTCCACACTACACTGTTATAGTGCTATTATTCCACTTTCAGCATCCTGTGGAATTCTGGGCTTTGTAGTTTAGTGAGGCCAAAGAGCTCTCTGGCTGAGAATTCTAAATGCTCCTCCCTAAACTGCAAACCCCAGGATTCTATAGGATGTTGAAAGGGGAATAATAGCACTATAACAGTGTAGTGCGGAAAGGCCCTTAACGACAGCCCTAAGGCTTGGGGTTTTCTTGGTCAGATTTGTTCAGAGGGAGTTTGCCATAGAGCAGACCACCTCTTAGGCTGAGAGCATGTGACTTTCCCAAGATTACCCAATGGATTGCCATGGCTGAGTGGGAATTTGAATTTTGGTCTCCCTGAGTCCATGCTGGACTCCACACTGGATCTACAACTCAGTTGCTAAGAAGTAAAATAATTTACATCTGTCATATCACTGTAATTTGTTGTTGTGTGCCTTCAAGTTCTTTCCAACTTCAAGCAAAGCTATCACAGGGTTTTCTGGGGGCCGAGAGTCTGAGATGTGCTCAAGGTCATCCACTAGGTTTCCATGGCTCAGCCGGGAATCTAATCCTGGTTTTCAGGGCCATAATATGCACACTGGTGAACCAAAATAACAATAATAATAAAAAATAAAAATACAAAAAAAAATCTGTAGCATGGGGGATGAAAGAGCAAGAAACCCAGGCAGAAAGCCATAACAGCAATGTCTGCACTACACTGTTATAGTGCTATGACTCTACTTTCAACATCCTGCGGCATCCTGGGGTGTGCAGTTTAGGGAGGGACATTTAGAATTCTCAGCCAGAGATCTCTTTGGCCTTCATAAACTACAAACCCCAGAATTCCACAGGGTGTTGAAAGTGGAATAATAGCACTATAACAATGCAGGGCAGAGAGGCCCAGGACACTTAATCGACCGTGAGACTCGAGGCACAGAGACAAACATGGTCGATCAGATAAGTAATTTTCCCCCTTCTCCATTTTTGTGTCACCTGGCTAAGGTGGAGTCCACCCTTTCAAACTCTAGCTGAAGTCAGTAACTCATATTTCTCACTTCCTCCAGCTGTAAATTATTTTACACTTGTACTTTGCTAATCCCTTTAGAAGAGAGCACTTCAGGGAAATGGTTGGGGAGGAACTGTCCGGTTAAAGCTGCACCGCACCCCCTTGCAGTCTTTCCAGTCAAGCTTGGGTGAGGCTCTTTGAAGTCAGGCTTTACAGTTGATTTAACCACAAATGGAAAGCTAATTTCCTGCCTAGTGAGCACAGCCCCTTTTCTCCCTTTGTACCCATTGTACTCTTTTCTCTTTCTCTGCCACTGCCTGTCCTCTCCCTCCACCTCCCTCTCTATCTCTCTCTGTCTGGTGAAAGAACTTGTAACTGATCATTACAAACAAGGAACCAAAATACCCTAAAGGCACCAGATCCCATCGGATCGTGGATGCTAAGCAGGGACAGCTCTGGTTAGAACTTGGATGGGAGACTGCCAACAAATACCAGGTCCTGTAGGGTATATTTCAGAGGAAGGAACTGGCAAAACCACCTCTGAGGATTCCTTGCATAAGAAAACCCTATGAAATCCATGGGGTTGCTACACCTTGGCAAGTGACTTGGAGGCACATATACATGCAGACACAAGCAATAACTATATTACCCTCCAATATTTCACAGGTAAAAGCTGTCACACATATGGCCAAGCAACACCAGACTGTAGGCAAGTTGACGAAATGTTATTAATGAGGAAAGAAAGACAAAATAGCAGAAGTTTCAGCAGTTTGCTTTTGCCTGAGCCTGCTGGGAACAGCAAGATTCTGCCCTGCACTCTTTTCTCTTCCCTGCCAATTTAAATGAGAGCAACTTTCTTTTGCACTTCAAACTCCGTTTGAAGCAACTGAAGTAAACTGAGGACCAAGCAGGAAAGTGGGAGGAGGAGATCGAAACCGGGACATTTTAAAAGCAGTTGAAAAAGTGGGACATTAGAGGATTAATTGCAACTGTCTCTGCCAAATTGGGAGAGGCGTAGGAAATACAACTTGGAGTGTGCGGAGGGTGGGCATTAGGGGGTGGGGCTACGGTACGAGGGGCACGGCTACAGTGTGCGGGAGCGTGTCTGCGGTGCATGAGGGTATGGCCAGGGCTCATGGGGGCATGGCTACAGGCTGGGATGTCCCAAAAACTTTGCCTCCTGGTGTGAATTGCCCACTCCTGCCCCCACATACCTACGTGACTGAAAGTTACATCACAATTGTAATGGGGAAAATGAGGGATAACCTCATGCCTTTCATGGTATAACTGTTCCACTTACTTTTAGAGCAATCAACAGAGCTCAAAAAATTGTTTCTCAGCTGTACTTACAAGGGATACATGGCCACAATGCATTATGTTTCTATCACAAGCTAGTAACTTACAAAGTTCTAGAAAGTTTTTTCTTCAAAAGTAGCTACATATTAAAACATTACTTTTCTAAGTTATAATAGTAACTAACTATCTTGGAGTTACTTGGTCTGTAACTGAATATAATAAATGATCAATTTTTAAAAAATCACTTTCACAATCTGGCCTAGATTTAAAAGGATTGTACAGGCAATTTTAACTTAGCCCATGGGCTGCATGAGATCAGGCTGATGGCCACAAATTGCCCAGTTCCAGCTTTCAAACCAGAGGAAAACAGCCACTTGAGCCTATCATGGGGTTTCTTGGCAAGATTTGTACAGAGGGGGTTTGCCTTTGTTTTCCTCTGAGGCTGAGAGAGTGTGACTTGCCTGACACCACCCAGTGGGCTTCCATGGATGAGCGGGGAATTGAACCCAGGTCTCCAGGGAATAGTCCAGTGCTGGCTCCCTACCAAAACAGTACTCTTGCAGGGGCAGACATTTCATTGCCTGAGATTGTATATCTCCATGCATGATGGTGCAGCTCACTCCACTCTGCTTCTATGATCATGAACTGAATGCTGATATTGCAAACTGGACAAAAATATCTGACTGCTCTGCAGGGAACCCTGTGCAAATGTAAAACACCAGCAGGGTTCCAACCCTTGTGACCTGCTCAAAGAAAGTTTGGAAAGTGTAAGTCTAGCGAAGTCTACACACTCAGACCCTGTCTGATATCTTGTTAGTGATGGACGCATGCATATGTCAAACTATGCATTGCCAGGCAAATTATTTGCCACAGCATAACTGTAATCTACTGGATAACGCACAATCCCCAAACTTCACTCAGAGGTAGGCTATAGTTTTTATTTGTAGGAAAAGCAAGCAACATGGCACACTTCTTGCAAAGTTGCTGAGACTGAAGGATACACAGAGCTCTTGGGTTTTATAGACACAAATCTAAATTGTTGGCGTGCAAAGCTGTGATTGGAGAGGATCATAAATCTAACGACATCCCACATCTTTAAACAGTTCCCAGGCCTGCATTTGGTTCCCACTTCTCCTTGGGGCAGGAACACATTTCCTGTCTCTAATCTCAGACACTTCAAGTTCCCAAAACATTCTCCTTGACACTTTCATTTTTGCTCACTCAGATCTTGTTCCCCTCACTAGATAAATTTTAGCAACAAGCAATAAAATAATTAACCAACTGATATTTTGTAATAACACAGGCAGGCTCCAAATGGATGCATTGTTGCAATCATTAATTAACACAGGGTACTTTGTAGCTTAACTTGATTGAGGTCTATAGCATTATGTCTACATTGCCTACAATATGCTATTACAATATACATCCAGCAAACCAAACCAACATATGGCAGGAATCCTCATCCTGACATCAATGAACGCATTCACTTGACGCACTGAAAGCAGAATTGGACAAACAGCAACCTTGTGGATTGTGGTTGCAGGTGAGCACTGTGTATTAAACACCACAATTGTGCATTCCACAATGCACCCAGTAATGGGTTGCACAATGTTGCTATTCTGTGTCAGAGCTGTATAGTGCTGGCATAGTATATCGTGCCATGTGGATGCAGGAAAGGAGATTCAAGCTGCAGGAAAGAAGATTCCACTTGAACCTCAGGAAGAACTTCCTGATGGTCAGAGCTGTCCAGCAGTGGAATATGTTGCCTTGGATTGTGGTAGAGTCTCCTTCTTTGGAAGTTTTTAAGCAGAGGCTGGATGGCCATCTGTTGGGAATGCTTTGATGGGTGTTCCTGCATGGCAGGGGGTTGGACTGGATGGCCCCTGGAGTTTCTTCCAACGCTATGATTCTATGATGTTTGTGCTTTGCTGTGTGGGTGTTGTATTGCAGTAGAGTCTGCCAGATATAAATCCCAATGGACTCCTTAGGCACGGATGATGTATTGAGAGCTAGTAGCTTGCAACAAGGAACTCTGTCCCCAAAATGAATGTCGACAGACTGAAGACATTTTGATCCAAAAGGCTGGTGACAAATTAGCAAAACATGAAGAAAAACCAGGAGGAGCCAAGAAAAAGAGGATATGTGTTGAATGAGAGGGAAATTTGGTCTGGTTAAGGACCAGAACATTTAGCCCCAAAACACAGAGTTACAGTAAAATGCGACCTTTGTTCCTTCTTTCTTTCTTTCCTTTTTTTTTTTTTTTGAAAAAGACACTTTTGTTTAACACATGGAAGGTATTGAAGACTTTTTATTATGCTTGCTTCTGATGTGTTATTTACCATGTATGGCATTAAACGTGTTAAAGTATACATTGGATCATGCAGAATTTGACTTGGTTATACAAACAGAGGTGTGAAAATGTGGAGAGTAAGAGGGGAAGATAAGCAAGAATATCCCAACACAATGAACTCTAGGCATGTTGTGTTAAGACAGATGAGACTTTCACTTGGAAAAAGATGATCCTGCCTGTTTTTTTCAGGATTGATTTGCCTATTTCATCAGTGATGCCTTGCCATGAGTAGATTAGCTTAGAGTAAAACATCCAGAAGCCCCTCATCAACAGCTCAGAGAAGGGCCTTTAGAATTCTCAGCCAGAGAGCTCTTTGGCTTCAGTAAACTACAAACCCCAGAATTCCAAAGGATGTTGAAAATGGAATAATAGCACTAAAAGAGTGTAGTGTGGAAATGGCCTTAGTCAACACTAGCTGAGCCTTCTCCAACCTGATTCTATACAGATGTGCTCATCTACAAATTCCATTATCTCCAGCTAACAGGGGATGATGGAAGCACCGGTCCCACACATCTGGAGGATAGCAGTTTGAGGAAGGAGTGCTGTACCCTCAAACGGACACTACACTACATCAGTTGGCTTCCTGTATATCAGGCAGGTCTCTGTACGTGTTTGTACAACAGCTGACTATCCTAATATCATCCTAAAAAGGAAATGATTCCTCAGTATAAACTTCATTTTTCCAGGTTTTGGCACACGAATCCTTTTCTACATGTTAGGAATGCATGCCACAAGCTAAATGATGTTGCAATATCTAGACAAAGTCAACTTTTTATTGCCTTTGGGAGAATCTTTGCTCAGTTCTGTAATTAACGATCTTAACCCTGTTATGCAAATGATCGGTTTAATGCAAAGAATCCAGGAAATGGTTGAGTGAATCATTGTTTGAAATGTAAAAGTGCCAATAACAAGAAAGAGAAAGATCTCAGAATTTCAAAGACAACTTTCTTATCCAAAATTGCCAATGCACTTTCACTGTTTTGGTTAGTTCTTAAAGAAACCAATGGAACCGCATGGCCATAAAGGCAATTATGCCTGCTGTAGTTTTGAAGGTTTAATTGTATAATATAATACATGTCACAGAGGAAAACACAGACTCCTGTGGTGAGCCAGTGTGGCTAGGCAACAAGAGGGCAACAGTTATGAACAGTTATGAATGAAAGCTACTATTTTAAACAGAGAAACCCTGGAATTTATGTATAGAGTTTAGGAACAGAAAAACCCTGTCCTTTCCTTTCCTCTCCTTCCTGCTGAGTCAATTGAGTGCAAACTACTTTTGCACTTTGATCTCAGCTTGCAGAAACTGAAATAAACTGAAGATAAAGAGGGAAGAGGAGAGAGAAATTGGGACATGTAAAAAAATCTGAAAAAGTGGGATGACAGAAGATGAATTGGGACTCTTCTTTGTTGTTGCCAAGGCCCCTATCCTCCTCCATCCTGAAGGGATGGCCTATCAAGGAAGAAGACAGTAAAGAGGAGAAAGACACCCTGTTGCGACCAGAAAATCTGTTTCAGCTGTCCTGCTGACTGAACTGAGGAGCAATGTCTCCTCTTATGACTGCCTGGAACTTGTGCATGCATGCCTTTAAATCACCTGTCGACTTGTGGAGACTCCATTAATTTCATAGGGATTTCTTACGCCGTTTCTGCACTACATTGTTATAGTGCTATTATTCTACTTCCAACATCCTGTGGAATTCTGAGGTTTGTAGTTTACTGAGGCCAAATTCCCCTCTGGCTGAGAATTCTAAAGGCCCCTCCCTAAACTGCAAACCCCAGGATTCTGTAGGGTGTTGAAAGTGGAATAATAGCACTATAACAGTGTAGTGTGGAAAGACTCTTAGGCAAGAGATCCTGAGAGATGACTTTGCCAATTTCTCCCTCTGAAATGCAGCCCATGGCACCTGGTATTCCTCAGAAGTCTCCCATCTAAGGACTAACCAAATCGGACCCTGCTTACCTTCCAAGATCAGATAGGATCTGGTGTCTTGAAGGTGTCACGTGCTAATTCTATTTCCTTTAAGATACCATAAACAAGGCTGAAGCTATTGGAAGGCGTAGTGAGGCAACGTCATTGTGGGAAATTAAAATGGCAGCTTACTATCCACTGCTAGACAAAGGGACAAGGACAGGAGTCAACCATGGCTCCCAAAAGGGCATTGGGGCCCCAGGAGTTGCCCAAAGTTGCCATATGCTGACACCAGCCATGCTTCAGATTTTGGGCAGAGCGAATATCAGGACAACCATGAGCCTGGACTTTTCCTTTATTTATCACTGTTCATAATATTTAGGAAACTTAGAGTGTATTTAAAGGGAAAATCATAATAGTATGGGTGGTTTGAAGCAGTCAGTTGGTAAATGTTTCTTTTTTCTTTGCTTTTCAAAATATAGTAATCCTAATTTAGGTCTCCTGAGCTACTCTCTGAAGTGATCCATTGGTTGGAAGCAGAAAGGGCTAGTGAATCCAATGTCAGTTGGGCAGTAAATCCATTCTGTGTTTTAGTCTGAACTTTAAAGAAACCATCGTAGGCACTGAACTTCTGGAATCCCTTAGAGTCTGGACTAAAATGTTGTACATCACGCTTGGATGTTACCTGGAAAATCCAGATAGTATATTAAAAGCATGAGGTTATTCCTCCTTCTAAACAGTGAAAAAATACAAATAGAATTCTACTACGGCAGACCAAAGATTTGTCTGATTCAGAATCTTATCATTTCAGTCAAATGGGAAGTCCAGATTCAAGACGTGAAGATCACAATTCTATCACACTTCTGCTCCCAAGATATTCAGAAGTATGTTGTCTTTGCTCTTAGAGGTAGCATGTAGCTATTGTTTTGCTTGGAAATTTAAGACTACAGCTCCCAGAATCCCTCAGTGGGGATGGTCAGTGCTCTGAGTTATTGTGACTCAGCACCATTGATAGCCTCTTATTCAATGTTTAACAATTCAATGACTTCTGATCTGGTTCCTATGTAGTAAATAGGAATGGAAAGAATGTTTTTCATTATAGAATCATAGAATCACAGAGTTGGAAGAGACCACAGGGGCCATCCAGTCCAACCCCCTACCATGCAGGAACACCCATCAAAGCATTCCCAACAGATGGCCATCCAGCCTCTTCTCAAAAGAAAGAGACTACACCATGCTCCAAAGCAGCATATTCCACTGCTGGACAGCTCTGACCATCAGGAAGTTCTTCCTGAGGTTCAAGTTGAATCTCCTTTCCTGCAGCTTGAATCCTAGTCTCTGGAGCAGTGGAAAACAAGCCCGTTCCCTCCTTGACATGACATCTTTTCAAATATTTAAACATGGCTATCTTGTCCCCTCTTAACCTTCTCTTTTGCAGACTAAACATCCCCAGCTCCCTAAGCAGCTCCTCATAGGGCTTCATGGCTTCCAGACCCTTCACCATTTTTGTCGCCCTCCTCTGGACACATTCCTTCTTGAATTGAGGTGCCCAGAACTGGACAAAGTATTTCAGATTAGTCTAACCAAAGCAGAATAGAGTGGCACCATTACCTCCCTTGATCTAGACACCATACTCTTATTGATGCAACCAAGAATCACCTTCGCTCTCTTGGTTGCTGCATCACACTGCTGACTCATATTCAGCTTGTGATCTACCAAGACTCCTAGAAAAAAATGGGGTTCCTGATAGTTGGTAAACACCCATTGACAAGAGTAATAGAGCCATGAGAATCTTGTGCAATTTTCTCTCAGTATTTGAGCATCCCAAAATATTGTGGAGAAATTATTCTGCATGGAAAAACATGTGAATTTTTTTGGGCAAAATCCTGTTTCCTGTGCAGAAAGTCGCTTTCCTGTACAAAATCTCATTTTCTGCATAGAAAACACTGTTCCCTTCAGTTGAAGTAATATCTTCCACACAGAAAACAGATTTTTGAGCAAAAACTGCTGTGCAGAATTTCCTCAACACTTTGGACTGTTCAGAAGTGGAGAGGAAACGATGGAAAAATGTTCATCCCTTGCCATGTGTGTCTGTGTGTGGGGAATTACTGTAGATATTGATTCCCCCCAGGATAAAATATTTAAGGACATAAATTCCTAGTGGTGAATCAATTCCAGGCTTTAATCTGAAGTTTAAAGAATCTATCTACTGGTGCTGAACTCATCCTCAAAATAGATTTGGCACCTGTGTTAGCTCAATTATGCTTCTGACTAAAAGCTAGAGCAGACTCACTATCTTGCTGATATGGAAGTCACTGTCTGTGGTGGGTATTTTAGTTTTCACTCATGACATGGTTTTTGGTTATAACTTCCAGAAAAGAATGATGGGTTATATGAAGCAGTACTTACATTCTGAGTCAACTGCTTACACACCACCGTTGGAATCCTTCTCTAACTTTCCCTGAGCAGCTGCAGTTCCCTCAAGTTACAGCAGAGAGAGCAAGGAAGCAGATTATTTCTTCAGTTTTGCTGAAAGACCAGCTTTGCCAAATTACTTTTTTCCTGATCTATCTTTGGGTGCTCCTATGAAGAACAACTGTTTTTTTTTTTTAGCATTGGCTCTGGAATTTACTACCCATTCCCCTCCTTTTCTTTCTGCTCCTCTCATTATCTCCCTTTTGTATCGTGTCTTTTAGATTTCAAGCCCTATGAGAAACAGCTTAGGGAGTTGATATACTTAGCTTGAAGAAGAGAAGACTGAGAGATGACATGATGCCATCTTTAAATATTTGAGGGGACATCATATTGAAGAAGGAGTTATTTTCTTCCATTCTGGAGACTAGGACATGAATCTGAGCAGCATCTCATACACTGGAGGTCTTTGAACAGAGTTTGGACAGGAGAGCTTTAGTTGCATGTTCCTGCTTGGCAGGTGGTTGGACTAGGTGGCCCTTGAGTTATCTTCCAATTCCATCATTCTGTGCAGCCTCTGGAATAATTGCAGCCTTCCACCATTTTTCCAGTCTGCACCACCATCCATGAAGTTGCTGGCATGCCAGTGAATTTCAGGAGTATGACAGCACAATGGCTGTACAAAAAAGTGGTGGTTTTGTCCTAGAGTAAGGTACCCTGGGAACCCTCAGAGGTTTTTTGGAGCACAGTTTATTTGTAAAACAAGATATTTGCTCCTGAAACTTCTGGTTTTAGCATGCAAATGCTAAATGTTTTTTTTCCTCCATTTCTTTTTGCCATCATGTGGATGACTGGATGGGTGTGCTAAACACTGGGATTTAGGGATGCCAAGTTGCCCCCACTCCTTGGCAGTTGCCTATGTCTGTTCTAAATAAACAATCCAACTTCCTGAGCTTCCAGGACTATTAGGACTGAGGTGCATCATGATAAAGAAAAGAACTCACAGACGATGAGATCCTATTTGGAGCTGGTGAAGTACAAAGTTCCCTGAGATTAGTTATGCATGTTATTCTTGTATCTGTAATGTGTATGTGCTTTATTACATACATATTGCATACTTCATTATTGTTTTATAATAGCTAGAAAAACTTTAATAGAGACTTTAATAGAAAAAATTAAAAACGGTATGAAAGTTAAATGCAGGGCTCAGGGGGCTTTGCAGAATGGTTAGGTGGTTTGGAAAGCTGCAGAAATGGGATCCACGGGTTGGAAGCAGCCCATATACTGCACTTTCCTCATACCAGAGCCAGCATGAACCCTAGGTTATGTTAGAACAAAACCACAAGAGGTTTCTTGCCAGAAGATGCCACAACAATAGCCATTTCCGCACTAGACTGTTATGCTATGATTCCACTTTGAACATCCTATGGAATCCTGGGGTTTGCAGTTTCGGGAGGGAACATCCATAGGATGTTCAAAGTGGAATCATAGCGCTATAACAGTCTAGTGCGGAAATGGCCAATGACTTTAATGTTTCAAAAGGCTACAAAGGGCATATTTGGGCTAAAACTGAGATGAGTTTGTGGATTATATTAATGGCCCATTCTTCCCCTGCTTTGTTAAGGCACGGAAGAAAGAAGGCTTCTCTTGTTGGCAAGAGATTCCGTTTCACCTTCTACATATCTCCTGCCTCCAAGACACTGCAGTACAAAGTTGTTGGCTGAAGATGGCAGTACTGGCTGAGGGAAAACACGTCAGCAGGGGCTGTCATATTAGCAGCTGGTTCCTGAAAGTGGGGGAGCCAGTTATAGGATGGTGTCTTTCAGCTGAGCATTTGCACTACTGTTTGGTAGAAGGCAAAGCTGGCTCAAAGCCACAGGAACAAATGTCCATTTATCAGGGCTGCGGCAGCCAGGATGACATTTCTGCAGGGCGCCAGAGCCTAGAATAAAACTTGAGTGCCTCCCTGTCTCTTTGCTCTTCAGTTCGAACCTGTAGATGTCATTCTTCCTTCTTTGGAGCCACCTCCCTTCCCTCTGCTTTATCTATCCCTAGGTTGCCCACTGATAGATCCTGGTTTAGGAGTCTCCTTGTCCCTTAAAAAGAGACACCAAAGCTAAATAATTTACCTCATCTTGGACTCTGTTGTCTCTTTCCCAGACGCCATGCACCCATGGGTTATCTGTCATCCCCATAAGGTGGAGAGGGAAAGCATGGAAGGAGGATGCATCTGAGCAGGAAATGGCCATGTTTCCAGAAATGTTATGTTTAGTTGTGAAGCTGAACACAATGGTGGAAGGAGATGTTAGAAACACGAAGCTCACAACACAGACCTTCAGGGGGGAAGAAGCAAAACAAAGAAGGGCCAGAGTGGTGAGGATGGGAGCACTTCTTGGATTCAGCATGGGACACTAGATCTTTCCTGAACTATGCCAGGTTTCCTTCCCTCCATCCCTCCTACTGTTCTCTTATCACATCCAGTGATGTTTCAGATATTGATTTTCACCATATCATCATCATCATCATCATCATCATCATCATCATCATCATCATCATTCAGGAGCTATAGTTATTGTACTAAAGTGCTTTGGCACTATACATCAGTTAAGTACCAGGATCATTTTGTTTTACTGCTAACAGTTCTCTTTTCCTCACTTGATCTCATTTGAACCTGTGGGCTTTTTCGCACTTGGTTTTTAAAATGGGGTGGTGTGTCTTCCCGCGAGGATGTTTGCATTTGGGGGCTAACTGAATTCGGTCTACTTACCGTATGTCCGGACTTCAGCCCGCTCCGGAACGCCCATAACTGGTCATTCACCGTGCTATTGAAAGTCCGATTGAAACAGGACTTTCAATAGCCCAGTGGTCCATCGCTGTGCAAAAGTGTAGATTTGCAGGCTCGTGTCAGTGCAAGCCTGCAGATCTTCCAGAGGTGGTCTTCCAGCTGGCGAGCTTCTCCGATTGGTGGAGAGCCTCCACCAACCGGAAGCCTTCATTTTCATCCCCGGAGAGTGCGTAGCGCAGGTACGCGCTGCTCCGGATCGGCATGGGTTGTCAGGGGGAGCGGGCCAGTCTGGTGAGTAATGGACTGCCCCGTTTTCCCCCCAAAGTGCAGAAAAGCCCATGTCCTGGAAACAATTACTGTGTTTACTTGGTGGTGGTCCTTATTATTAGTTCTGAAATAGTAAGAACACACAAGCAGGGATAGATCCTTTTCATTTTGCAAAGCTCTGTATTTGCTGGCGTATAAGACTCACAATTTTTCCTCTGAAAAATACTGTTTGAAAATGGGCATGAGGGCCAATGAAAGGTGAAGATGTGTCTTATAAGCCAGCAAATAGTATTTACAGTATTTACAGTATATAAATGCATTGTATACACAGGTGCATTTTATATGCTGGCAAATAGGATACTGCGTTAAAAATAACCCCTGCTTGAGAGGGGGATGATGATGATGGTGATGAGGGGGATGATGATGATGATGATGATGTTGATGATTGGTAGTATTGGGATTTCACTGGAAATAAATTGAAACACACAAAACATCATCTGGATATCAGAAATAAAACCAGTTTGTACAGGAACAAAACCTGACATTTCCAGAAATTTCTTACCCATCATAATGAATCTTACCCAATTCATTTGTGTGCCACACCTTACTCCTCCAGCTTGCAATATTTAGATTTTTTAAAGTTTTCCTTCTACATGCAATGCCTGTGTGGGCTGCAGCAATAAAGAATGAAATGAGGTTTTTTTTTTGTGTGTGTGATAAATTATTATTATTTTCAGTAAAAAAAATAGACAGTAATAAAAAGTTACACCATAGATCAGCTACCTGATTTGTGATCAGCAGTATAACATCTCATATTTTGGACCAATATTAATGAATTTATTTATTTATTTGGTACAATGGATCCATTAGTGAAGAAATGTCCCTCTTACTCCACAACCTGTACAGAACATAGGTTAGCTATCTATACCTGGTCTTCTCTGGGCATTCTTTAACTTCTACCAAAAAAAGATCCTGACTGTCCTTGGTCTGTTACGATCATCTGAAGTTCATTTTCCCATGACATCTTAATGCCATTCTGCTTTTTGTATTTCCTTTCCATAAACCATAAACGTAACTTGGCTATAAGGTCTCTTGAACTAGTAGATTCATTATTACAATGATGTTGAAAGAATGTTAATGATTTATGATTATTTTCATTTATTCACAGTTTGTTTTAGCTAAAAGCCATCACCTGTTCTATGTGAAGGTGCATTGCAAATGGCCATAGAAATACAGTCAGTCTTTTCTCTACTGGTGGGTTTGGCATTATAAATAAGGTTTTTAAGTTTGTATATTTGTAGTTGAGTTGAAAGCTGTCTCTCAATTTTTGATGTCCATGAATCTCTCCATCTTGATATTCAAGAAGAGTGGTTATTACCAACACAAGAAAGGACAACTAGTGAATCAGTTACCTTGAAAGGTAGAAAATCCATTCTAGTTTTATAACTTCTTCTCTTGCAGATGCTCTGAGTTATATGGAAGCTTTCCCAGGGTTCTGTCAAGAATAAGGTCCAGCAGCTGGATGTTACCGATACAACTCAGACCAACTACAGGAGCAAAAGCTATAAAAGCAAGAGGGGATTTCAAGGAGCCTACACTCTTATTTCTAAGGATACAGGCTTCCAAACACAACATCCCCATAGCATTCCTCAGCTCATATACTGTGGGATCATGGTGAAGAGGCAACAATTTTATATACTATGAATTATGGTATCTTGGAAGAGTTAATCATGTACCTGACTACACTAGGGATAAGAAGATGTTAGGCTTGTCAGATCTCCTTTGCCTATTATACAAGAATCTCAGGATGAATGAAAAAGAACTGGATGAACAAGACAGGTATGAAAGAATAGTAAGGAATACAAATTTTCTTGTCCTTTATGAAGAATCTATCTCCAGTCTTCACACATGAAGATACCCTGTCAAGAAATAATCAGCCTTGCAAGTTTGAATTGTGAATTTTGTGCAAAATAAGTACTGCATCATGAACAGCCTTGGAAACTGGTTCTTGAAGATTTTCTCCCTCGTTCAGCAGTGGTGTCTAGTGCCTGTTGGAACTGTTAGGGTATGAGGGCCAATGAAAGGTGAAGGCAAAGTCAAGAGTTGGTGTAAGCTACTAATACTCTTTTGTTTCAAATTCTTCCTTTCTTGCAGTGACAGTGCAGTATGACTCCTCAACATTTAAGATCTATCCGGATAGAAAAATAGCTTCTGATTTTGGTTCAGTAGGTTTCCATGCTGCCAGGAAAAGCACGAACATGGTCTCTTCCATCCTTTTAGCCATTTCATCCTCAATTAAGCCAACTTTAAGGAATGAAAAGCAGTTGACCAGCAGAAGACATGGAGGAGTGAGCTGGATGAGGGCAGATTATATATATGGGGGAAGTGTTCCCTTTTTCCCAATGGACAAAGCTCCATGACAGTTCAGACAGCTTCTGTACATGAATTGTGGAAGAGGTGCCATCTTGCCATCTTGAGATAGCAAAATGCTTTGGGGCTGCTTCTAGCTGAGTCTCACGTCTCACAGGTCTAAGTGGAAAGTTGCCAAGGAAGAATAAAATGATTGCTTTAGGAATGTTTTTGTTAAAGGGGGGAGACGGGAGGGTCAAGTCTCTCCAGGATGCATGGAAGCTATTTAAAACCACAGAAACAGATAAACTGGATAACCACCGACTGGGAAAGTACAAAGGGGGAAAAAGGAAGCTAGTGTTGTTTACAAGCAGAGTCAAGGAAACTGTAAAAGGCAAGGAGGCTTCCTTTAAGACAGATGGGTGGGGAACCTGTCCAGCACATAGAAAGTTACTTTCAAAAGTAATTAGTTCTAAGTACCCCAAAATGACTTACTACCATTATACTTACATTTTAAATTGACCCTTTCTTGTTTCTTTAATGTAGCTTCAAATGGTGAGTTTTTATTTCCTTTCCAAAAAGTGAATATTATGAGCCATTAACTTGTGATACAAGTGCTTTCTCCTTCCTCTTCACCTGGTTGCTGCTTGAACAGCCACAAAAGACCCCAAGCCAACAGCCTGAGGCACCCCGTGAGCCAGCATTATGTGATATTTTTCCTTCATCATTCTGTGATGCCTTACTTCTGAACTCTAAAAGTAAAAAGGTACAGCTACCTCACAAATGTCTGAAGTTATCTCTTGTTAAATTATAGTTTTACTATAATATCGTTTTCACTAGCAGTCTCCCATAGCTGCCTGAAGTCCCACTTTTTAAAATAATATTTTATATATAGATACATATGTCTATATAGTTATATCCATATAGATCTATATAGATCTATGCTTTATCCTGAGTTTATCTCAATCTGTTAACAGCTTCTTAGACTGAGAGGGTGATCAATGTAGAAATATTCAGGAAATACATATAGCCCAAGAAAACAGGAAATGCATAACATGAAGAAATGGGCTTATTTGGGTCACAAAATAAGAAATGAAAATTAGAGCTTTTTACAACTGATTGTTCACAGTAAAATAAATGGGAAAAGGAGTGAAGGAAGAAGAATGTGTCTGAAAAACTTCGGTGATCACATTGAATGCATTACAATAAATTTGTAAAGACTGGGTACATTCAAAAGGTTTAGCTGTGATCATGTCCAACTTCCAGGAGATGGTGATGATGACAATGACACTTGTAGTGATAACAGATGTGTATGGATTTTAATTGTCAGACTATGCTTAGCATATATTTAGAAGAGGTGTTCTGTCATATGGTGAGAGACATCTGCTTATGTTAGCACAGGCTTTTCCACGTCTGCACTAACATGCTTTGCTATGCTTGTAACTGGAAGGTGAACATAAGTGTACCTTGCAAGTCTGAGTACAAACTCATGAGTATCTGACTTTCCTGGAGGGAAAACATCATAACCGCAGGGAATGCTCATTTCTTTAGCATTTAGTTTGACCCTCAGACCCTTTCAATATATATGCATTGCGCATATCAATGAGAAAAGCAATTGGTGAATGTCAAATCCAACTTCTTAGAAGCAGAAAAAGCAAAGTCCCTGCTATACACTATCATTAATTTGGCTTTCCTGCATGAAAAGAATAGACTTTTGGAACCTCTAAAGGATAATCATGCTGGCTGGATTTAAGTAGGAACAGAGATTCCACACAGGAATACTTTTGTCTGACTATAGTGAAAACAAACTGAGGGAAATACTGAGGGTCTTTTTTTTCCTAGAGCAAGCAGCCCATTTTAAAAGAGTCAGTGGTTTCTCCATTCTAGTGAACTGGTTGAGTTGAGTTCGAACCAGAGTATCTTACATCACAAATGTCAAATCATATAAAATGTGTGCAACCTTAACAATACAGCTCCACTTGCTTATCAGGAAACCACCATCCCTTCATCCTTCCCCACCATGGCATTTGGTGAACCCCATGTCAGTGGGTCAATGAATCCTCTCCAGGTTTTGGTTAGTGTTTAAGGAACTATTCAAAGGGATAAACCTGTTTTGGGGATAAGCTTCAACACTGTGGATCTTTCCTTTAAAGTCTTCAGTAAAACCTGGAATAGATTTATTGCCCCTGTGATACAGGAGCCAGTAGCTGTGACTGGACAACATCACTAGTGAGGTGGCAACCTCAAGCACCAGATGCTGGCCATGTTTTTAATCTGATGTATCTTTCCTCTGAACAGAATCTTCCCAAGACATTTTGCTGCCTGGAGCAATGAACAAGATGATACCTATTTTTCATGCAGAAGCAAACTGAACTGGCTGTTGAATCATCCTTCAGCATTGTCAATGGGACAGTGGCGCATACACAGAGCTCTGCTCTCCAGGACAAGGTAATAACTAGGAGTAGGAGAAACAAATTCAGTGGTTATCACTGTTATTCACTTTCTTTCTCTGTCATGAAGTGCAGTTTCCTTATTCTACTTAATTAATGTAGATGTGGAACCTCAACCCTGGAACCAAATTTGGCCCTTCTAGGATCTCAGTCTAACAACTGGAGGTTTTCCAGATGTCCCCACCCTTTCTTTATGGTACCGTTGTTACTGATCTCCCAAGTTTGGTAGGGTCCCCCCCATACTAAATAATTGAAATACTTCTCCTAAAACTAAGTTATTGGCAGCAAGTTCATTCAGCTGAAATATCTCCCATTTTTGGTTCTACTCTTTTGTTGGTTCTGTCATTTGAAATTGAATTTGGCCTTTGGTCTAGATCCAATTTCTAGTCCCAGCTAGAGTAGAGGCATTGAATCAATTGCCTCATGGGTCAGCAAATCCCATTGATTCAGGGGGTCATCTTTAGCTGGGGCTATTAGTTGGATTTAGATCAGTGTTTCCAACTTCTGTCAAAGCAAGTTCTGAGAGAGAGACTAGTAGAATTCTACTGAGAGGCTATTACAGGACTACGGTGCCACCACAAAGGAAGATCCATCATTGTGTTCATTTATCTGACAGTCGGATTTGTTTGGACCTCAGGGAAGGATGAACTGAAGCAGTATATCCAAAGTGGCAAGAATGCCATCGTCTTACGTTTTATCCTCCCTCTTGTTGCCCCTTTCTGTGTTAGGCATGAATCCTTCTTAAGTATTACAATAGGAATTTCTTGGTGCTTTGCGTTTTACTGCTTGTACTGTTTAACCAGCCTGCTACTGTGGCTTGTATGCTCAACTCAAAGGGGTGGTTGGACAACAAGAATAAAAAAACAGCCCTCCCCAGTTCTACCCACTAGAGTACACGTAGGCTAATTCTAAAAGGGATCCACTGGGAATTGATGTTATTTGGACCAAAGGCTCAGAAAACAATGGGGAGATTGTTATGTTGCGAGCATCTGGTCTCATCACTCCCAGGTGATGAGGATCCTTTTCAAGCTTGGATGCAGAAACAGGTTGGAAAACCATTATCTCCTTCTCTAAGCATGGTAAACATGGAACAGGGGACAGTAAAGATAAATAAAGCATCTGCCATACAATGGTCTTTGTCAAGAGACAGAAACATCCTGTCTTGTTCTTTCCCCCTGCCCTTCACTCAGTAATCTTGCTTCTATAGTCCTGTCTCTGCAGCCACACCCAGTTGCAAGGGGACAATGTGATAGAGATTTCAGTGACGCAAAGAAAAACACTGCCCTTCTAAATAAATTTGGCACCAAATATTCAGAAGTGGAAAGAAGTTAAGGCCCCCAACTCTGGACCCATTTCCTCCTCTAAATTTAGAAACACATTGTAAAGGTCAAAAAGTACCCTAACTTCTCAGTGATGCTTTACAAACACTCTTTGGATCAACTTGCATTCTTCTATTCTGCAGCAATTGACATGTAAGTGGTGTCCTGCTTCTGTTACTCAAGGGGCTGCATAGTCATCTGGACTCATAGCCACCACTGATTGTACTAGGGTCATTGGGTTTATCTAATTCTCTTTCAAAGCCATCCAAGTTTACTGCCATTGTTGTGTGCATATGTGCCTTCAAGTGTCTTTTCAACTTATGGCGACCACATGAATTTAATATGAAACTGATTTAACTCTGCAATGACTTCCTTTTCCCTCCCTGTAGCTACATCCTTGCCCTGGCCCCAAGGCAACTCAGTGTCCCTCCCAAAAGAACATGTTGAAAGAAAGGTATGATGGCAATGAATTAAACAAATAATAACATGGTGTGGGAAACTTTGGGGGTTTTAATTTAAAAATAAAAATATGAATGGAGGTCCAAGAGAACATTTGATTTAAATTTTGCCCATACGTCTTTTCCCCTCCTCTTTTCACCTTCATATGGGTCATGTGGGGGCTATTCTGCTCATGAGCTCTAATCCATGTGTGTGCCTTTGAGCTGCCTCTCAACTTATAGCAACCTCACAAATTTCATAGGATTTTCTTAGATATCAAATCCTCAAAGGTGGTTTTGCCAGTTCTTTTTTCTGAAGTATAGCCTATAGCATCCGGTATTTGTTGATGGTCTCTCATTCAAGTACTAACCAGCGCAGACCCTGCTTAGCTTCTAAGATCAGATGGAATCTGGTGAGTATTTAGGACTGTAGCAAATTCCATGGTTGCACCATCCACAGTGACTTCCTTTTATCTATCCTGGATCTCCTAACATTCAGATTCAACATACTACAAATACCTTACTACCTTAGTTCTTGTGGTATGAGAAAAGTTTTTGTCACTGCTTGTTTTGAAGCTGAATATACTCTTGGGCTTTTACTCTCTTGCTGCTTAATGAGACTTGTGAATGTGTGACATATTGTTATGAATGCTGCTGTTGGAGTTTTCCCCCTTAGCGTTGTTCAGAGTGCTGCTACACTGGCTGGTCTGTTTGCATCTCTAGCATGTGTTTATGCTGGCAAAGTGGGGCATTGTTTGGAAATACGAGATGATGGTACAAGGAATGGAATAGTAGTGTTCTGCCAGTAATTTGATAGTGATCAGGAAGAATCAAATATCTTCATCAAAAGGGATTCCATCTTCTAGCCCTGTTTTTCCTGCTCTTCCCTTTATTTGCTCAAACACCCCATTTCCCCGACATTGTGAATCCTTTGGAGATAAGGTTCTATTTCTTTTATACATTAACTACCCAAATGCTCATCATTGTGATGCGTGGAGAAAGTTTGTACAGTCACTCACAGACACAGTCATAGTGAGTTGTTTTATATATGGCTTTTCCTAGAAATACTGTTCAGGTTGGCTCCAGATCTAGAAAAAACTAAGAGTTGGACCCACTGGAATCAATAGGACTTCGTTTAGTCTTGACTGTATAAGTGGTTTGAGTGTTGTACTATGGACCTCGGAGACCAGGGTTTGATTCCCTGCTCCTCCATGGAAACTCAGTTGGGTATGTCTCACACATTTTCAACCCCAGAAACGCACCTAAGGTTTGCCTTAGGGTCGGCGTTAGTCAGAAATGACTTGAAGGGACACAACAACAACTGTTCCTATTGATTTCAGTGGGTGATTCCTAACTTGCTGTGTTTATTGTGCATTGAAATATACCCTTTAAACACAATAGTATTACATGAGCCAGAATAAACAATAGAATTATGCCATTAAACATAGCCTTGACAACTCAAATGGGAGGATTTTTTTTTGTCCTTTTTTTTGGAAACAGGGAGGAAAATCAACAAAATAACCTGAGCCATCTGAAAATCAAAATCAGCCACATAGCTGAATTAATCAAATCTATACAAAAGAAGATCAAGTATCATGTGACAACTCATGTTTTCATAAACCTTCATGAGAAGCTGGTAGAACAAATATACTTCAGTTTGTATTGACATAAGAAATAATGGGAAATTATGTTGTTTTAAAAGGCCTCATGGTCTCCATTATTCCTAACAGCTTTTACTTGGTTAATTTTTTTTTTACATTAATGCCACATTCCACAATTAATAGCAATAGCATGTGTATT
Organism: Ctenosaura bakeri; assembly: GCA_948474755.1. Lineage (NCBI taxonomy): Eukaryota > Metazoa > Chordata > Lepidosauria > Squamata > Iguanidae > Ctenosaura > Ctenosaura bakeri. The sequence continues at coordinate 163,966 of CAOLHI010000733.1, read as the reverse complement.
TCTATACCACTTATCAGCTAAGTGCTCTCTAAGTGGTTTACAAAGTGTTATCTAATTGCCCCCAACAAGCAGGGTACTCATTTTACCAACCTGCAGAAGGAAGGAAGGCTGAGTCAACCTGGAGCCCGGCAGGATCGAACACACAATTTTGTGGCTTCAAGTACCAGCATTTTAAACACTGCACTACCAGGACTCCTTCTAATTTTTCCTTCTACTTAATTTCTCCATCTACTATGTAAAACCTCACTGTGCTTTTCCAATCTTGATCAAGTACCATTCAGTCTGACGATCTGATGGAAGAAATCCAAAATTATGCTAGTGTGCAATTATATGGTTCCAGGAACATGTCTTAATGTATATGGAAAAGAATACCTCTTTCCCTCTGAAGTCTTAGATGAGAAGTGGGCATCCCCCAGAGCTTGGAATACCATGCCAGTTGGGTGATGGTTGCTTTTGTGACCTTGTGTTCCAGATGTTACATGGCAACATGGTCCTGAAAATAGCATTTGAAAACCTCCAGAGCTGTTTCTAATGGATGGTGTCTTGTTCAGTGTTCATGATGAAGTAAGCTAGAGTGATGACCTTGTAAACGTTGACATTCACATCTACAATTGTGGGACCATTGTCATGATCACAAATGCCCCCTAAAGCCCACCTTAAAAGTCATACTGGTGCACCAGTCAAAGGAGTCCTGTGGCACCAGTGAATAAGGCATGGAAAGAGGATTCATCCAGCTTGCTCCCACCAGCAAGCTGCAGTATGATGAGCAGATATGATAGGATAGAGGCTGAAACATTTGAATGGTGGATCTGAATTTTCTGTTATAGAGCAGACAAACAGTTAAGAATAGGTGATATCATCATGTTAACATGATGGGCTGTTCTGCTCTACATCACTATTGCACTATGATTCCACTTTAACTACCATGGCTGCCTCACCTGCAATCCTGGGTTTTGTAGCCTTGGGAGCTACTGGAGTTCTCTGGCTGAGACTGTTAAATATCCCTCCCTAAACTGCAAACCCCATGATTCCATAGAACAGAACCATGGTAGTTAAAGTGGAATTATAGTGCAATAGTTAGGTAGTGTGGACAGGCCTGATATCCAAACAGCTGAACTATTTTCAGCAAGAGATACAAATAACACAAGTTTGCATGTCTTCAGGGATTTTGAAAAATCAAGATACCCAGTTGAATAGTCAACCTCTGTGAGTTTTTGTTCCATTTGGGGAACCTTCTAAAAAAAGTTTTTGCATAAGTCATTGGCAATTGCATTGCATGTGGAACATCACTTTACATGTTATACTGTTTGTTGCACTAATAATAATTACACTTAGTGTTGCACAGAAATCAAATAATCATACAGCAGAAAATGCTGTATGATTATTTATTCTGCACAAAATTTCATAGGGGTAATTTGCATAAAGGGGTACATTTTCTGTGCAGGAAATAGCATTTTCTGTACTGGAAATAATATTGCTACGCAGCACTATTGTTTTCTGTGCAAAAAAGTTGCTGTTTCCTGTGTGAAAATGCTGTTTCCTGGGCAAAACAACAATGTGTGAATTTTGTGCAGAATAAGTCATGAATTGAGAATAGGCTTTGAAAACTATGGTTTTTGATGACTTTCTTACACTGAAAAGAAAATTCTTAAAATTACTTATTGGGTCTTGTGCTGGGAGAAAGACTGGCTATAAATTAAATAAATAAATGGATGGATGTTTTCCTCCCTCTCTCCCTTTCTTCCTTCTTTGTGAATAAGACATGATCATTGTTTTGAAGTCTATTGGTACACAGGAAGTCTCCAAGAAGGGCTAATGATGCAGCTTTGGAACATCCTAGAACTGTACTACTAGAGGCTTCCAGTGGTATAGCTCTAAAGTGCTCTGAAAAGGATATTACTCTCCCATAGCAGAAACAGTGCCAACTTTTTACATTCCAATGTGTGTTGTTGAAGGCAAAATCAATTTGGATTTTTAAACAGAACTGTGAAATAAAAGCATTAATGATAGGATTACCGAGTGGATTTCTTGTTATCTCTCCTTATAATTTTTAATATTTCTCTACAGTGTAATCTTCATGAAAATGTTTGATACATCCTTGGCTTTATCATGAAAATACACCTTTCAAGACCAGTTCCTTTCCATTCTCTCCTTCCCCTTTTAGCCACTCTGCAAAATATAGAGGAAAATGTCCTCATAGGAAAGGAAACTGCATTCAAAAATCTAGCTGGTTCTCATGTCAGTCTTGGGAAGGACATCCTAATTTGAAGGTTAGAAAAAAGAAACAGTTGTACAGTTGGCCCTCCACATTTGTGAGTTTGACCTTCACAGATTTGATTATTTGTGAGTTTCTTGAACGCCAGCCCCTCCCGACCCCTGTGCTCCTTTTCTGGAGGAACCTGCCCTCTTGGTGTCTCGAATCAGGTCACACAGCCCTTTAAAAACTTGTCCTCTTCGTCTTTCACTAGTCACTGCCTGGCCTGCTAAAGAGAGCTTGGTCCCTGATTTCTCAGCACCACAGAACCTTCACTGATGCCTCCCCTGCACACACAAAGAAGGAAATGGGCAAGAGGTATAAGGCCACCATGTGTTACTTTGATGGAGAAACCCTATCCTGGGGTCTACAATTTTGATATTAAAATATGATTTAATGTGCCTGAGAGGTCACCCAGATGGGCACGTAGGCAGCAATGGTCAAAGATCGAAAACCAGGTCAGGCCAGTAACATCCCCAGTCATGTAGCCCCAGGAGACCTCAAGATGTGTAAACCTACAATAAACAAAGGGTCCATAACCCCAGGAAGCTGACTTGAAGGGATTAGCATGTCTGCCCCAAGTTGAACAAATATTCCATCAGGCGAGGACCATTTACATGGAGTCACACCACAAACTAACACAGCCGAAGATCCTGAGACTTTGGCTACACCTTGCAATCCCATCACACAAAGGAAATTACCATGGTGGAGCTTCGTTGTCACTCCAACACCCATTGTTCTCCCCAGAAAAGGATTAGCCATCCAGGTACCTTTTCCCCTACAAATAGTCCCAGTTTTGAGCAGTTCTTTAGATCACTCCCAGTCATCCCAGCAGACCGTTTCTCTGTCCGTTGACTGATCCCCTCAGCCATCTTCATGCTGAGCCCCACTTCTTCGCTGCCTTCTCAGACCCAGGACTTCAGGACAAGGTGTAGTATTAGCCCAACAACACCCCTTCAAAACTCCCCTGTCCAATTTCCTCTCTTTTATTTCTTAATAGCTCTTGGGTGAGCGAGTGTGTTTGTTGGCACGTGAGACTTACATTCAATAAAATCATTTATTAGGCAATTTAGTGTGGTTTTTGGCTTGGTCTAACCCCATAAACACTGGGTAAAAAGACCCTGCTAGGTTACCCTACCTCTGGCATTGCTATTGCTTGTGCTCTGGCTAGTTTCCAGTCCCCATCACATGGAGCACATTGAGGTGTCCCCCAAGGAACCCCTGAAATTAAGGTAACACATGCTGGCCCACCTCCTTTTCTTCTCCTTTCTCTGACCTGGTTTGGACACTAGGTGCCTCCTTTCCCTGTCATTCCTCAGCCTCCTTCCCACAGACATATACACCTTTTGATATTTGCAATTTTTCCACTTTTGCAGGGGCCCTGAGCCCCTGATGGGCCAACAATATATGCTTATTTCGTGTTTTGTTAAGGAATGCTGACAGTCTGTAAATTTTATTTTATTCCACTGAATGTTGCTACATTATACTTCCTTTAATAAAAAACCAATGTAACAACAACAACAACAACAAGGGTGGAAGATCGACATGTACAATCAAGGACAAAGACAATAGTATGTTGGGTATGAAGAGACAAAGTGCTTTAGGTTTTAAATGGCTATTGTTCTTTTAATTTACTGCTCACTGATGCTTACAGTTCTTTAAAAATGAAACACCCACCCCTCCCAAAACATACTTAGCTGTTGAAATGTAATGACTGCACTCTGTTCAAATAGATCTTTGCATGGGTGGCTAAAGTCAGCAAATCTCCAATACTGCTGTACATCTTTGGCTTTTGCGGTTGTTGATTTCCGGCTTTGCAAAATAACATGCTTACATGGCAAAGTTGCCATGAGAAACCAAGCACTATGCCTTTTTGTCAACCCTTAATTTATAATGTAACTTCTCACAATGGTATGAGGTAAATGAAGTTCAAGGAGACAGACGGGCAAGAAGTGGCCTTGTAGCATATGCTTCCCATCCCAATCCAAGTTCAAGCCTGAGATAGTTTGAGACCTCAATAATGGAAGGAACATCTCTCCCTTCCATACACCTGCCCAAGCACTGAGGTCTGATAAAAAGGCCTTTCTGCCAGTAGGAGCAATTCTTTATTTGGAGATACAGGAGAGGGCTTTTGCTGCTAGTGGCAGCCTATTTGTAGAATGTCTTCTCCTTAGAGGCCTGATTGATAATGAAGATGGCTTCATTTCAGCATTGAGTTAAAACCTGGATCCTCATTAAAACTTTCAAGGATCATGTCCTGACCAGGGACTGTTTCACACTACACAGTTATAGCACTCTGATTCCACTTTCATTGCCACGTCTGCATCCTGGGATTTGCAGGATATAGGGAGAGGTACTTAGGGAGAGGTGCTTAGAACCCAAAGGGTGCTCACCAATAGCTGCTTTTCATCCTGGAGAGAAGGGACTAGTGGGGTGCCACAGGATTCTGTCCTGGGCCCAGTGATATTCAATATCTCCATCAATGATTTGGATGAAGGAGTAGATGGCATGTTTATCAAATCTGAAAATGACACCAAATTGGGAGGGTTTGCTAATACACCAGAGGACAGGATCAAAATTCAAAATGACCTTGACAGATTGGAGAGCTGGGCCAAAGCTAATAAAATGTATTTCAACAGAGAAAAAAGTAAGATCCAGCACTTAGGCAGAAAAAAATGGAATGCATAATATAGGATGGGGGACACCTGGCTGAATAACAATACATGTGAAAGGGATCTAGGAGTCTTGGTGGACCACAAGCTGAACATGAGTCAGCAGTGTGATGTGGCAGCCAAGAAAGCCAACACGATTTTTGGTTGCATCAATAGGAGTATGGTGCCTAGATCATGGGAGTTAATGGTACCACTTTATTCTGCTTTGGTTAGACCTCATTTGGAATACTGTGTCCAGTTTTGGGCACCTTATTTCAAGAAGGATATTGACAAGCTGGAGTGTGTCTAGAGGAGGGCAACCAAAATGTTGGAGGGACTGGAAGTCATGACATATGAGGAGTGGCTTAGGAAGCTGGCTATGTTTAGTCTGCAGAAGAGAAAGTTAAGAGGGGACATGATATCCATGTTTAAATATTTGAAGGGATATCATGTTAAGGAGGGAGCGGGCTTATTTTTGGCTGCTCCAGAGGCTAGGACAAGGAGCAATAGATTCAAACTGCAGGAAAAGAGATTCTACTTAAACCTCAGGAAGAACTTTCTGACGGTCAGAGCTGTTTGGCAGTGGAATATGCTGCTTCAGAGTGTGGTGGAGTCTCCTCCTTTGGAGGTTTTTAAAACAGAGGCTGGATGGCCATCTTTTGAGAATGCTTTGATGTGGATTTCTGTATGGCAGGGGGTTGGACGGACGGCCCCTGCAGTCTCTTCCAACTCTATGATTGATTCTATGATTCTAACTCTCAGCCAGGGAACTCTAGTTTCTCACCAGGCTACAAACCCAAAGATTCCATAAGATGGTTCCATGGCGTTGAAACAGAATCATGATCCTCCACTTGTGTAGTGTGAAAGGGCCCTAGATTGTGAAGGTATTTTTATTATACTCGTGTTTTAAATTGTTTTAAAACTTTTCAATGTTTTTAAAATTGGCAGATGGTTTTCCTTTACTTCAGTTTTTTGGTTGTTCATGCAGTCTTTTTGTTAGTCTGTGTAAATCTTTAAGCAAGTAAATGAGAAAATACAATATGTCTTTTATCATCATGAGCGCAAGAGGTGCCAGGTCTTTGCTGCTGTTTTTGTTCCTGCCACCTCTATTTGTGTTATAACATCAGTGTGTTGCTGGGGACTGTAGAAGAATGAGCATTTTTGTGTCATAATGGATAAGGTACCAGAGGCCCCAAATTTCTATGGCCCTGCCTGCTGCTGAAAACTATAGTGGCCAGTAGCTCCCATATTATTGGGAAAGTGAATCAGCTTTTTAAAAAGGAGCTCTCCAAAGTGCTGAATCTATTTTGGGGGGATAGGTTTCAGCACTTTGGATAGCACCTTTGAAGTTCAGTCTAAAACCAGGAACAGATTCACCACCCTACTGAATGGAGAGTCCCCAGCTCTCACTGGCTAAAGACATAGGAACTGAACAACTGTGTGTACGTGTATGTGAGAGACCTGTCTGTTAAAAAGACCTGTGAAAGCTCCCAGTCAGCCTGCCTGTTTCTGATGTTCATCCTGGGAGTATCATGGCTTAGGTATCTAAACCATCATCCATGCACAAGAGAGATGCCTCAGCAGGTATGAAGTAACCTCTAAGGTTTGCAGCGGTACACACAAAGATCTTTTTCCAAAATCTGATAGAGAATAGGGAGAACCCACAAAAGCAGAAAAATGAGGACTGTGCGTGCACATCAGTGGGGATCAAAAAAATTCAGATGAGAATGGAGTGGAATGTCCTGCTGGAGAAAATGGCTGGCTGTTTGGGGTTGAAGAGTGCTCCACACTGCAACCTTTTGTTGCAGATCCCACTTCCAGGTTTCATATAGAGAAAAGCTTATATTACAAACTGCAAAATGAAAAATTTTGGATGACCAAAAATATTGATAAAGAGTCTGTACAAATGTTCATTTGAAAATATACATACATAAATGCTAATGTACACCCACACATTGTATACCTTCCTTTTCTGATAGGACAGATTTACACCAGCATTTCCCCCTTTCTTGCCATCTCTCCACCCTATCTAGTTTCCTGTTTCAACCCTCTTCTCCCCCCTCCACTTATTTCCTGCCCCAGAGTACAGATCTGGGAAAGGGGAAGAAAAAGTAAGCTGAGTAGGAGGGTGGGAGTGAAGCTTTATAAATAACCCAGGAGTACCTGGTCCTGGCTACTGAGGCTGAGAGAAAAGGACACCCAATATATCCACCCCGCTTTCTATGATGGGACTAGGGAGATTTCTCATTTTGATTTTTGCAGCAGGTAAGAACACATGGCTCAAAAAAGTCCCTGTTAAGAGAGATGGAGGGTTAGTTCTGTTGATGCTACAGCCTCCCAAGTCAGTTAATTTGTCCCTGGGTTATTTCATTCCTGTTTGTTAAGTTGAGACAGATTTTCTGAATGTGATGCCTTCCAGACATTTTCAGTGACAATCATTCTCACTTCCATGCAATGGGGTCATGCTGGCTGAGGGGTTGCAGCCTACAACATGTTGGAAGAGGGTGATTTAAGGATCTGCAACAAAAGTTGGTAGCATGGAGTACTCCTTTGTACAAGGCCAGTCTCTCTTTGCTTCCTTTCAACTAGCATGGGGTAGGTGGTAGTGTTTAGTATTCAAGCAGTTTGTAATTTGTGTGTGTGTATTCAGGCCAGCTGTTTTAAACCATTATTTGACTGTATTTTGTGGCTGCATTTGTATTCTAAGGATGTATTGATCTTTTGGGTAAACTGCCTTGCTACCTTCAAGTAAATATGCAGATATGGTTCCTGCTGTAGATATCAGTGCTGTGAAGAATTTGAAAAGTTTGCATAAGAATATAGCATCTGCTTCTTCTAACAATGTTTCCTGAGCTATCCAATATAGAGGACAGAAAATTCCCCCATCCCTGAATGCCAGCAACCAGTACCATATTTGCTCCCACTGACTAATATTATTTCTCTCTTTCCTGGAACCTCTCCAGAGATTAGGTACAGAGGGCTCAGGAACAAGCACTGATCCATGGACCACCACGTTGAATAGCCCTGTTCTAACTGATGGCATAACAAGCCAAATAGAAATGACTTGCTCCAGCCCCCCCCCATCCCCCGAACTCTTCCAAGAATCTAAGTTTGGCTTTCCTATGCAACTGCTTCATCTTCTTTCTCCCTTCAGCCATCCATGGTGCTTGGTCAGCTGTGAGTAGGTCACACTGTTCCAGCTCCAATACTAGTTTTTTTGGGCAAAGAATTGTTGCTTTTTCCTGTTCTGAGGTATCAGGAATAGGCAAAATCAGAAGCATCTCAAATTTCTTAGTGAAAAGGCAATTAGAGCTCTGTTCCATGGAAGAGGGTACCAGATGGTAAATAGTTCCTCACCTCTACTCACTAACTAGCAATAATAGACCAAAGAAGTTGTGAGCTGCAAGGTACTCCCTTGTGAGGTGAGGTGGTTTGACAATCCCTCCACAGTCCAAATAAGCATACCTTTGGAAAGATTCTAAGGTCATTTAGGTCAACATTCTATCATTTTAGGAATTCATCATTAAAATATCCATGAAAAGTAGGCACCTACTCCTGTTTAAAAGTTTCCAGTGAAGGAAAGTTCATTGCTTTCTGAGGGAGTTTATTCCCCTGCCAGGAAGTTCTTCCTAATATTCAGTCAGAATTTCTTTAGGTTGAATGTGAGCCCTTTGGTTTAGGTCCTTTCCTCCAGAACAACATAAAATAAGATCACAGTATATTCCCTGTGACAGCCCTCAAGTTATTTGAATATAGTTTTTTTCCCCATAGAGAAAATGATTGACATACTTTGGTGGAACAACTTTCCCACTGCTTTCCCACAGTTAGATACTTTGGTGACTCCCCCCCCATTTTTTCTCTTTCCACCTAACATACCTCTTGAAATATTTTCTTTCCAAATAGAATACAATATTTGCAGGATTGATGCCCTATTTAGTCAAATCACCATTTAGATTTAAGGCTGTAGACCTGGACATACTTACCTGGGCATGACTCTCATTGAATGTAGTGGGCTTATGCACTTTTGGGTTCATACGTGGGATTCATTGTTAACTTATGAAAAAACATTTTTATTGACTAAGGAGATGTCAGAGCTTCGGACTATGACCCTGGAGACAAGGGTTGAAATCCCCACTCAGCCATGGAAACCCACTGGATGACCTTGGTAAAGTGACATTCTCTCAACCTCAGAGGAAGTAAAAAACAAACCCCCTTGAACAAATTATGCCAAGAAAACCCTGTGATAGATTCAATAGAGGGTTGCCATGAGTTGGAAATGAGTTGATGGCACAAAAAATAAAGAGATGTTCCCTATCAGTCAGGAGGCAGATTTATCATTTTAAAATATTAATATTTACAGCCAAGTGTTAGCTTAGAAGAAGCATTTCCTCCTGTTTTGAGAAAGAATCAAGAGTACCACTTATAAGATGCATTATTTTGTTTTATTCAAGGCAGTAACAAAGTATAGTTCTTATTTTCTGAACACAAAGAAAACATACTTTCCCCTCTTTAGAGTAATTTTTGTGATTTGCAGATTTAATTGACTAATCAGCTAACCAACCCAAACTCATAAAACTGATCAGTCCAACCCGAACTTTGGTCCCAAAGTTTTTCATACCAAAAATCCATCAAACTGCCTTCTGGAGATTTGTAGCTCATAATTGTCTCTGACATTGTAGAGATCATGAAGGGATACTTGAGCCATTCATTGTTTAAGTGATGTCCCAAATATTATTGCCAATACAAACTCATGGCTTAAAGCAGTTGTTCATGCTTTTGAATGAGATGTGTCAAGATGCTTATAGATTAAAAGAGTGCTATTCAAAATGGTGGTCCCTGGACTGGTGCCAGTCCATGGGCCATTGGCTACCAGTCCTTGTCAGGTTTCCAGGAAGGAAAGAAACAGTTGAAGCCAATGGATGTAAATGTAGTATTGGCCCCTGTCATACTAGAAAAAAAAATGGCAGTGCCCCACATCAGTTGGTCTGAGATGTACTGGTTAAAAAGACTTTACCTTCTGGTGGGAGCTGAATGTTTATACTACACATTTATCTTCTCTTCTAGGAACTGTCCACTGTTCAAGACAAGCTCTGGAGATTATCCCAAGCAATGGGGATGTGGAGCTGGGCAAGAAGATGTATTTTTTATGCAAAGGTGAAAGCTAATAACTACTAGGGTATGTACAGGCATGCATAAAAACAGGAGCCAGTGGAATATTTTTGTCCTTGTGGGATGAACTCAGAGTCAGTGTAAAAATTTTAGTGTAGAAGATTCCACATTCACCCTGGTAAAGGATCTGTAAATTTAGGGGGGGGGGTTGGTGTGGTTTCTCATTTTCCCAATCTTATTTCATCTTCTTTTTGCATCATTTTACACTTCTATAAAAACTAATCTGCTTGAAAATTCATATGCTTCCCTATACATATTTCTCTAAACAAATGCATCTTTGTATGCAAATTTTCCTAATATGTGTATTCTTTGGGAAGCAAAGTTTGTAAAAAGCATGCATGTCAAAACCTAAGTTTGCAAAAGGTGTGTATGTCAGATAAAAATGGATATAAAGTGCATATATTTGGAAATGTACAGGGAGATGCATATCAATTTTCAGTTCAATCATTTCTTTTAAAATGCCAGTTGATGTATGATTGAGAATAGAATGACAACAATGAGAAAAATGAGAATTCTGAAAGATAACATCAACATTTCTAAAGTTTGCATTTGCCTTTTGGCTTATGTATTGGTTCAGGATAAGCGCATTAGGTGGATTCACATAAAGATCCAAATAAATCTGTGTTCACCCAGGCATCTGTAGGAAGTGCAAAGATCTTTGAGTCTTGAGAGGTATTGCAAATGCCGGATTTTCACTGCAAAATGTTGCAAAGCAATTGCAAAGCTCTGGCACAGATTTGGAACAAACCAGATAATGTTGGATTTTGAGATGTTTACTAGGAACACTGAGTTGATGTGTCTATTCCACAGCTTTGGGGATATTGCAAAACATGGGCTTTTCATGCAAAATATTGCAAAACAATTGCAAAATTTTGGCACTAGTTTAGAGATTATTCTGAATTTTGTGGTTCAGACTGAACGAAACTGAGGGACCAATGGTCTGACTCAACAAAAAGCAACTTCTTGCAATGTTATCCTATTATCTTTCTTTCCCATCACTATGCTTTCAGATGGGTGTTCTGGCTTAACAAAGAAAAAAAATTGAACTATCTTTCAAATTGTAGTATGGTGGGTTGTATGGTTAAGGAAACTGTCCCCCTTCAGATGTTGTTGGACTACACTTTCCATCAGCACTTGTCATTAACTAGGCTGGTATGAGGTTGATGGGAGCTGGAGTCCATCAACATGTTTGTTTTAACATTATGAATTATGGGAATGGAGAATGGTGTCTTGTGATACCACAGGTTCTTACCCAGTTGATGTTCTGCACAGTCCATTTTTGTTTCAGACCAGCAGAAATTGCTTTCCTTGCATTCTAACGGTACATAGACAGCAATGTGGTGAGTGTAATCCTGAAAGCAAAGTGGCTCCTGTTTTTATGTGTGTCTTTCAGAGTACTGGAAGATCATGTCTGTGTCTCCTATACCCTGTCCAAACCTGGTTTGGACAGGGTAGTCAAGCTAGTTCCCTTTAGATAGTTTGGACTTCACCTCCCATATATCCCAGCCAACTTGGTCAATGATCAGGGGTTATGGAAGATGTTGTTTACAATATCTGGAGGTCACTATATTGGCCACCCAACCTCTTTCCCTCAAACATTCAATCATCATTATCTCTATCCATGTAAGAAACTATGCATCTGTCTATCTATCTATCTATCTATCTATCTATCTATCTATCTAGCCAGCGTGGTATAGTGGGTTGGAGTTCTGGACTAATACTCCAGGAAGTCATTCAAATCCCCATTCAGCCGCAGAATCCACCGGGTGACCTTGGGCAAGTCCTACTCTCTCACCCTCAGAGGAAGGCAATATTAGCAAACATCCTATAGATACATCTTTCTGAGGAAACCCTATGAGAGGGTCACCATACGTTAGAATCAACTCAAGGGTGTAGCTATGGGAGAGGGAGAAATGAGGGCTTTGCCCCAGTGAGAACTCTTCTCCGTCTCCTCCAAATAAAATTTGCCTTCATTTCTGAAATTTACATTGTTGTAGAGAGTGATATCATTCGCACCAAACCATTCATACCTAGAACTTGTGTATTTGCTGTGTTGATATTCTTTTGGCAACTTTGCCTCCCTCTTTATGTCTGTAAACTGTATTTCTAACTGCTCAACTGAAATTCTAAATTACTGCAATACTAGAAATTTAGGGACAGAAGGAAAATTTCATTTTGGGGAGCAGAATTCTTATTTGTGGGGCAATGCCCTCATTTACCCCCACCATAGCTATACTCTGGGTCAGCTTGAAGGCACATAACAACTATCTGTTTATCCATCCGTCCATCCATCCATCCGTCCATCCATCCATCATGGATTGGTTTGATGAAAGATAAAATCTCCATTATCTACCCATCTACGTGATGGATTATTTCTCTATCATTGTTTCCTGTTTCCAAACAGACCAGGCAGTTTGCCATTTTAAGTGTTTGTTTGTTTGTTTATAAAAACCCTCTCTACTTAACAGTGAGAAAAGGTGGGGAAGCTACTTTGACATGGACTGACCCTGAAGAGACAGAAATTGATGAGGATTCAGAGCCATACAATACGAAACGGGTTGATGAACTCTCCACAGGGCTGGAGATGACACTTTCAGATCCCCAAATGGGAGGAGTCTTCACATGCAAAGGAGTTTTTGAATCTGGAGGGACTGCTATCGCTCAGATCAAAATCCGTGTGATTCGTAAGTGACTGCGAGATGTCCCACTGGAGATTAATACATATTTTGTGGGTAACACAAAATAGATGCTGTGAGCCAAGTTGGACATTTGGCTCACAGGTAATAATAGTAATCAAAAAAATCAGAAAAAATGGCTCTAGCTATCTTGATGACAAAAAGATTTGTGCCACCAGCTGATGGTGGGCTGTCATATGAAGAGGAGCCAGTGTGGGGTAGTGGTTTGAATGTTGGACTATGACCCAAAGACCAGAGTTCATTTCCCTGCTAGGCCATGGTTACTCACTGGGTAGCCTTGGGTGCATCACACACTCTCAGCCCCAGAAAACCCCATGATAGGTTCACCTTAGGGTCTCCATAAGTTGGAAATGACTTGAAGGCTACACTATATCACATGAAAACATAATCCTTAGGCATGCACCTTTTAAAAAAAAATCATAGTGAGTTCTTGGCTTCTTATATGATATTGATATCTTAGTTTGTATCTCTTGGTTCACAGAGTACAAGGGCCACATTCATTTTCAGTGAATATTTGGGATTTGCATTCCAATGATGGGGAGGGCCAAAGACATACAAGTGGGACCAAAATTACCAAATACTACAGATGAAGTCTCTTGCTTCTAGTAACTAAGGGGAAGCATTTCAGTCTTTTAAAATGGGAGAGAAACTCTCATTCAAGATGGGAAATCATCCATAGTTGAAGGAGGGTGGCCATCTAGGGTATACCAGATCAATATATTTGGTCTCAGATCCTAAGGTTCCTCTCCCATGTGTTAAAGAGTTGGTCCTCTCAGTTCCCTCTCATAACAATGATTTCATCCCTTTATGCTCCTAATTCTGAGTTTTATCTCTCATTATGATCTATAGAGAAACCTGCAATTGTGACCAAAATAGAGCCTGTGAAAGATGTTCATGAGGGCACAAGTGTCAATTTCAATTGCCAGGCTGCTGGGATCCCACCACCAACAGTTGGATGGCTATTTGAAATCAAAACCTCAGTACTACTGAGGATGGTAAGAGGAAATTCTAGGAAGGGATGCTCATAGATTTGGAGAGGGGAACTTATTGGGATTGGGGAGGGCTGCATGGGCTTCTTCAAACCATCTGGGAGCTGCCTGTCTTCTTCTCTTTCGAGTGGCAGTCATTTGTCTTCATCTTCATTTTCTGTTCATTTGTTTCCTCTCCTTTCTCTCAAAGTTGGGACTCATGGCAACTTGCAACTAAAAAAAAAGAATATTATAGCTAAAAACATAAAAAAAGTGAACCTCTTCCATTCTGGTTGGCAGGACGAATCACTGTTGAACATGGGACACTGCTGATAAAGGAAACCCAGCCTTCAGATGCTGGTGTCTACATCTGTGAAGCCAGGATTGAAGAGCGGAATGAAGTGACATCTATGAGTGTCTCCCTCAATGTGAAATGTAAGATCTGTTGTGGTGTTGCTTAGTGTTATGACAAATTAGAAGCATTGATTTGTGCTGGCAGGTCAGGATTGCACATCCAATTTTGAGTGAGGTGGGGGATGAATAAAACAGCAATGTTTAGGAAACATGGAATGGATGCTTCTGTTGATCTGACAGAGAAGGTGTGTTAGAGTACAGCTCTCACAGTCCCTTACTGTTGGCCATATTGGATGGTGCTGATGGGAGCTGTAGTGCAAAAGATTTAGAAGAACAAATAAATATTCCCCACTGTGGTGGGTGCTAGGGAGAGTGGTATCCTGAATGGTAGAAAGCTATCCAGCAACAAGTTGCCAAGCAACCAGAACAGCCACTCCAGGGAGAAAACCAGCCCATTAATGTGAAGGAGGGGTTGGTACCCTACTAGGGAAATGCATTAATACTATAGACACTGAATTGGATTTAGTCAGATTTCCAGGAGGAGGGCTAAAAGCCAGTCCTCCACCCAGAGAGTTTTTCAGTCAACCAAAAGGGGTTCAATGAAAGGGCTGTGTTTGCTCAGAGAAAGCCTAGAGATTGGCAGAAGACAAATCAACCTACTTTTGAATCTGGTCAGAGAGGGTGACCTAGATTTGGAAACTGAGCCGGTGGCAAAAAGGTAGCCAGAGAACTGTGTGTGAGAGACCTGGGCCCTTACGCTGATGTAAAGAAATAAGGAACTGTCTATATGCATTCTGAAGATCTGGTTGAGCTTGGACTTATATCCAAAACCAATACTTTATTCTGATTGTTGTTTTAATAAAGATTACAGTACATTTTTATAAATATTGACTCAGCTGAATAATTTTCAGTAGTTATAACCAAACAGAAACATGCTACCATAGATCAGTAAAACATTCTAAATAACAAACTGAAAGGCTTTATCCTTTTTACATGAAGATGGTGCTTTAAAGGGAAGCCCAGAGCTGTGTATAAAGTGGCAAGGTGCTTTAGCAGACTGGAAAGGAGAAGAGGATGCCGCCATACCAGTCCGTGAGGAGAAAAAGCAAGCCTTGCCACACCCAGCCTGATACAGTGGAAAATGGGACACGTACTGATCTGTTACAACAGTCTCTCCCAACCTTGTGTCATTTGAGATGTGCTTGATTATAAATCCCATCATACACATTCAGCATAATTATGGGAATGATAATCCAGCACATTTACAGCACACCAGTTTGGAGAAGGGTAGACTAGGGGAAATCCTCAAAAGCATACTTGTTGCTTAAAATATCTACAATCTATTTCCATATCTGTCCTAAGAAGTTGATCATAATTATGCTGTAGCGTGGGGTAAGTTTTGTCAGTTTATGCATCAGGAGTAGTGCGCTGAGGGCTAATCAGGGTTCTGTTGTTTGATATGGCAGTGAACAAAATACCTCTTTTCTAACACATGTGTAAACTGTAGAAGTAAGATGAATAGGCAAATCTTTCTCCCCACCCATACCCTGTTGTTGTTGGTGTGTGCCTCCAAGACATTCCTGACGTATGGTGACCCTAAGGCAATCCTATCACAGGATCTTCTTGGCAAGATTTGTTGGGGTTTGCCATTGCCCTCGTCTGAGGCTGAGAGAATGTGCCTTGCCCAAGGTCACCCAGTGGGTTTTCAGGACCCAAACAGGGATTCAAACCCTAGTCTCCAGAGTCATAGTCCAATACTCAAACCACAATACTATGCTGGCTCTCCATACTCTATGCCTTAAAATGTGACAAAGGCACTGCAATTATATCTGAAAAATCCGCCTGAGTACTGATGCTCCACTCTCAACTCTCATGTTTCCTCCCATAAACATTATAGAACCTCAGGACTGGAACATGCCTCAATAATGATTTTTTGGTAACAATATTTTTTATCCAGTACACTGTTTCTGCATAATACTGTGTGTTCCTTTCACCCCTATTTAAAGGGGTGATCCTGGACAGGGTAGGAAAAGCTTCAGATGTACACAGGAGACAAAGCAAGATATTAGTTTACTTGATCAACTGATGCTAAATGCCAATCTGCTTTGCTCTTTTCAGTCTCTCCAAGGATAGGACTCCCTACAGGTGAATCATTTGCCGCCAAGATTGGGAATCCCACTCAGTTTAACTTCAGTGTCCTGGCCAACCCTCCCGCTGCTGTCTCCATCTCTTGGAAAGAGAAGGATTTTGAAGATGCTGAGATCAAGAAGGTGGAAGACAGCCAACATAAACACCTGTACCTCTTTGAGGTGAGACATGGCACTCACTGGGATGGATGGGGAGATGCTAAATCCTTGAAAGTTCAGTTGCACAAACAGACATTTAGGTGCAGGTATGTACCCACAAATGCTGGAATCCTGTTAGAGGCAGATGCATGAATAACTTGAATAACACAAATAACATGTGTCTATTTTTGATGTTGCACAAAGAGCTAGTCCTTAGATCCTCACACAGTGCCCCCAAACTACTCAACAGGCACCTCCCCTTGGAAGTGGGAAGGTGATAGGGCAGCACCTATCCTGTAGCCAAATCTGCTGCTTATACTTTCAGGGTGGCATCCTGTTAGTGGCATATGTAGGTGTAAGTTAACTTTACACCTGCGTAGATCTGTTTTTGGTCACTGTAGACATTGGTATTCCATTCCTTCCTCTGCAGTAGCCAAAGCTAATCCCTGGACCTACCATTCAGCTGCTCAAGCCCCCCACTCACCATGGTCATTCCATGCCTAATGGAGAATGAGGAGATCACAGAAATGCCTGGCTATATCCCTGTAGCAAGATGTGAGATGATTACATTGAATGCTGAGATCTCCAGAAGACCATGGTACACCTCACTGGAAGACATCATTGCCTTGCATCTGGCTACAGAGACATAGCAAGATGATTCTGTGAGCTCTGCCCACGGTCCATCAGGCACAGAATAGCCATGGGGCTGGGTTGCAGTGACTCTACGATAGGTTCAGGGAGTAGTAAAGGGCTCGGCATAGTGTATGGGGAAATATACAATGTATACAATGTTAAACCACATGGGATTGCAGCTGTGTAAAGTCATGCTCTGCCCTCTTTGATCCAGGATCTCAGCCAGAGACACCTAACTATCTTCACCACAACACAAAATGGACTTAATTTAGCACTATACAGACCAGATCACAACTAGGAGAGGGCAAACCTGTCATTTCTGTTGTCCTACTTTCAGGTCCTTTCCTTTCCTTTCCTTTCCTTTCCTTTCCTTTCCTTTCCTTTCCTTTCCTTTCCTTTCCTTTCCTTTCCTTTCCTCCCCCCCCCCCCTTTTTTTTTGTGTGCAAAAAACACCCAGCTTGTTTTCATCAACGTGTAAATGATCCATGCTTGTTGAGGGATTGTGGGAGCTATAGCGTAGAAAGTAATTTTTCTGAGTTCTGGCCTAGGCTAGCAATCTATACATCTGGCCTTTTGTTTGCCCTGACTTTCTGCTTATATCCCGTGGGTACAAGTTTGGCTGGCAGTCTTTCAATTTTTCTACTTTCTCATTTGTCCTGATGCTTGGATGGCCTGTCTGCATGGCTGTACACACATCCTGTCATGGGATAGATCCCTCCTCCTTGGTTTTAATGGTAAACAGCTGTCTCCCTCTGTAGCAATTTAGAGAGATAAAAATCTACAATGGCATTTTCTCTAAGCACAACATGCCTGCTTTTGTCATCCTTTTTCTCTTTGTTAAGTATTCTAAACTCATTATCCTGGTTCCTACTCTCCTTGAAAAATTCCTTGGCTTGTTCACATAAAACCTTCATTTATTTGCTTATTTATAGATCCCTATTTCCTCAATTATAAATATCGTATTCCATTCAAAGACAGTCAGTCATTTGACTCCACTGTATACAAGCCCATTATTAAACCCTTAAAGACACTTGTCTTATTAATGTGCTTTGTAGCTGCTAGCCACTAGCCATCAAAAAATATCAACAAGCATCTAAGCAAACGATAGCAAGCTTGCTGTCTGAGGGAGAAAACTATTAACTCTGTCAACCCCCAAAATTCTAATTTTCTCTTGGAAAGTCTGGTTCCCATAATACAGAGTGAGCTTCTCTTATCCAAAATGCTTGAGAACAGAAGTGTTCCGTGTTTTGGATGTTTTGGATTTTGGAATATGGTTCCTTGTTGCAACAACCTCGCATTTCATTCACTCTCTACTTGTGTTATCTATAAGACACGAGGATGGAGACAGAGTCCCTTTCCATAGGATGTTGTCATCCTGCCATGGCGATGGGAGAAGGACAGGACTGCAATGACAGTTACGCATGACATCGTCACAGTCCTGTCCTTCTCCTGTCCTCAGGCGGCACAATCATAGAGTAAATCACAATGACCTGCGACTGTGACTGGATTTACCTGGCGGGCAGAGGATCCGGAAGCACACTGGCTGTGCTTCCTGCCCTGGCGCAGCCTGGGAAAGTACCTGGCTGTGCTGCAGAAGGAAGAAGTGGGGGCCATTGTGCTTCCTTGATTTGAGAGGCAGCTGGTTTGGAGGAGAGTGCTCCTGTCGTGCTCCCCTCCTGGCAGAGCTGCTGCTGAGATCCCCACGGAAGGACATCGGAAGAAGGTAGGGTGCAGAAAGAGCCTGAGGTTTTATGAAACTATGGGAATCCAAGTGTGGTGCTTGGCATGAGTCCCTGCCTCCTACCATTTTACATTCTCAATCTCTTTCTTTTTGCTGCCAGTCACCTGCTTCTGCCTTTGAGGTGGCTGCTGTGGCACTCCTCAGATCTGAGAGATGAACAAGCAGGAAGGCACCAGCTGCCTCCTCAAAGATGGGAACGAGTGGGAACGTTTCAGTTTTTTGGAGGATTTTGGATTTGCAGATGAGTGAGGCTCAGCCTGTAGTACCAGATGTTGTGTCAGGAATGGATATTAATATATTTACTGATATAGTAATTTTTTTTTAATGTTTTGGTTTCAGTTCACTCCAGAATCACCAGAAGATCTTTCAGAGCTCTTCATAAGAGCTGCCAATGACCTAGGCAGCACTGAGAAGAAAGTTGCTCTTCTAGAAGGTGAGCTATAAACATCCCATCTTAAATTGTTGGGTAGGACTCTGGATGTTTACTTTAAAAAAAAGAAATGGGCAACTTATACCCCCTAGATGTATAGTAGTAGTAGTAACAACATTACCTTTTTCCTATCTTAAGGCAGCTTATCAAAGTTTAAAACAAATACAGCTTAACATTTACATCATACAAGAGTTAAAAAAAATACAATTAAACTATCAATAACATTAGAAACATAGCCATTAAAAAGGAGACCAACAGAAAGAAACCACACACTACATAAGAAGGCCATTTCCCCCGACAGAGCCCTCAAAACCCAGCCAAAACAAAAATCTCTTTAACTGCAACTAGACTGCACCTCCCATCATCTCTTTTCACTAGCTCTGCTGGCCAGGTCTGATGGGAGTTACAATCCATTGTCATCTGGAGGGCTGCAAGTTACATGTGGCCCTCCAGATGTAATTATCTTCCGCAGAGAACCTTGGGCACTATAGTTCTGGAGAGTGTCTATGGATCTCTAGAGATGATTAAGTACTTTCCCCCTCAACTGCAGTTCCTGGGATTCTTGAGGAAAACCATGAGAGTTAAACCGATACGGTACATCACAGATGAGCAAAATGTGGCTCTGCGTATATTGTTGGACTATAACTCCCAGCATATCTCACCACTGGAAGAATGTTATATCTGTGATGTTATGGGGTTGACAAAATGGTAGTCAGATAACCAGCCTAATACACTGAAGGCACAAGATCGTGGAAGCTATTCAGGGCCAGGTCAGTACTTGGATGGGGGACCACCAAGGAATACCAGGAATTGCAGGTGATATTTCAGAAGAAAGCCATAGCAGGCCACCTCTGGGTATTCCGTGCCTAAGAAAACCCAACGAAATACATGAAATCACTGACATTGACAGGCAACTTAAAAGCACACATATGCACGCGTGCGCGCACGCACACACACACACACACACACTGATAATATTCATGCAACCAGTGCAGGAGCTATGGTGGCAACAAAGCAATGAAGTATCAAAGCAAAAACTTAGCGGAAGGAAGGCAAGAAACAAATAAAGAGGAAAACTTAATCACAAGTCATAATGGTCAGTTTCACTATGGAAACTGTTGGACAATCTGAGGCATCAATGCCTCCATCTCTTCCCAAATTGCCTGGGAATAGGGCAGAGAATTTTGGCAACAGGATAGCAAAGTTCCCATTTGCCCATAAGAAAAAATACCAAATCAAGAAAATTCACAAATGTTCTTGTCCTTGGTGTGAAAGAGTATTTTAAAACATTGGGGCACACCATCAAAAGAACTGTCAGCAACCATTTGATTTTGTAACCCTGTGGAGAAGTGAAAAGACCAAAGGCCCATTCAGACTACAGAATTATAGTGCTATTATTCTGCTTTAACTGGCATGGTTCCATGCTATGGAATCCTGGGACTGGAAGTTTTGGGAGGGCCATTTGGAATTCTCTGCTGCTTATACTCTCTTTGAGAAGAGAAAAAATTGATGAATTTGTTAAGGAATGGGATAATGTTATGTCATATCACAAGAATGCCAGGGAAGTGTAATGCTGGCTAATTTTGAATCTTGATGTTAGTGCTACAAACAGATAAGTATTTTACTATATTTAACAAGTGGCGAATTATATAGATTCTGCAAAGTTATGTTTTAAATAGATGGTTTAGATAATATTCTGTAAAATCAAATTACAACCACCTCTCACTAGAAGGAAGTTAGTGAGATTGTGAGCCAATATGTTTGATAAAACATCATTTTGTTTTTGTCCTTTTTTTTCTACCTTTTTTGTATTTGTTTCTGTTCTAAGCCAACTTGGATTTTTTTCTGTATGAAAATAGATAGATAGATAGATAGATAGATAGATAGATAGATAGATAGATAGATAGATAGAATTCTCAGCTGGCGCACTTGAATGCCTCCCCAGACTAGAAACCTTGGGATTACATAATGTGAAACCACGGTAGTTAAAATTGAATAATAGCTCAATAATTGTGCAATGTGAAAGGACCTCAGTGCCTTTCTCTTCATCACCAGTAAGCAAGCAAATCAGCAAAACTGATTGTGGGTTTTTTTTTGGTGGCTGACAGTTCCTTTTTTTTCATAAAATGTTTGCAAAAAATAGGAATTTTTTTTTTTAAAAAAAAAGCAGTAGAAAAGCAACAGTGAGAGAACACTTTAAATTTTTCATTCTTGCATGTAAGAATGAACTAAGGCCACTTCTGCATGATGATGTGGAGATGCATTGAAGCTGATCTGTGGCACATGCCATCGCATAACGTTATTGCGGTCCCATTTCTGTCACATCCCCAGCTGTTGCAATTGCACACTATACCATTAATGCAAAAAGAACAAAACAAAACAAAACAAAACAAATAATCCCCGGTAATGGCTTCCCTTCAAGCAATTATCATGTTGCTGGAGGCCATGCAGGAAGGGCAGAAGTGCTATCAAATGCTTTCTTCCTTGGTGCAGCACAAGAAGAGGCTGGCTGCAGTGTGGAAGGATGGAGTGCATCACGAACACTGCCTATCTGCCAGCAGCTAGCCAGGTGCAGAGGGGAGCATTTGGGTCCTGCTCCCAATATCACAGGATCACAGTGTGGTGCAAAAATGGCCTAAGTGAAGATTAACATTTCTAGTAGGAAGAATGTTAGGTATGTGCTCTATAAGGAAATACACCCACAGAGGATAGGCGAAAGCATTCTCAGAGGCTAGGTTCTGTGCAGAGCTGGAAATAGGACAGGCATTCCACTCATATGTGTTTGCAAACAGCCATTCTTCTCCTGTTCCAGACGCTCCAGACAAAGGTTTGGGCATTGGCAGCATCTTGGCCATTCTGTTGGCAATCCTTCTGGTGGTCTTGTTGGTGGTGGATGCGACTTGCTATTACAAACGTCAGCGTGGCTTGCTTATGTACTGCAGAAGTAATATCCTGGGCAAAAATTCATCCAGGGCAAGTACTGAAAACAATGGGTAAGTAAACCCATTTTACTGTGGGGTGCCACAGGGTTCTGTCTTGGACCCAGTGCTGTTCAATATTTTTATCAACGACTTGGATGAAGGAATAGAGGGCATGCTCATCAAATTTGCAGATGATACCAAATTGGGAGGGGTTGCTAATATGCCAGAGGACAGGATCAAAATTCAAAATGACCTGGATAGATTGGAGAGCTGGGCCGAGGCTAACAAAATGAAATTCAACAGAGAGAAGTGTAAGGTCCTACACTTAGGTAGAAAAAATGGAATACAGAAATATAGGATGGGGGACACGTGGCTGGATAGCAGTACGTGTGAAAGGGATCTAGGAGTCTTCATAGACCACAAGCTGAACATGAGTCAGCAGTGTGATGTGGCAGCCAAGAAAGCCAATGCAATTCTCGGCTGTATCAATAGGAGTATGGTGTCTAGATCGAGGGAGGTACTGGTACCACTCTACTCTGCTTTAGTTAGACCTCATCTTGAATACTGTGTCCAGTTCTGGGCACCCCAATTCAAGAAGGATATTGACAAGCTGGAGCAAGTCCAGAGAAGGTCGACCAAAATGGTGAGAGGCCTGGAAGCCATGCCCTATGAGGATAGACTTAGAGAGCTGGGGATGTTTAGTCTGCAGAAGAGAAGGTTAAGAGGGGACATGATAGCCATGTTTAAATAGTTGAAGGGATGCCACGTAGAGGAGGGAGAGGGCTTGTTTTCTGCTGCTCCAGAGACCAGGACAAGGAGCAATGGATTCAAGCTGCAGGAAAGGAGATTCCACCTGAACCTCAGGAAGAACTTCCTGATGGTCAGGGCTGTCCGGCAGTGGAATCTGCTGCCTCGGAGTGTAGTGAAGTCTCCTTCCTTGGAGGTTTTTAAGCAGAGGCTTGATGGCCATCTGTTGGGAGTGCTTTGAGGGTGTTCCTGCATGGCAGGGGGTTGGACTGGATGGCCCCTGTGGTCTCTTCCAACTCTACATTTCTATGATTCTATGATTCTATGATTCTAAACAGAGAAGAGATAAGGATGGGCTCAACAGAAAATGGAAACCAAGAGTAGAAGGGGCAATGAATGACAATCCCATCTTAGCCTTTCTTGCAAGGGTATAGGGTTGCCCGGTGTCTCTTTTTACAAGGCACACCTGGCAAATATGGAGGGATGAGTGTACTTTTGTTTGGTAATGTAGGGACAGTATAAACCTGGAAATAACTACTTCCTGATTGTTAGCCCTGCATGTCATGAATGTTGACTGTCCTTTATTGTTATTTCAAAAACCTGGCAACACTACAGGGATGGCCTCCTCCACGTCTCTCTCATCCACTGCTTCCATTTCACATAACTGATTTCTCATCTAGATGACATAAATCTGATATGGGTAGTGGCAGTGGTTTTCACAGGTCAGAGCCTTTGGTGAGTCCTGGAGGACATTATGAAAATGAGAAAGTTTGATCAGGTGTGTTTGACAATATTTATCATTTCCTCCTGTGAAGCTAAAACTAGAACCACACCATCAACCTACAGAAGGATTGCATAGCACCTTTAAGACCAAAAGAGGTTTGTAGCTTTTGTAGACTCAGTCTACTTCATCAAATGCAAATAGACCGAATCTATGAAAGTTTATGCTACAGACTTCATTCTCTCATTCTCAAAGGTGCTACAAGATTCCTTTGTATATAGATCTAGACGAACATAGCTATTTGTTCAAATATGACTAGCAACTTAGCTTAGTTTGTCTGCGCTCCTCTGAGTAAAAAGTGTCCCTGATCATACAAAAACTCCCCTTCCATCAATGTGGAATCAGTGCAGACACAATGAGTTGGATTCATTAAGCGGGTATTGAATAAGTCACTAAGTCATACTTAAATCAAAGGGGCTTTCTTGTAAGGATTATCCCAATTCTCATTGATCTAAATATATAGAAATGTTTCGAAATACATGCTATTTGTAAGTTGTTCGCTGCCTCGATCCATAAGGAGAGGCGGGATACAAATTAAATAAAAATAATAAATAAATAAATAAATGGAACTGCTCTATGTATGACAGTCATTTCTGCCCTATGCTATTATAATGCTATTATTCCACTTTCAACATCCTATGGAATTCTGGGATTTATAGTTTATTGAGGCCAAAGAGCTTTCTGGCTGAGAATTCTAAATGTCCGTCCCTAAACTATAAATTCCAGGATTCCATAGGATGTTGAAAGTGGAATATTAGCACTATAATGGTGTAGTGTGGAAATGGCCTAAGTCTAGATCCAACTCAATACCTCAAAGTTTAGAAGTAGGCTTTCATGTTAGACTCAATTTCATTTACTTGTTCTTCACCCTCTCAAGATTTTGAGTGGTAAATGTAATCTACCACAGAAGGAAACTGGTTGAAGTACCCTCTACTTAACCTTTATTTCATGTTTATTTCCTTCTTTCTACAGGAAAATGCTTTCAAAATCTGGAAAGAGCACTGTGGTGAATGTTTCTGGCATTGAGGCCTAATGAGTACAGAGTGATGAACTTGCATCATGAAATGATGGGGTTGTATAGTGAAGTCTGGATTAGTGGTGGATGGGCAAAGAAACCAATAGCCTTTCCTTTGCCATGTGGTCCTTCACATCCTCCATCCCTACTCATGATCACTTTCAGGTTCTCTTCCATTAGAACCAATATCAGACAGAATCCATGGCATATTAATTTCTACCCATCCTCTACAACCACAGAGTTTGGGTTATCAAAATAGTTCATTATCATGCCCCAGGTCCTTCCTGATTCAAACTGTTGCTTTTTAAGCATAAACTTAAGCATGGTAGCTTATGGCTAGAATCCTGTTGGTAACATATATAGGTGTAAACCTCCAGCTTGACGTGTGTGTGTGTGTGTGTGTGTGTGTGTGTGTGTGTGTGTGTATATATATATATATATATATATATATATATATATTTGGACACTATGGAAGAAGGTATCATATATCTCCTTCTACAGTTTACCTTACTGTAGCGTGCAACAGCAGCTGACTTGATTGTGGGTGCCATTACATCCTCCTTTTGGCTACCAATTAGTTGTGGGGATGTACCCAGGTATGTTCTGGCTGCCCCTGTGCACCCAGGGAAGAAGGAATAACTTTATATTGGGGGAAGTTGGAACATGCCCATGCATTCCTATGCCGCTGATTAGTAGCCCAGAGAACAGAGTGGTGTTGGTGAAATCCCTAGCTGATGTTGAGCAACCAGGGAGGCAATGAGAAAGTTGAAACACGCAACAGTTGCTGCTCCTCAGACAACCAAATACATACACTGGTGGAGACCTGCACTCTGCCAGTTATTGGACTTTGGGCTAGGTGTTCATGGATGTACCACACATCCATTCGAAGATTTAATTCACATGGCAATAAGGATACTCTACAGATTTGGGGTTAGTCCATCATCTTTCCAACCTGGAGGAACACTATGAATCATATTGTAACCATTCTTTTCATCTTTTCACCATGGAAGAGAGATGGCTTGTAAAATTATAAAGGAAATAAATCTTGAAACAGTCTAAGAATGAACAGAAATATGGGGCAATAGAAATGATTTAATAATAAAGAGAAAGATGGGTTGATCACGTGTTTCATTAAATGATGGTCTGTCCACAATGACTGGGAAAAAAACATGCATACACACACCCATGAGCTTTTTGGGGATGTTATCAAATTCCTTTGGGAAATTTCTCTTGAAATAAACCATTCTGCAGATATAGAATCGTGTGTTGAATGTGAAAAGAGAATGTCTAGATTCCTTCTACAGAGTGCAGATAGTTTTGTTTGCACCAACTTTGCTCCTGTCTTTATTACTAGCAAAGGCACTCATTGCAATTGTGGTATATCATGGGTTTTGTGGTGAGGCCTTCTGTGTTTTCAAACTCATGCACATTTCATTCAAAGTCATATTGCATAGTAGTCTGCAAAACATATGATGCAGCATGACTATTCTGTCAGATGAAATACATTATTTCTTTCTTTAATTTATATCCCACTATTCTTCTAATGTTACATGCCTGTGAAAGCTATAAAACCTGCGTGTGAAAACTACAAAACCCATAATACAGTACAATTGGAATTATTTTGTATATATGTGAAAACATCCAAGGTCTGAAAAGCAGTAATAGTGAACATGCCAATGCCAATGGGAGCAGTCATAATTTTACTTCCAGGAAACATTGAAGGAAGGAAAGGCTCCCTGGTGCTGGTTAAGTGATCACTATTTGTTGCTGAAGGACACAGAAAATATGATTGTACTCTGATTCACTTGAAGTCCTGGAAGCTATCTGAATACACCACATTCCCCAGCAGATACATTAAAAAAAATGAAGATAAGCAAAGATGGTGGTGGTGGTAATTAATATTATTATTGACAAATTTTTATAAGCTGCTTAAATCTGATGATATTAAATTTGTATACAATATAACCCCCCTCCCAACATATTGTCCTAAGGCCAATTTTTTTAAAATCAATAAGAACAGAGCTATTAAACCAATGGAATTCTCATAAGTGTCAGATGAGCATGTTCTCACTCACAATAAGATTTCTATTCAAGTGGAACTAATAATTAAATTTAGGCCACAATATAGACAACATGTAAAAAATTAAAATACTGGCCTGAATCCTTTATCATGGTGTACATTGTATAATTTCACATATGCGTAGCTATATAGCAGAAGCTCTAAAAAATCCTATTGGTGGATTGTGAAGATGTGTAATTGGCAGGAGTGTCCTGATGTGCATCAGCACTCCCTTGCTGGTATGCTGACGCAAAACAGGACTGACGCACAACAAGGCTGTTGCATATCTGTCCAAATGTGCATCAGTCACTTTGCTGGCTTCCCTACAGAGTAATATAACAGCAGCCCTTTACTGAACATACTCATTACAGAATGACCAATTTCTCATTCCTACAGATGTAACTCCACTTATGAAGATGTAAGTCCACAACAGGATTCTGGCCACTTGATTTACTTTCTTGATGACAGACAGATACGCAGTGAAGGCCTGCAAAAGGTGGTCATCTTCCTGCTACACTTTATCTCTAGCTTGTTGTTTAAGCCTCTTCCTTTATGATAATGATTCTCAAACTGGGGTACATGTATCCCTTGGGGTACAAACCAGGACATTTAGGGGTACCTGAAAAAAATTGAATAATGTCTGGAAAAGGCACATATGTCAACAGGGTAAGACAAGATACAAGTCAGAAGTTGTGAAATTAATTGAATGTTATGATGAGTGGCAGAATGGATTTCCTTCACTGTTTAACCTCAGGAAAAGTCCTGTTCCTTCACTTTGTTATTTTGGTGAGTGGTAGGGAGTCTCTTCCTAAACTATGTGTTGTGAACATGCCACTACAGTGCACATGTTTGGTGGTGCACTCCTCACAGGCTTAGCTTTCATTCTCCTCTGCTTCACAAACAATCGAGCACTGTCATACCAGTGCCAGTATATATAAGTGGGCACCACAGTCAGTCCTGTGCGCAGTGTTCAATGAATGAGTTCTTCCTGGTCTTCTCTTTGTCATCATTTTAAGTTTTAAATTATTTTTTCAGCTTATGAACATGGGCTGCCAAGGGGTACACAAGTGAAAAAGGTTTGGGAACCACTGATTTATGGCATTCAATTTTACCTATACCATTAAAGAGGAAAAAGAAACTGTGGCTGCACTGTTACAACCCCATAGAGTAACACAAAAATCCACATGCACTCACTGTACAGCCAACAGCCTGAATAGCACAAATGTGCAACACACACCAATTATTGGATGACTTTACACAATGCACAATTCCAGCGCACATTGCTCAACCACAACATTGGAGATAAAGCAGGCCAGCACAGAGGGGATAAAGCATACCAGCACAAGATGCCATGGACATTGGTGGATCACCCCAGGGACAGGATGCCATCCAACAGGGAAGATGAAGGGCAGGCAGGAGCAACAGAATTGGCAACACAGACCTTGGGCAGTGGTGGCATGGCTTTGTGCAATGGGTCCAGCTACATTCTGCTTCTAGATACCATTCCCAATATGGAAAGTGCCCACATAGGGAATGTGTGTGTTACATGGGGCCCAGGTGTGTTCCATATGGGACTCATAGGGAGCTGGGCATTTTTAGCATAGAGAAAAGAAGAGATGACATGATAGCTATGTTTAAACATTTGAAGGGATGTCATATGGAGGATGGAGCAAGCCCGTTTTCTTCTGCTCCCCAGACTAGGACACAGAGCAATGGTTTCAAACTTCAGGAAAAGAGATTCCATCTAAACATTAGGAAGAACTTCACAACGGTAAAAGCAGTTCAACAGTGGAATAGGCTGCCTCAGAGTGTGGCGGAGTTTCCTTCTTTGGAGGTTTTTAACAGAGGTTAGATGTCCATCTGCCAGAAGTGCTTTGATGGTGTATTCCTGCATGGCAAGGGGTTGCACTTGATGACCCTTGTGGTTTCTTCCAACTCTATAGTTCTATGAAATGAAGTGAGCCTGGCCCTGATGCAGAAACCCTGATATCACTCCCAGAGGCCTGCATGATGGCCATGCATGGAATCAAACACATATGGGGCATGGTGGTCGCTGAATGCCGGCCTTCCTGCTAGTGCCCAGCAGGCTCTGAAGCAGTTACAATAAGGGGGCATCCCCAGGATGGCTGCACCTTGACTTCCACAATGTTCAGGGCCTGCCGCAAAGAAGTCCCATTTGACACATCTGGTGCAGAAATCCAAACATCAGGCAGACACCAAGTAGAAAAAGACTGTTGTAATGTTTGCACTAGAGCCAGGTTCTGAAAATGCTCTGATATAATCAAAAAGGATACTGCCAGGATTTGCAGTAAAGTGGTGAGACAAGAGGGATTCTGGGAAGAAAAATAGTTAATATAGAGAAGAAACTGAAATTTGAATCTAGGTCATTTCTGCACTGGACTGTTGTAGCGCTATTATTTTACTTTATTATTTTACTTTTTTGGGGATTGTAGTTTATTGAGACCAAAGATGAGAATTCTAAATCCCCTCTCCAAACTGGAAAGCCCAGGATTCCACAAGATGTTGAAAGTGGAATAGTAGTACTATAACAGTCTAGGGCAGAAATGGCCTCAGTCTGACTCTCTATTGTCAGCCCTTCACATTTATGAGTTTCACTTTCATGGATCTGATTGTTTGTGAATTTCTCCAACCCCTGCTTCTCCACTTAAGGTGCTTCATTTCAGGAGGAACCTTCCAGCTTGGTGGCTCCGATCAAGATCATTTCTGCACTAAACTGTTATAGTGTAATTATTCCACTTGCAACATCCTATGGAATCCTGGGGTTTGCAGTTTTGGGAGGGGCTGCCCGGCCCCTTCTGAAACTGCAAACCCCAGGATTCCATAGGATGTTGAAAGTGGAATAATTGCACTATAAGAATGTAGTGCGGAAATGGCCCAAGTCACACAGCTCTTTAAAAACCCATCCCTGATCCTTCTCCATCAGCCACTGCCTAAGGACAGCTTGCAGCCCTATTTCTCAGTACTACAACCCCTCTGCCACTGCCTTGTTATACTCAAGGAAGAGATGGGTGAGAGAGAGGATGTATACAACCACCATGCGCTCCTTTCTCTGATTTGGTTTGGATCCTGAATGCCTGTTCTCCCCATCCTGCCTCAGCCCCTTTCACCGCACCTCCATGTTTTGATATTTGTGGTTTTTCCACTTTTGTGGGGGGGGGGAATCCAGCACCCTCAACCCTAGTGAATGTGGAGGGTGGACTGTATTTCCTAAAATTTCAGTCTTTGAGCACAGTGCTGTTTTGTAATTGCAAAAAAGATGCCCAACCATGTGTTCTGGGGAGTAAAAAGTTACATCATGTGCCTTTAATTTTAGTTCAGGAAAGATCAGCAGGTGTTATATATGACTGTGTCTCCGCCTGCACCATACAGCTTCCCCAGTTATGGCTTTTAAGATGCTGTTGGTATATAGCACCACCTACTGTGCTGGAGAAGGAGAGCAGCAGTAGAGATAGTGGTCAGATGAGATTGTTTCTCAGCAACTTTTTTCTCCAAGGAAGATAATTACATATTAAGTTTGTGGAATAGTTTGTGAAGAATGAACTTTTGAAATCTAGTGCTGGGGAAGAGTTCTATTCTATGGATTCCCTGGACTGCTGAAAAGACACTCCCCAGAAGCCAAAAAGACTAAACTGAGGCGCTCATACTTTGGACATATTGGAAGATGACATGACTGATTGGAAAAGATGATAAAGCTAGTTAAGGTGGAAGGCAGCAGCAAAAGAGGAAGACTATTCAATCAAGCAAACCACAGCTCTGAATTTGCAAGACCTGATCTAGGCAGCTGAAGACTGGGACTCTTAGAGATATTTCAATTATAGGGTCACCATAGGTTAAAATTGATTGTACCATTTCCCCACAATTATTGTATGCAATCTCGGTTTCAATTTTGTGTTTTTTGCCCCTGTTGGAACAAGTGTTATCAGTTTTTAAAAGGAAATTGAAGTTCCAAATTGGGTGCCTTCAGCAGTGTTAAGACTTGGGATTGGAATAATATGGGTTGAATGCTTTGCCTGGAAATGTGCCCTGAAGTATTGGTTAAAGTGTGCTTTTCGGAGGCAGGAAGCAGATTATATTTCTTTTTTTAAAAAAGGATGTAGGTACCTTCAACCTAATACATATGATTAAAGAAAAACTGCACAGATTGACCTGTGGGACACGGAGGAGCACCTTCTGGTCTTATCTCAGTGGTCGGATGCTATCTCTGGATGTTGCTGTCGGGGAGGGCATCTCTCCGCACTGCTTGCCAGGGTACTTACAATGTTTGATGCTATTTGCTGTGATATGGCCAACTGACTAATCAATAAAGTTATACCATACTGACCAGGATACCAGCGGTAAAGAACTGCAGTTTAATGGTATCTGGAAGGCTACACCTGTTACCCTGAAAACTGGGGGTCCTGCAAGGGGCGCCTGACTTTGCCAATTAGAAATGCCAAATTTGGGGAAATTAGACTTAGAGCACTGTTTTGCTAGTGAGAGGCAGGGTAACTAAACGAGATCTTTCACCCTATATCTACAGCGTCGGGTTAGAGAGTGACTAAAAAAGGTGTTTCCAAACAATAACAATTCTTTATTAAGAACAAAACACAGAAGACAAACATAGACTAACTAACTTAGAAAAGGAAGAGAGTTGCAGGGAGAGGCAATACGACCTGTTCCGTAGTCCTGGGGAGAGGTTGGAGATTCAGGGAAGAAGACTCAGCGTGGGGCGCTGAGGGGAGTCCCTTAAACACACCAACGGCAGGGCGGGATGGCAGTCAAAGGTGATCTGAGGATCGGTTAAAAATGAAGGGTTTTTATAGGGAAGATCATGCCTTTCGGCTATGGCAGTCCCAAAGGGAACAAAAGTGGTTTCGGTGCTGGACAAAAGGATTTGGTGAGGTCAGGTAGAGCATGATGGGATATGCGTGTAGCAACAATACCTTTGGCCGAGACGTTAATGGCCCATCTCACAAGAGTAGTTTGCCTGAGAGCCATATGGCTATTGAGGAGTCCATGGCGGGAAGTTCCCTAAAGCTTCGGGTGAGTTTTGGGTGCTGGCTACAAAGAGAAATGGAATGCAAACCATTAACAGCCGCTTCTCTGTCCGTGCTTATCCGGAGAACTTTGCGAACACATGAAGTGAGGTAATCACAAGCCAGTCCAGCTAAGGCCAAATTAAATGATATCAAAAGGATATCTGGGGGTCCTCACTAAGGGTGCCATGGCCGAAATAACACACCTTTCTCATCTCCACACTAATCCCTTAACAGAAGATGCCAGACTTAGGCCTTTTTCGCACTTTGCGGGGAAAACAGGACATTCTGATACTTACCAGGCTGGTGCGCTCCCCCAGGCTGATCCGGAGCACTGCGTGCCCACGCTACACACTCCTCCGGAGATGAAAATGGTGCTTTCCGGTTGTTGGAGGCTCTCCACCAACCGGAGAAGCTTGCCAGCCTAAAGCCTGCCCCCGGAAGATTTGCAGCCTCGTGCTGGTGTGAGCCTGCAAATCTACACATTAGCGCAGCGACGGACTGGGGTGTGCTGTCCTATTGAAAGACCTCTTTTAAC
Source organism: Ctenosaura bakeri (assembly GCA_948474755.1). Classification (NCBI taxonomy): domain Eukaryota; kingdom Metazoa; phylum Chordata; class Lepidosauria; order Squamata; family Iguanidae; genus Ctenosaura; species Ctenosaura bakeri. The sequence goes on along the minus strand of CAOLHI010000733.1, from coordinate 131,688 downwards.
TGGTCTTTCAATAGCACAGCGAACCACCAGTTCTGGGCGTTCTGGAGCAGGCTGAAGTCCGGACATACATAAACTAGTTCAGACCCAGTTCACCCCCAAGTGCAAACATCCTCGCCGGAGGGCGCTCTGTCCTGTTGCTAAATCAAAGTGCGGAAAAGGCCTTAGATGGGCAAAACTCACTTTCTTACCACTGATGTCAACCCCTTTGCCTAGAATCATCTTGCTCTTATGTGCTCTATCACTCCACATAATACATTGACTCACAGCTTGAAATGTTTTTTGGGGCAAAACTATAACTACTATTATCCCCCAGTGACTACACTGGATGAAGGCTTCTTGAAGCTGTGGACTAAAAAAGTAACCTTCCTATACTATGTATCCTGTGCACAGATTAAGCCCAGCTTCCTGATTTCCAAGGTCACTCTATAGACATAACTATCCAGTCAATCCCAAATCACTAGCAGCAGCAACCCAGTGTTGATGCTTATGCTAGTCAACTGAGGACAAATGCCCCCCCCCATCTGATTCTGTGTTCTGTTAATGATAACTTCAGTGTTTGCCTTGTCAGGAATCCAAGGAGAGTTGTACAAAGAGAGGAAGGATTGCAGAACAAGTGGGAGGGAAGATGCAACATGGCATTCCAGGAGAGACAGAGTTTGATCATAGGTGAGCACAAAAATGCTAAAAGGGCACAAGAAAGCATGAAGGTGGGCACAAGAACACCAAAGGCCAACCCATTGGTTCTGTTTCATAGCTACCATGCTGTGGGGCAGAGTGCCAAAGGGGAACCAAGAGTCGTGCTTGTGAACCAAAGTCAAGATGTCTTTCCTACTACTTGCTTCCCAGAATTCCCAATGGCCCATTTGAATGGGCAGAGATAGTCCAAAGAGAATATTAAATTGTTGGGAAGAGGCTCCAAACTGAACCTGTGGTAGCCTGACAGCACTTTTGCAGAGTTCCATAGAGAACTGAAGACTTTTTCAGTAACTTCTCCTAACACATAGATTAGGGGCATTTCTGTGCTACACTGTCACAGTGCTATTATTCCACTTTCAGCATCCTGTGGAATTCTGGGGTTTGTAGTTTACTGAGGCCAAAGGGCTCTTTGACTGAGAATTCTAAATGTCCTTCCCTAAACTGCAAACCCCAGGATTCCATAGGAAGTTAAAAGTGGAATCATAGTACTATAACAGTGTAGTGCAGAAATGGCCTTAGTCACAGGGCAGAAGGCTATTTCCTCTAGGTAGCCAGAGCCTCCAAACATTCTATGACGTTGTCATCTCCAGTCTCATGTAGCACCTGATAAATGAAACCTGTTCCCCTGGGTGCAGAAGCAATTTACTCTAGAAAGAGAAGTGGGAGGGAATAGGAACATTTAGCTGTGCAAGTCAGGCAAAAAGTTTAGGTGCCAATAGCTGTCCTTGACTTGTTCCTGTGCCAGTTCTTACTTCTCCCACATACACAAACATTTGGTCTGGGTGGAAAACACACCATTGGAAAAAGCAAATGTTTCTTCTGTCTGAAATACTTCAATTCCTTCAAAGAAGCACTGTCAGATCTGGCCTTCCACGTTGACAGGTGAGTGTGCTTTTTAATGTGCTCTGAATAGCTGGTTTTCCTCCTCCATTTTGCATTGTCAGAGAGGGGACATTAATGGTAAAAGTAACACTTCATTTTTAATACTGGTGAGTTAACTTCTGGATCACAGGATTGCCAGCTTATTTTGTCTAACTGCTCCTGTGCCTTTATCAGAAGCTTGATCTGAAAACGTTCACAGGTGAATATGTTTGTCTCCATGCTGTCTTCTATCATCTTCTATCATCTATCAATATATACAGACAGACAGGCATATATATCTTTACCATCTTTTTCCTAGAGAGCAAGTGGTGCTCTGGGGTACAGGAGCAGGATAGACTGTGCTTTTCCGGTCAGTTGGCAATCCTCTTCTGGAACTGATGGGCAAGTAATCTTAAACTAACAAGTACCAGAGCTCATAGCATCAAGGTTCCAGGTTATTTTGATTAACAGGGATAACAGCATCATCTGCCAGACCCTAGTGGCAATTTTCTAATTAACTTCTGGGCCTAGTTGAAAGAAATCCACACAGTAAATGGGAAGAAGGAAGCATAGGGAAAAAGAAATTATTTTCCCTTCAAGAATATATGGAGCTTTAATGAAATAACTGTATTGTTGTAATACAAAGCATTGAAGGGGCAGGCTTGTTTTGAATGAACAATTGAGCTGCATTGGCATTGCAAAAGACCTGATCCTATTGGATATGAAAACAGTCAGATTTGGGCTATTTCTGCACTACACTGTTATAGTGCTATTATTCCACTTTCAACATCCTATGGAATCCTGGGGCTTGCAGTTTAGGGAGGGGCATTTAGAGTTCTCAGCCAGAGAGCTCTTGGGCTTCAGTAAACTACAAACTCCAGAATTCCACAAGATGTTGAAAGTGGAATAATAGCACTATAATGGTGTAGGGCTGAAATGACCTTGGTTTGTTTATACAGATCAGTGATTCCCAACCTTCCAGGTTTTTGGACTTCAATTCCCAGAAGACTTGGCCAGTGATTGGTAGTTCTGGGAGATGAAATCCAAAACACCAGAACTAGGGAAACCCTGATATAGATCATTGTGGCTGTTGGCATTTTTGCATTCTCCTTGGGGAATGTGTCTGTGGGGATTATCAAGATGAACATCTGCACTTTAGAATTAACCTCTGCTTTGCTTGTTCCAAAAAAGACAGCAACTCACTAATCGCTAATGTAGCATTGTGATGGATTATAGTTATTGTTGTTGTATTGCAACTGTCTCTTCTGTGAAGAGCTTTGAGCACAGTGTATTTGTGGAAAATATGGCATCCAAATAAATGGTCAATGACAATATCTAAATTGTGTCAAGCATTCGCTTAATTAGTTCAGGCCATGCTTATGGACACATTTTGGTACATATCCCGATTACCTGATGAGGAATAAAGGGATTAGATGTACAGTGAAATTTTGTAGTGTAAAGGTATTAATCTGCCAGCCATTTCCCCTTTCTAGGACGAATTCCTTTCCATATCCCATCCCATCCCATCCCATCCCATCCCATCCCATCCCACCCCTCCTGTTATTTTTTTACTGTAAGTATAGATTCTCTGAATGAATGAATGAAAGCTCAAATCAATAATCTGGTTTTCCTTCCCCAGGCTTGGCAATTGCACGGAACCACAATGAAAAATTCCCTGGTGCTGTTTTTTCTTCATGGTAACGTATCCACAGTACAGATTTGATTTGTGGTCATTAATGCTCCTTTTAATCTCTGGGAAAATGTGGGGAGGAGGAGTCAAGTTCATGCTGTATGTTAGCAACAGCTCCCCTGATGTCCTCTAGATAGATATGGGCTACATCTTTCCTAAGTCCCAGCCATCCTGGGCAATGGTCAGGAGAACATGGTCACTCCTACCTAAGGATTCCACCACTTCCATCTCATTAACCAGGTCATCATGGTTGGTAAGGATCAGGTTCAAAATAGTTGATCCTCTTGCTGTGTTTTCCACCTTCTTGTCTGTAAGACAAGTGAGGAATTTGTTGGACTTGATATTCTTAGCAGATATCAGATCAGATCTCAGCAGATACCAACAAATATCAAGGTAGTTGAAATCTCCCATTATCACTATCTCTCTTTTTCCCCTAAACGTGTGGTCACCAGTTTTAGGAAGACTTCATCTAAGTTCTCAGTCTGGTCTGTAGTAGAATCCCACAGTGGCATCCCTTTTTTTCTTTCCTCTTTAATTTTTACCCAGATTCTCTCAACTTGGATGCAAGGATTAAAGTCATGGATCTCTTCACAGGTGTATACATCCTTGACATATAATGCTACTCCTCTTCCTTTTCTGTTTGGCCTGTTAATCTAAAATAGATTGTACCTCTCTATTACTACATTCCAATCATGAGACTCATCCCAGCAGGTTTCTATGAGGCCTATTTTATCATATATCTATTATATCATATCAAATAAACAAATAAATAAAAGAAGGCTGAGATGCTGGCCAAACTATTGTCAGGCTATTATCAAACTAATGTCAGACTATGGCAATACACAGCCTAGTTCCCCCGGATCCCCCTTTTCGTCTACATAGGCTGTGAACACCAGCCATCAGATAGAAGGTGTCAGAAAGACGGAAGTGAATCACCACCATGAGTTTGGGCAGATGGAAAGAGCTGACCAATGTCTTCCTTGTCTTTCTCCATTTCAGGTGTCTTATGCAATGGAAGTCCATTGACAATAAGCCCTGAAAGCCTGGTGACCTGGAAAGGATCCTGTGTCTTGATTCCTTGCCAGATCAATGAAACACTTTATTTTGCTAATCATACCCTCACTCCTGTGGTTTGGTATTTTCAACCTTTTTTGACCTACGCTTCGCTTGACTACAACAATCACCTGTTATATGACAGCTCTAGAACTTTGGAAGACCATGAAAACCTAACAAGTCCTAACTTTCAGGGCCGGGTGAGGTTTGTAGGAGATCCAGCCGAAAGAGACTGCAGTCTGATGATTACTCAACTCAGCATGAATGATAGTGGCATATACAGTGCAATAATAACCACTTTAGGTGAAAACCAGGATAGACAACACATATGGTTCCAGAGCGCAAAAATCCATGTTAGAGGTAAGAACTTTACATTGCACGTTGCAGCTGTGCATTGCTCGTTAGTGTTGTGCATTTCTGTTGTATATCGTGCAATGGCCACCAGTGAGCCCTGCCATTGGTATATGTTGTGCAATGTTACCGTTCTGCAAAGGAGTTGTGTAGCACTGGCACAGTGTATCACTACACTGAGAGGATGCTAGGATGCAGACACAGTCTTTCAGACAGAGTGGCTGTATAGGGCTTTTTAGGCCATAATCAGTACTTTGAACTGAACTTTTCCTTCTGGCCTGAGGATTTTGCTCTGTGAAACCCCTTTTCAAAGTCTGGAATGGGAAACTGTATTGACAAGTATCATGCATGGGTATGGCTGGAATCCTGTGGTTTTCTTATGCATGCATAAATTTGCCTATAGAAGTAGAACATCTTTTCTCACTTCAGTTTATAGAAGCAGGATTGTGCATGTAGTGCTGTTTCACACTGGATTGCACATTCAGTTGTGTAATAAGGCCGTTCAGCACAAGAGTTGCATTGCACAGTTGATGCATTACTCAGTGTCTGGAGATTTATAGTACACAACACCAGTTGAGGATTGCAACCAATGTATTCAAAGTTAGGTAGGACTACTGAGGTCATTCAAACATTGTGGACTGAGACCATACTTCTGGTTCATAAAGAATCAGATAGAACAGGCCTAAATTTACCAAACATCTGATGTTATCATTTTTTTCCAAAACATGCACTAGTGTTCTTCCCTTCATCTTTTGGATTCAGAAAAACCCCCAGAACCCAAAATGAAAGCCATGCGTGTGGGAACCCAAGAACTGTGGACAATGAAAGTGATCTGTTCAGCATCTTACCATTGCCCTGATGAGACCATGATGTTGATTCTTCGTGGCTTAGAGAAGCATCTACCAAAACAAACCATTGGGAATAGGACAATTCAGACGACAGTGCGCTTTGAACCAACATGGGAGGATGAGAGGAAAAAGGTGACATGCTTGCTGACTAATAAGGATGGGTCACAGAGATCCAAGAGCACGCTGCAGCTTGATGTGAAACGTGAGTATGTGCTGGAGGAAGCATAAGGCACTTTGAGTGGGGTTGAATGTAAAGACCATCATGGCAGAAATCACATTCTTGGTGTACATGCACATAACTCTAGTTTATGCATGTGCCTGTTTTCTTTTGGAAGGGGCACAAAGAACTATTTGGTAACTCTTTGTGCTTCACCTTAACATCTGTGTGGAGTTTGCTGCCATCAATCACGCTATGTTTTGCTGGACCATTTCTGTGGTCAGGGGGTGGCGGTAGAAGACATGGTGATATATTCTACTACTTTCTTTGAAGTTCATTTCTGAAAGTGGTGCTGGAGGGTTTCTAACAGACCATGTGGAGGTTATTCTGGGAGTCCTCTAAGATTTATTCTTCCCTTTGTCTCCATGAATTCTAACTTTTAAAATAAAGATTTTATATGAACCCGTTGGGTGAGGTAATCAGAAGATCTCGGATGAGATGTCAGCCATATTTTGGTGACACTCAGCTCTATTTTTCCATGTCATCTGAGGGTCAAAATAGGTTTTAAAGGAGAGAACGATTCCCTTCCTCAGTCGGATTACCTCAGAGATGTATGTCTCACCTATCAATGACCAGACTTGCAATTTAAGCCCATAATTTCATTCACAAAACCAAATATACTAAATGTAAGATAGGTAAGGGGGACAACATACTACAAGAAACAGATAGCTGAGACATATTTTCTATGGAAAATATGTGCGAAAAGTACTGTATAGTTTGATCTCAGTCAGGTTAGATTGTTCTGAACTAGAGACTGGATTTCATGATGAGCTGGATGAGAGTCAAGAAGCTGAGACTGGGAAATGAAAAGACACCTTGTGGGTGTGTAGTTCTCATGACCAAGAAGTAAGCACTTAGCTGGCCTGCATGGAGTTGCACTCCCCTTGAAAGAGCATGTGTGCAGGTTAGAATTAGTCCTTGATCCAGTCTTATAACTTGAGGGCTTGGTAGATCTAAGTTCCTTTTAAGAGCTTCTGGTTTGCCAGGTATGGTCATTCCTGGATAAAAATGGTCTGAACACAGATGAAAATGAAGACTGGTGAAAAATATTTTAACTAAATATGTTTCTAATATGTATTTGCATATGTTTCTTCTCTATTTTATCTACTGGTTCTTAAACATATTTTCTTGCTCTCTTGATTACCTGTGTACATTCACAGTAATAGTATTGTGATCTATTTCCTTCACAAAGAAATGCATTGATTTGATTTTCCAGATAATCCTCTAGGTGTCCAGCTTGTTATTTTAAATGATATACCCATTAAGGAAGGAGATACTGTCAGATTGAACTGCTCCGTGAGAAGAAGTTTGCCTGATGACAACTGGTACAACTGGGCCAAGTCAGATTCCCATACAGTTGAACTTAGGTACAGTGGTCCAAAACTACTGACCTTTCCTGCAACATATGGACCACCAACCTCTTATAAATGTGAAGCATGTAACTGGGTTGGATGTACTTCCTCTCAAGCAGTAACTGTGGATGTGCACTGTGAGTAATGCTTCTTTACATTATCACTTGGAGGTTCTTTGGGGGCAAATACATTCATTCATCATGGGTGGACCACTCAAACCATATGACAGCAATATGCAGCCTATATAGCTCCACTGTTGATTATACTCTGGCAATGTAGGAACTTCAGAATGAATATGAGTGGCATAGCTCAATCAGGAATAAAATACAGTTGGTCCTCCACTTTCACTAGGGTTTGGGGCACAGGACCCCTGCAAAAGTGGGGAAAAAATCACAGATATCCAAATGTGTGTGTGTCTCTAGGAAGGGGTCGGAGTCACAGTGGTTAGAGCAAGCACCCAGGGTCCAAACCAGGTCAGGAAAAAGAGAGGGAAAGGGAGTGGACAGGTATAGAAGCCCTATATGCCCTCTCTCATACTCGTCTCCTTCATTAGGTATGTAGAGGGCATCAGGAGAGGGTTTGTGGTGCTGAAAAATTGAGCAGCAATCCATCCTTAGCTGGACCATCACAGCTGCCAAAAGGGAATGTTCCCCCAGAAAGGAAGCATTTGAGGTTGGGGGAGGGCAGGAATTGGAGAAACTCTCAAATAATCAGATATGTGAAAGTGAAACCTGCATATGTGGAGAGCCAACTAGTGTGTGGACAAAGTATTTTAAAATCAGACCTTATAGGGCTGATAGATATCTTGTAGAAATTAAATATTTGATCCTGTTGTTTTTCATGAAAGTTTGAAACCTTGTCTTTATATATTATGAGTCACTGTCAGTCACAACTTTAAAAAGAAGACCAGTTGAGGCAAAAACACACAGGAGAATATTTGTGGCGCCTTCAAAAGTACTGAATAATATAGGCAGTGAGCATCCATCACTGGCATTAGGAGCAAGGCTGCTGACTTTAGCAGGCAGATATCTTTCCATCTGATAAATGAGATTTGTGTACTCTTATTTGGCCTTACAGTACTATGTAAATCAACATGCAGCATGTCTGTTAATTATATGTCTCTTCTTCATTTAGTTGCTTGGATATATATGTGTCTCATTTTGAATATAAAAGTGTCACTTGGATATGTGGGTGTCTCATTTTGATGTTTGGTTTTTGATCTGTCTTCCTGAAGTTCCCCCCAAGGAGGTAAACATTTGGAAAGGAGCACCTGAGTACATTGATGAAGGCAGTACTGTACAGCTGAAATGTCAAGTGGGAATGGCAAACCCATGCAATTTTACCTATACCTGGTACCATGATGGACAACAGCTGGATGTTACCAGTGAAATGCTCGTCTTCCCAGAAATTGTTTTTGCACAGTCTGGCAACTACTGGTGTGAAGTCAGCAACAGTATGGGCAGTACCATTTCACCCAGAGTTCTACTTCAAGTCATTTGTGAGTCAGAGAATGAAAGTTGCTGAAATGAATGGATGATAAAATCTAAGATGCTATTTTTGTTGTTCTGATTCAAGATAAGCGACTCAAGAAGGGATGCGCACTATCCCCATTGGACAGTATCCTCCATTGCACTAAGTCACTCCTGGGTTTTTAGCTGAAAGACAGGCATTTCCCATGTTTTTGGAGTTGCACGGGTAATAGAGGAGCATGCAGATAGAGTTCAGCACCTTGGATAGCTCATTTAAGGATGCCTTAAAATCCAGAGCGGATTTACTGCATACTGATAAAGAAACAGCCAGTACCACTGTCTGTTTCTGCGTTCCTCCAAATTCAAACTGCCAGCACATCCGCAGAGATGTGCAAGTTCAGATTCAGTGAGCAGTAGAAGAATCTTGACTTGACTTAGACATCTCTCAGATCTATCCAAGTCAGTCTGAACAGATTCTAGTTTCAGAATTTGTTTAAATCTGAAGCACACCCTTACAAAGAAAGTAAGAACGAATGCAAAGAAAGCAAGAAACAACATTAAGTAAGAGAACATGTGACTGTCAGAAACACCAGACAGAGGGACCTCTAGCCTGAAAAAGGATTCAAACACAACAAAAATGGGGACCATTTTTCTGTGATGAACAGAATATGATCTCCCCAGATCTTAACACAAACTGCTCACTGCTCTCAGATTTCAAAATATCTCATCAGGTGGTAAAAACATTTGTTTGATGTAGCATAATTTATATTATTACAACATTTATTTGTTGATTGGTCTGTTGGATGAATGGTCAACAAGATAAAAAGATACAACATTTCATTGTTCATTTCTTAATCCTAGGAGGCACATGGAAGTTTAATGGCTAGAATATGGATCTGGAAGGTTATCTAAATGGGGACAATGGGAAACTAACCATTCACTTCCTTATTTCAGGCTACCAGTGTTATAAAACTCCACTGAGCATAAACCTCAGTTCCTTGGCTTCCTGGAAAGGTTCCTGTGTGTGGATTCCATGCTTTATTAATGAAAGCCCTCATACCGTCACTTCCATTTCTGTATTGTGGTATTTTGATCCTGATATTTGGTATGACTATACTGATCACCTGTTGTATGACAGCTCCAAAATACCAATAGACCAGGTGAACCTAACATCTCCTGACTTTCATGGGAGGGTAGACTTTGTTGGGAGTCTTAGCAAAGCAGACTGCAGCTTGAGGATAACCCAGCTCCAAACAAAGGACAGTGGCACATACAGGGCAAGAGTTCTTGTTTCAATTAATGACTATCCGTGGCCACTCAAGAGGTTTCTCAGTGCTACAGTAAATGTTGCAGGTAAGAACACTGCTGGGCAGTTTTGATCTCTTCCATAGTTCCACAGTTATGACCCAAGGATTTCCCTTTCACAGTATTACCCCTAAGCATGGAGTTTGCAACTTTACGTGCAAACCTGTGCTATGTTATTATTGCTAACAGTGAACCGTTTTCTTGAACTTAGTGGTCGGATATAAATGTCTATCTTTATCTTGCCAAAAGCAATCTATCCATAAACAAGAAGAACAGACCTGAGTAAATCACCAGTTTTTTTCCCCATATGTGTATATAGTTCCCAAATCAGCAACACTAAAGGTTGTGTCACAAATGTCTACCAGCACCCATTCTGTTCCTTTTAAATACCCTAAACCTGTGATGGGCGTACATCAGATCATAGTGGTTTCCATTGGCCCATGTTTGGCTTCTCTGAAGGACCACAGTGTGTCATCACCACTGATATTTTGGTTGACCTGAAATGATAATGTGTTACTTTCCATCACCCTTTAGCCCATTCTGAGAGTCCTTTTTGGTGGCTGCAGTTAAGGTGGGGAACTGCCCCCAAAACAGCATTCCACTGCAAAGGGTGCTTCAAGCATTGTTAACGTTTTTTTTTTTTGGGGGGGGGTTGACAAAAAATGAACAGAGGTGGTGCCAGTGCCTTGGAGGTCTAGGAATCCAAAAGACTGCACTGCTCCCCACACGGCTGCATGTGACCTGCAAGCCACATTCCCCTTCCTGCCCTAAATCAAGCAGTCATTTTCTTCCAGGTTTAATCAGTACATTTTATTTGGAATGCAAAAAGAGAAGCACCAATGCAGAAAGGTATGGCCAAAAATAATGACGAAGAAATAAAATTGCTCCTCACCTTTTCCTCAATCAGTCTCCATGTGATAATTGACCCAAGGACTTAGGCTTTCTTACGTCTGTGGCCTTCCTCATGCTGGCCAAGGCTACCTTCTCATTATCACAACTCTCTGGAGTTATTGGTGAGACACTTTGGTGTCCTCCAAAATAAAAAAGGGGCCAAGATCCTGTTTGATGCTGGTAAAGCATAAAATTGCTCCAGCGTACTTAAACACAGAGTGAAGAGTAGCATAAAGCCCTGAAAGTATTCCAGCAGTTGTAACCTCCAGTATTTCTTGGTTCACTTCTATGTCTTCATGCAGAGCCACTGACTTTCTGGTGTGTAAGTGTGTGAAAAATCAAAATATGTGAACACAATAAATATTGCCTTTCTCTCAAGAATCCCCCCTGCTCAATCTAGGCCATTTCCACACTACACTGTTATAGTGCTATTATTCCACTTTGAACATCCTGTGGAATTCTGGAGTTTGTTGTTTCCTGAGGCCAAAGAGTTCTCTGACTGAGAACTCTAAATGCCCCTCCTAAAACTGCAAACCCCAAAATTCCATAGGATGTTGAAAGTGGAACGGTAGCACTGTCACAGTGTAGTGTGGAAATAACCCTAGTTTTGATACTAGCAGTGCTTACACATCAGAGCATGCTAAAAGACATGTCCTGATATTGTGATTTCTGACATTTTGAATTTGTGATTGATAATTCTACTGACAAAATTGAGGGCAAGCTTTTATGTATTAGATAAGTTCTTTCTTTACTGTTCTCCAAAATTTTGGCTGGTCTTTTTCATTTTCTGGGTGCAGAGACACCTCCAGAACCCAAGATGGAGACTGTCCCTGTGAGAATTAGAGAGTGGAAGACAACTAAAGTGATCTGTTCAGCACCTTACCATTGTCCAGAGGAGAATATAACATTGACCCTCAGTGGCTTAGAGGAGAAGCGTTTGTCTTCACAAGACACAACTATTGAAAATGGACTGGTCCGTACTATGCTGAGTTTTGAACCCAGTTTTGAAGACCATGGGAAAGTGCTGACATGCCTTCTAAGAACCGAGGTTGGGTCCCAGAAATCCAAGAGTACACTGAAGCTAGACGTGCAATGTAAGTGAATAGTGGTACATTAAGTGAAGAGGGGTACATTATGAACTTCCATATATGTTGGGCTGTAATTCCCATTATTTTTCATCATTAGCTCTGCTGGCTACGGCTGCTGTGACTTTCAGTCCAACAACATTTGAGAGTCACAAGTGGTCCATGCTTGAACTAGGAACATTGTGGGTAGGAGTGGGCACTGAGACCATTCAGTTGGAAACCAATGCAGTACTTTAGAAAACAGCCTGATTTATCCCGTATTGATTTAGCACATTTGACTCAGTCCTGAATTCAAATCTCCTTTTGGAAATTTCAAGATTCCAACTGTATTTTGAAATCCATAAATATGCAGAAGGAGTTGTGAGCAATGCAGCTGATGTTCATGAACTCAGAGTTCCATGCCAGCCATCTGGGCACATCTGAGGAATGGTCGCCTAGATTTCAGCCCTCTGTGAAAATGTTCCTTGAACATCTGTGTGAACATGGCTGTTGCTATACCTTGCTTTCTGACTCTATGAACACTGTCACTTCTTCATATCTAGCCAAGCTCTCATCAATGAACTTTAAGGGAAAAGTATGAGTTCTCTCTCTCTTTGCTGTTCCAAACATGATAGCAAAGTGCACTATTTGTAGTTCTGCCGTAATCCTGCTAAAGATGATGCCAGATGACATCATTTAGTATGGGATTACAAGGTCTTTCAGGTTATTTAATCTGATTGACTCCACGTATTTTGATAGCTGCTTATGCAGGGACAACGGCTCACCAATACAGTTAGCAATCTATGGTTTCACTGAAAACTACTACCTTGTATTTTGTCCTCCAAAATGCCTAAGCTGCTATTTCTGCTTAAGGATTGGAGGCTGAGTGTTTAACAAAAATATGCATGCTGATTAGAGATGTAAGCAATATTCACAAATATTTACAGCCTTGACAAGAAAGGGTATATCAACATACCGAGGCACCCACCCAAGAAGGCTGTCAGCTTTCACTAGAGCTTCACCCCAAGTGGGAGCAAAAAGTCCAGTTCTTTTCTTCCAATGTTTTGTTTTTGTTTCAACTGGGGTTTTTTTGTGCAAAATTTACCCACCAAATATTTCCACAAAAAGTTCCCAAATGTAGAAAACAAACCAACCAAAAAGCCCACATAAAAATAAACCACAAAATGCACACAATTCTTGAAATCTTACCTATTGGGAGAATTTTTGTTTGTTTGTTTTTATGGGTGAGAATCAAATTAGCAAACAATTACGGCCTCAGTGGTGTTGCAAATATCACTCCTAATTTGGTCCACAGATAGTTGCATTGGAGGTGGCTTTTCTGAATTCGTATGTTTCAGAAAGTTCAATGTCTTTGGGCAATGTTTCTTTTGGTTTATTCTTTTGCCACCCCCTCTCTCACTTGCAGTTGCTCCCAAGGAAGTAAGAGCTCTGCCTGCAGCAGAAGAGGTGGTCAAGGTGGATCATCCCCTTCAGCTGAGATGCCAAGTGGGAAAGGCAAACCCTCACAAGCTCTCTTATGCATGGTATAAAAATGGGAAACGGTTGCCACCGGATTCAGAAAATGGTTTACTGACCATAAGGAGAGTGAATCAAAGGGATACTGGCATTTACTATTGCAATGCAACAAACAAGGTGGGCACGTCAAGTTCCTCCCAGATTGAGCTGAATCATGTCTGCGGGTAAGAAAATGAGAGAACACCAAACATGATACAGTCCTCAAGCCTTACTCCCATCCTGTCTTGCACTAGTAGGCCAAAATGACAGAGGATGTTGTTTTCTTCTTCCTAGCCCATCAGTACCAAAAGACTGCATCATTAAAGTCTGGAGCCAATAGCATAGCGCGGTAAGCAGAAAGCTCTAGCCTGGGAGGAGTTAAGCTTTTGGTTTTCAATTTACGTTGTGTGAATGGAGTGTAACACAGTGCCATGTCCTTGCTGGTCTTGAAAGGGGAGCTTCCAAATGAGCAGAGCACACTGCCATGACCTTTTACTGGCAGGGGTCAGAATGGGAGGGGAGAACCCAGCCAGCACCCAACTGCATTTTGGAAGCCAGAAGAGGATTGTTGATATTGTTCCCCAGATCTCTAGGCATTTGCTTTTTGTAAGTTGCTTTGAGTCTCAGTCTGGGAGAAAGGCAGAAGAGAAATAGTGATGGCTGGATGGCTGGATGGAGGGATTTGGAAACTGCTGGGCATTTGTTTGTGTGTTGACTGTACCACACCTAGGCCATACAAAACCTGGAACAATTCTTTTCCTACCTTACAAGTTCCCCCATTCCATTCCATTCCATCCACTAAACATTTGCTAAGGACATGAGTGTTGTGTGTATGTGTAAAGCAGAAGTTGTAAAAGATTTATTTCATGACATTGCCGGGGGCTGTCTCCCCTAATCTCAGGAGCTGGGGTGTTCCTGACCAGAAAATCCTATGTAACATGCACTTTGGCCCCAAGCACGTTTTCTGCAGTGTGTGTGGATATAATGTAAGACACTCGGGTGCCAGGAACAAAGGCCTCCTCCCCCTCCTAAATAACATTGATCAAAGATCGTAATTAAAATAATGAAAATGATTAGAAATTTGTTTCCCTGATGTGGGCAACTGTGTGGATCTATGAGCTCATTTCCTGTCCCTGGGATCTTATTTAGGGTGATACAGACCTCCTCAAATGCTAATAAAACAAAACCAAGAAGTAGGGCTTCGCTTCTGCTTTTCAGAACCTGTAAGTTGTTTTTTTAAAATATATATATATTATATACAACAATGCAGAACTAAAGCACCTGGATATTTCCAGAAGAGGCACCTAATTCCCTTTATGGTCAGGAAAGGGGAACGCCAGAACATTTGAGTTAAGAGTCTACCCAAACAGGTTTGCAAGTCACATACATCCCCTTGACAACACTTTGTCTACTTCTGCCCTAATGGTGGGGAGGCTGGCCCTCATACAGGCATTGGTAGCGGTGGTGATGCCAGGGTGAAATTTGTGGAACCACATGGATTGTTAAAAAAAATAAAATAAAAAAATAAAAATGCAAGAACCCAAAACTAGTGGCCAGATACACATGTCTATTTTTTTTTAAAAAAAATCATTGTCATATGCAGTTTAAGCATTCATAGGGGGCCTGCAACCTGTTTACAAGGTGAATTACCTCTTCCAGAGGCTTCTGGGAGAGAAAATTTACCCATTTGCAGATCCAGAGAAAGGCCTACTAGGATAATCTGAAGGAGTCAAGAATGAGGGTCTTTGGGGACCTCATAGGGTTTCACTTGGCCAGCTACTTCCCTCCTGGATATGTACACATCTTCTTTCCTTTTCCCTTTCCCCAGAAAATCTGGACCTTGGAGACCTCAACAAACACACCTCAGATATTGCCAGGCTCGCCAAGCAGAAGGATGCGTTGGGGCCAGGCCCCTGTCCAGATTTTGGCTGTTCCAGATGGGAGAATTCAGAAGACTCCCATGACCAAGAGGAAGGAGAATTGAAACTCCCTTCACATCATATTCAATTCCTCTTCTTTGCCTTCATTTTTATTTCAAAATTGCTTTGTGTTTGCATTTTTTAAAATATCCTGCTTCCTCAAGTACCATTAAACCATGTGTTTAAAAACAAAAAAAGGCCTGACACATTTGCTGGCAATGGTTCATTTTTACTTTCATTTTTTTTGCGGGGTGTGGGGGAGCAAATACAAAAAAAGAAAGAGAGAAAGAAAGAAAGAAAGAAAGAAAGAAAGAAAGAAAGAAAGAAAGAAAGAAAGAAAGAAAAGAAAACAGCATGCAGATCGCTTAGTAGAGCATTTTTGTCCTACCATTTTTTCGTGTGCTTCCTCCCACTACTATATTTTTTTCTGCTGTTACTGACAACAGTGTCCTAGCAAAAGACAAATCTGCCAGTATCTCTTTCTCCCCTATTTGCAGGTTACTTACTCTCAAGTTGCTTCATCTTATTTATTTAATAGAAATGTATTTATTGCAACGAGTTCATGACATAGGAAGCAAACAACTTTTAATACACGTAGGTAACGTGAGTCTCCAAAGAGTAACATTTGTACATGCCAGTCCCACAGATGTTAAGGATGAGGAACACGTTAGAAAGGAATAGCAACCTTATTTCAGCACTCCAAGCAGTTGAATACTTGAACATTCAGGGTCAGACTTTGCAGAGCTAAGCTGTGGTGGGCAACAGTGGCAGCTAATGGGTCACATTAGTCCCACAAAAGATCTTGGTGGGCTGCAAACCCAATCTACCCTCCGCCCACTAAAAACTTCTTAAAAAATTATCCTGCAATGCCCTTTACAGGGCATGTGGGACATTTTGGACATCCTTTATCTCCCTTGCCAATTTTAGGCCCAGGAGGGGCCTTTTTCTAAAAATGGGAAGTAACTGGAACTCACGTCCTGTTTACTTCCCATTTTAGAAACCGCCTCCCGTGGGCCTAAAATGGCTCCAGTACCCCCTCCCCCCGGTGTGACAAAAATGTCCTCTGGAAAATTGTTTTAGTACAAAAATTGATTCCTGAAGATTGCTGGTGGCCCCAAAAAACAGCCATGGGAGGTTGTTTTGTGATTTTAGGGCAAAAATTGTGGTGCGGAGAAATTGGGCTGCAAGCCACCTGTAGCTGGCTAGGCAGTAGCTCGTGGAGGTGGAGGAGGACCAGAGGTGGGTTTTTAAAGATCTACGTGGCCTGATCAGAGCGAGCAAGAGGAAAGGTTCCCCTGGAAAAGAAGCACTCAACCCGGCAAATAATCAAATCCATGAAGGTACAACCCACAACTATGGAGCGCCAATTGTATGCGTTCAGTTGGTTACAGAGACACAATGCTCACAACGCACCTAATCTTCCCCCATCCTCAGTGTGGCCATTTCCATACTACCCTGTTATAGTGCTATTATTCCATTTTCAACATATTGTGGAATCATGGAATTTGCAGTTTAGGGAGGGGCATTTAGAATTCTAGGGAGCACTTTGACCTCAATAAACTGCAAACCCTGGAGTTCCACAGAATGTTGAAAGTGGAATAACAGCACTATAACAGTGTAGTGCGGAAATGGCCAATGACAGCATTTTGCCACTGTGGGAAGAAACCCAAAACCTAAGAGGCTTAGACATTTGTCTGCGATCATCCAAAGGCAGCCTCTGAAAGATTTTTTTGCAAAACTTACAAATCATGCAAATGACTGCTGTGCTGGTAATCCCCCCCCCAACTTCCCGTTCCTGTTCAAAAATTTTGAACTGAACAAAGGAAACAACTGCTCTCCTGGCACTTTCTCTTTCCATCTCTGGAGGTGATACTTCAGATAACGCAGTTCTTCGTATTCAGATTGACACCAAGACAGTCTCCTGAATTTTGGCATTTGTGGGTAAGATGGTCTTTTTCTGCTACGTGAGGAAAAAAGGGGAAATCTCCAAGTGCTCAGGGGATTTTTTTTTTTTAAAAAAAAAAATAGAACAAGCCCAATGTGTTTCAACCTGTGTATATATTTCTATGATCTTTTTCAGGGGCTACATAAAAACAAGTACAAATAGAAATGTCAAATTAAAGATCAAAATGGCAACACATAATGATACCATAATATATATATAAAATATCATCATGCGTTTCAGTTTTTGTATATTGCTTAAACTGGATACATTGTTGTTGTTGTTGTTGTGTGTTGTGTGTTCAAGTTGTTTCTGACTTATGGTGACCCTAAGGTGAACCGATCATTGGGTTTTCTTGGTCTGAGAGTGTGTGACACACCAAGGTCATCCAGTGGTTTTCCATGGCTCGGCAAGGAATGGTTCAATGCCCAAACCACTACAATACACTGGATGTCCCATCTGCAGGCAACGCCAATGCTGCAAAGTGAAGAGGGAGAGCTCAGAACTAGGTAGGAATCTGCATGTTGCCCATCCAATACACAAAGGTAATGTGGGGTCGCAGTTTATCTTTTCAGATACTGAAATAGGCATAGACAAAACAAGAACTATTATAGCTGGATCTGTCAGAGGAGCAGGCATAAATCAAAACTCACTTTTGTATATGAGGATGTAGACACAGTCCCTCTAAAATATTTGTGTAATTTGATATTCCTGAAAAACTGAAATAACTTGAACTTGAACAGGGTCATGATGAGGAGTAGGAAAAGCTAAATCCTTGTTTTAAACTTGTATTTCCAATGGGGTGGATGTCCTACTCAATAGATGCTTCTCTGGAAGCATCTGAGAGGAAGGAGATGTTTCACCATCTGTTTCTTGTGGCTTAGGGTTCTAAATCTTCTCTTGGAGTTGTCTCTCTCACCCCTCAAGAAAGATGAAGATTGCTGTAGTTCTGAGTTCAATTCATTACTGTGAATTGTGGAGTGTTCCCAATCTGTTTCTGATTCAGGAGTATTTTCACGTAAAGAAAAAGATACCTTACTGAATTTTCTATGCAGCTAAGGATATACTCCATTGGCACTGTAGTCTGATGCATCGCTAAGAAACTTTTTGTGTTTGAAAGCCTTTCGTTCATCATGGAGTTTTTAAAAAATCTGTCTCTGTGGCTGGAAGTTTTTCACCCGTATGTCTACTGTTTTGATTTTTTGATATGTCTATCTGCTCTTTTAAAGATGATTTTAATGAAGAATTTACCTTGGATGAAGTTTCTATTATCAGCATCATAAGATCTTGTGAATACTTGTTGAGACTAGCACATCATTTGTTCATACACTCTTAATTTTCCTTAAACAGATCTGGTTGTCTCATAATCTCTAGGGATTCTTTAAACTTGACAATGGTTCAATAAAGTAGAGGCATATGGTTACTCCTTATCATCTTTTTCAGTCCTCTCACAAGTTGATCCTACTCCATCTGTGCTTCTTTATTTTTATTCTCAAAGAGGTAAGTTTATGTGGATAACTTGTCCCTAGAGTAACAGTGCGCGTTGTACCATATCATTGTGACCAGTAAAGAAGAAACAGAAGGGGTAAATACTGGAGAGCACTCAATGGAATCCAAAGACGAAAAGGAGAGATACATCTCTAAGTGCTCAGCGGATGGTTTTTATTTTTTTATTTTAAAACAAGCCCCATGGGAAGTACAGGGTAGCTCTGAGTTAAGCTTAGAGGTTTCAAAAGGTTTATTTGGGGTAGAAGAAAACAACTACAAACCTTAGCAATTGCCAAGACTAAAGAACTATAGGTTTTGCAGTACTATATAAGCCATTACCTTTCAAAATTAGCATGTGCTGCCATCCCATTTACTGATAACTTAAAACAACACTTTTCCTAGGCTCCCTGTCCACTCCTCCTATGTTTTCGCTCAGTCTGCCAATGGTGTAACCGCAAAGCTGCGTCAGTTTGTTCACAGATCATTATCAAGACAATCCCTGGTCCCCACCTTTTCATCCATCACCTCATTCCATACTCCCCCCGCCCCACTCCCGCCACAGCAAAGCACCTAAGCACTAACATATGGCTATGGGCATGGCAGGGACAGTTCAGCCGACCTGATACCCAATGTGTTTCAGCCTCTGTTTATATTTCAATGGCCTTCCTCAGGGGGCTACATAAAAAGAAATACAAACATAAATGTCCAATTAAAAATGAAAAGGACAACACATAATTACATCATAACAGCTACCTAAAATGCATTATACATTTCCATTTTTGAGTCTCCCTTGGATTCTGTTGGCTGATCTCCAGTATTTGCCTCTTCTTTCTCTTCCATAGACAGTCTGGCTTTTCCATTCTGAATTCTGTTGTGTATGTTCAGAGGAGAAGCAGTGGTACCGTAAACAGCTTCCTTTTAAGGTTGCATATTTCTGTTCAGTGTGGAAATACAACCTCCCATAGAGACATCCTCCTAGATACCTAGTTATCTGGAGAGAAGGTAAATTTCTGGTGCTTATTGCTATAGGAAAGCAATCCTTTGAATGTGTGCAAGTAAGGGTGCTGGTTTGCAGATTGGTTTTGGAAAGATCCAACCCGAGGAAAATCAGTGCAGTCTGGCTAAAAACCACATTCTGTGGATACCATGGACTGCCAGAAAGACAAATAAGGGGTCCGAGGGTAAATCAAACCTGAAACCTCCCCAGAAACCAAAATCACCAAACTGGGTTTTTCACCATTTGGACATAGCATGAGACAACACAACTCATTAGAAAGATGATAAATGTTTGATCAGGTAGAAAGCAGTAGGAAAAGAGGAAGATGGCATTACTGGAGGATTGACTCAGTTAAGGAAGCCGCAGCCTGAGTCTGCAGGACCTGAGCAAGGTTGCCGATGTCTCATTCATACAGGATCTATAAATTCAGGTTGACCTGATGGCAATTAGCAACAACAATCAGTTAAAAACAAAGAAGGAAACAACTGTGTTTCTAGAAGCAAATATCCCATACAGATATACCGGCTTTCCAACTTTTTAATATATATATTTAAAGACCTCAGCTTCCTTAGAACCAGTCACAAGCAAGACAATTTCTGCCTTTTGGTTCACAGTCTAATAGACACGATAGGAAAAGAAAAATAATAATTAAGTACCACTGTAAAATGTTGCAGAGAAGCCAGAGTCTCCGAGCATCACAACAAATCTACGTGTGTTCCCTGAGAAATAAATTCCCCTTGGTTCCATGGGACTTTGCAGAATACTGTGATATCAGTTCCATTGTAGCCATTCTGTTATTTTCTAAATGTCAGATAACCATAACCTGTGAGAAGAATGGACATTTCTGTGTTCTGTCATGAAGCTGGGCATATAAAGATGATGGAGTGGGCAACAGCAATGCTTTATGTTCTACTTTTGTATGTTAAACCACCATAAGCTAATGGAGGACTGGACATTCTTGTGTCTGATGATGGAGCGAGTATGTCAAGATGATGGAGTGGGCAGCCTCATTGTTTTGAGTACTACCACAAACCCTATCTGACCTTCTATCAGTCCTTCAATGGAACACTGCTTGGTGCTTCTCTTTGCAAGATTTCCTGCTGGGCAGCACACACCCTTCTACTCTTTTACCCACATCTCTTTGGGCAGGCATCAACTTTACCAAAAATACCTCAGCTTGAACCTCAGAAACTCAGTCAGGCTTGACGTTGTTAAAACGGATGTGCTGCTGAGATCCTCTGTTGCCTGTACAAGATGGTAAAAGAGAAGTTCTTGTGACAGATGTAGGGTCATTTGAGCTGCTGGTTTTCTGACCTTCCCACCTTGTGGCCTTCCACAGAATTTGCCAAGGATTTATGGTTAGCTTTTCAAGCTCACCTCCAGCAACACCTCAAATTTTCACAGGTAAGAATACAGTTAGCTCCTCAAGCTCAATGCCAGCTATATCTGAGATCTGGACAGGGAAGAAAACAAATAATTTACATCCTACAAAGGCATATGCATTTTATCAGAAGGGCTTTGTTTTTTGCCAGGGGGTTCCATCAGTGATTTGCAAGATGATGTGATGCTGCTGTCTTTAGCCTTGCCACATTTTAGTAGCCCTGCTGTCACGTCTATGGGCCAATTGATACATGAATGAATATTCTGCATTTCTAGTGTGGTTTGAACTTGGTTTGGTGCTCATGTACTCGTCTCCTCATCAGGAAGCAGAGAGGATGTATACATCTGTCCTGGAGACAAATGTCATGTTTGGAAGGCTGAATTTTGTTGAATGTTTGTAAGTGTACCATTATCATCTTCTTTTCTGGACCTAAAAATTAAAGAGGAGCAGCATGGGACAAACACTAAACAAGAATAAACACTAAATGCTCTTATGATGAGCTAGCATAGATTTTTTTTTTGTCTGTCTTGGAAGCTATTTGTACATTTGCAAGACCAGTTTTTGTGTTTTTCTGTAAATGTGCATATTTTAAAAACTACTGCCTTTTTGCACGGAGGATTAAAGAGTACAAATAGTGGATGGCTTATTTGTGTCTTGATGAGGAAACAGCCTGTCTGTTTTTCGGCTATATTGTGTGTGTGCTGAGCTTTGCCAAGGGAAGAGACACCAGTGACATTAACAAAAAAAAGTGTGAATGTGACAAAAAATAAACTGCTCGGTGCCTTTTTCTTGTGATGACACTGTAGACTGAGGAAACTTCAACAGGCTGAACTACTGTGTCAGGACATCCTATCTTGACCAGGAGTGAGATGTTAGGGAAGTATCTTTACATCTTTACATTTTGATACTGTTGGGGACGTTGGATGTATTACAGTTAATATATCACAAACTCTAGGCTAGACATTTCTGTCTAACCTCTTTCACAGCATTGTTGTGAGGATAAAAGGGTGGAATAAAAGATTGCCTCAAGTTCCATGGAACAGCCAGTGTGGTGTAGTGGTCTAAATACTGGACGAAGGATTGGGAGATTTGGGTTTGTATGCCCACTCATTCATGGAAACCCGCTGGAGTTTCCTGGGCAAGTCACACACTCTCTGCCTCAAAGGAAGGAAATGGCAAACCTCCTCTGAAAAAATCTTGACAAGAAAACCCTTTGACAGGTTTGTCTTAAGACTGTCATAAACCAGAAATGATTTGAAGGTACATGACAACATTGGAGAAAAATCAGGATACACATGTGAATAATGAGGAGAAGAAGAACAAAAATTAATATCTGCTGTCATAGTTTTTCTTTCATTTTCTTAATGTTCACTTGTAACTGTGCTTTTGCACTTTTGTCTTTGACATTTCCCAGTAGCTGTTAAAAATCCTTCCTATCTTCTGTTAGTAGTATGGTATCTTGTGCATATCTTCAATTGCAGACAGTCCTTCCTCAAAGTCTCATACCTCCCTCCTCTGAGTCTAATTCAGCTTTTTGTATGATATTTCTGTGTATAAATTAGAGAGATAGGGTCATAAAATGCAGAGTCCCCAGTCCCCTTGGCAACTGGAAAATATTCTTTCTCCAAATTGCGTTGTTGCAATTGCCTGTTCTCCGCAGTGTAAGGTCAATCAAATGCAGTGGCACTCCCATCTCTTTTGGAGTGATCCATAGGTTTTCATGACCTGCACAATCAAAATTTTGCTGTACTCTGTGAAGTGCAGGATGAGGTTCTTTAGCAATTCTTTGGTGTGTCTCATTCTCCAACATATGTTTGCATTATGATACCTAATGGCTCTTCCTTTTCTGAATCCAGCTTGTGCATCTGACTTTTTCTGCACCCTATGAGGTAAAAATATTTGTTGCAAAATTATGAGCTTCACTTTACTTGAGTGGGAGATCAATGACATGTTCCATTAGTTCCTATAATCTCGGGTGTTCCCTTGGGTGTATACTGAACATGTGGGCCATTGTTTTGTTTTCCATATTTGTTGGCAGATTTCACTTAGAAATTGATCAGATTCTGCCTCTGTAGCTTGAAACAGGATCCCAGTCCCAGATCTAATTTGGCAGCTCTAGGTTGCACCCAAGTACTAGACTTAATTATCTGGATTTATTTGGACCTATTTATCTGGATTCCCTTCATTCTCCTGGCTAAACTAAACTCAGTTGACCCATCTTCCAGCCCCTGCTTGCCCTACACTTGTGACTCACATCCTGATCTCAGATTTCAGTCCTGAAATCTGCTGGCCTAGTCGCCTAGTCTATTCATAAGCCCACAACTGGCTCATCATCACCTATATTGCAAGTAATGACATAATAGAGTTGATGCCTTTAATCAATAATTCATTTTTTTCTTTTCTAGGTTTCCCTCTCATATGAACCTACAATGTGGTGCTTCCTTTGGTTGTTCTTCTTTGAGGGTAATTCATGCAATTCAGAATTATTTATGTCAGCAAAAGTCACTTCAGTTTCTGATTTAGTCATTTTAGGCTTACTGCCCCTCTTGGGTGAATGGCAAAAGGCAGCCACAGTTTCAGTAAATGTCCCATATGGGCTAAGAAGCTGAGACTACTTCCAGCATTAACTGTGGAATAAAGACGGGAAAATCTGATAGTTTTGCTTTCTCTGGTACAACCAATGTTCCAGAGAAAGCACAAGCTTTTGGACTCCCAAAGATCATTTTTTCCGCAAATGTTCTTTTTTCCATGTGCCATCAAGTTATTTCTTTGTTGTACCTATCTTGGCATTGTCTCAGCGACATTGGCCATTTCTGCACTATGCTGTTATACTGCTATTATTCCACTTTTGACATCTTGTGGAATTCTAGGGTTTGAGGTTTACTGAAGCCCTCTAATGCCCCTCCCTAACCTGAAAATCCCAGGATTCCATAGGCTGTTGAAAGTGGAATAATAGCACTAGAACAGTGTAGTGCGGAAATGGCGACTCAGGGGAGCTTTGACATTGCTTTCCTTTGAGGTTGAGAGTATGTGACTTGCCCAGGGCCATCCAGTGGGTCCCATGGTCGAGCAGGGATTTGAACTCTATTCTCCCAGAGTCCTAATGCAACACTCAAGCCACTCTACACACATGCTGGCTCTGCAAATTTTGGGAAATCCTTAAAAAATGAGCTGAATTGATATTGTCCCTCATCTGCACCACTCAAATTCTGGAGGAAGATCTATTTTTGGAATAGATACAATCATATTTTAGCTGCCTACCACACAGGTATTACAGATAGGGAATGTCTCAGAGAGTAAAGCAGAAAATAGTCCTAATTTAGCACTAACAGGGGGCAAAATACATTGGAAAGACTGCAGATCCAGACTCTAAAGAACCATGCATTGAAAGCCTTGAGCTTGGATACATCAATATATATATTCTGACTTCTCTACAGAGTGTTTTTTTTTGGGGGGGATTTGGGGGTGTGGAGAGAAGAACCTTAAGCTTTTTTTTTTCATAGCTCATATATGAGAGCAAAAATGAAGTTTTTTTTTTTTAAAAAATACCCAACTGAAATGGAATTCCCATGCATCCTTAATCCAGGGTAACTCCTGCAGAGAATGATTGGTAGGATATATTTTCATAGAGTCACAATCGAAGAGAATTAAAATAAATCAATAAATAACAGGCCTATGAGAAAAGAAACATCAATGAGAGGGGAAATTTAAGAAGCAATGGGCAAAGCAAAACAAAGGCAGATGTCTGAAGATGCAGATCTGAGGAATGGTTCACACCTCTCTCAACTTCAGATTTCTTGCTTGGAACAGCAACCCTCTTCCATCTCTGCAATAGAAAAATATGTTTTTGAATTTTTTTGACGTTAAAAAATGGCTAGTGAAGTGAGACTATACTTTTGAAGACAAGATTGTTAAGATAACCTTAGTGAGAGAAATGAGTTGCGTTTTGTATATGTCTGTGTGGTCTACACATCTGGCAGGAATGTTCTAGGAACAGAATTACTAGGTTCAGTTTCTTTCCATTGTGGAGATCTATGCAGGTTTTTTTCCCCAATGTTGCTTGTGTTCTGGGAAGATGGTATAGCTCGGTGAAAACGTCTCACGAGTTTTGCCATTTCAGGTGTTCTGTGTACTGAAAATGTACTGGAAATAAGGCCCAATTCCCTGACTGCCTGGAAAGGATCCTGTGTGTTGTTTCCATGCCATATCAAGGCATCATACAGTAGCCTTAAAATCAGGAATATCTCCCTGATTTGGTTTTGGGATCCTGTCTGGTATGCTCATCTGAACGAGTATAATGGTACCATGTTGTACAATAGCTCTGTAACCTCGTTACCTATGACCCCAACAAGTCCCGTCTTTCAACATCGGGTGAACTTTACTGGGAATTTAAACAACAAAAACTGCAGCTTGAAGATTTCTGAACTCCAGGAAAGTGATAATGGTACCTTTGGAGCAAGACTTTATGGCTTTGTTGAACATAACCCTGTGATACAGAAGTGGTTTCATGGAGCTTCTCTTTCTATTTCTGGTAAGAACCTTTTGGATATTCTCGTCTTGCCTTCTCACTCCACCCCAGAGTGGTCATTTAGTTGATAAGAACACAAACCTTTTCAAAGTGGTCCTGATAAAATTTGAACTGGTGATTGTTCCATACTGGAATAATTGTTTTTGTTATGTGTCTTCAAGGTGAGTCTAACTTAACAGTGACCTTCTCATAGGGTTTTCCTGGCAAGATTTATTCAGAGGGGTTTCTCATTGTCTTCCTTGAAGACCGAGAGAATGTGACTTGCCAAAGGTCACCCAGTGGGTTTCCATGGCTAAAGGGTTATTGGAGCTCTGGTCACCCAGAGTCCAGAGTCTAACACTACAACATCTCACTGGTTCCTAGTGTCTTGTTACAACAAACTTAAAAGAAAAACATTTAACAGTCTTTAACAGACACCTCTTACATGCAATGTTTGGAATCAATTCCCATTGAGTTGGGTCTAGAGTTAGTCCTGATTAGAAGAGGAGGGTGGCCATTGGCTTCCTTGAGAGCTGAGAGTGTGTGACTTTCCAAGGGAAGGTTAAAGCAGTGTTATACTTATTCAGAAAAGCAATTTCTTCATTGTAGGTGGAGCACTGATCATTTTGGATTAATTGTTGGAATAATTATTTTGTATGTATATCAATGTTAAAAAGGAATAATAAATAAATACATAAAAACAACAACAACAAGCTAGTACCAAGCTCTTCAGAGATTTAAATGCCACCCCATTTTGAGAAAGACTGCAGAGGAAAATGGAGATATTTGGAGTTAATAGAGGTCTCTGGGGTGAGATAGGGGTATCTTTGCAATTTTTTATACATTTTGGAGCCCTTTATGAATGGTTTAGGGTCAAAACTAGGCCCAAAAATCATGCTTCAGTTTAATTTTTTTTTATTGTTGAGGGCCTTGGGGGTCTGTTGGGGAGCTTCAGGGTCCACAATAGTGGGATCCATGGACCGCACCTTTCCCTCCCCTGCTTTATAACATTCCTTAATATAAATCTAATTGTATAAGTTTGTTTGTCTTTGTCAAGCGAAGATCTCAGATGATTGTCTGCCTAAGAAGATTCTATGGAAACCTGGGGTTTGCAGTTTAGGGATGGGCCTATAGAATTCTCAGCCAGAGAGCTCTTGGGCCTCAGACAACTGTGTCCGTCATCAATAGCCCAGTTGCCATGGAGATGAGACCTGGCAGCAAGGAGGAGGATAGTGTATACCTTCAGGAACTCAACTTCTGCATGTTAATCGCTCTGAATACAGATTGGATTGGGGAAAATGGAGGAAAGTTACAGGTACTGGACAAGACAGTTTGGGGAATTAGAGTCACAGGATCTCAAATCTTTCTAACAAGTATTACGTATGAGAAAATAAAATCCCAGACAACGCTGGGTACATACACTAGTTTACTTGTCAAGTAGATAGCTAGAAAGTAAGACAGACAGATAGATAGATAGATAGATAGATAGATAGATAGATAGATAGATAGACAGACAGACAGACAGACAGACAGACAGACAGACATTCTTTTAGACCATTGACACAACTAATGAAGCTTTGATTGTCTGCTTTCTGACAATGCTCTGATATTATGGTCAGCTACAAACATCAACTTTGCTCACATTTGAACCTGGATGTTCACTCTCATCTCAAACACTGTGGAGCTAGACTGAGGAAATGAGTCTCAATTGACTGAAATACTTACTGTACCTATCTATATTTACTTTTCCTTTTTCTATTCCTTTTCTATGTACAATTTTATATATTTTTTTCTTTCCACATTTCTTGATGTATGTTACTTGCTTTTTTTTCTTAATAAAAAGTTGTTGGTTTTTTCTTTAAAAAAAAGAGTAGGTCAGTATTTCACTTTTCTCTTCTGGTTGCAGGATCACCTCCACAACCCAATATAGTGTTTTCCCCCCAGCAAATAGAAGAAAAGAAAAGAAATAAGGTGATTTGCTCTGTTTCTTACCATTGTCCTGATGAGCCAGTAATGGTGATTCTCCGTGGCTTGGACAAAGAGCGCATCCTTCGCGAAACCACAACATATGAGGATAGAGTGGCCAAGACAGAGCTGACTCTTGACCCAACTTGGCAAGACCACAGGAAACAGCTGACATGTGTGCTCAAAAGCCACAATGGGACAGAAATATCCCAGAGGACTGTGGAACTGGATGTGAAACGTGAGTATCTAGTGAAGGTGGCAGAAGTGGGACCTGTGAGGCTCTTTAAAAGAACTTTCAAACTGAACAAAGTGCAGGAACATTGAAAATCTATCACAGTGTGAATTGTGAATACTAATTTGATTCATTTCAGAGGTAGCTTCCAGGAATAACATGTGTTTCTTGTTTTTGTTATGTACCTTTAAGTCAACTCTGAGCTATGGTGACCTTGCAACAGGGTTTTCTTGTCAATGTTTATTCTGGGTTTTCCTATTGCCTTCCTCTTAGGCTTAGAAAGTATGACTTATCTAATGGTGTTTTCATGGTCTAGTGAGGAATTTGAACCATAGTCTATTAGAGTCCTAAATTAAAATCATGACACCACATTGGCTCCTAGTGATTGTTGCAATGCGTATGAAAGGAAGACATTTAATAGTCTTTAACAGCAATACTTACATGCCCACTGGCTTGAATCCAGACTTAGCCCAGCTTAGAAGAACCCCGTTGATGTCATTGGAAGTGAAGCTGGTCATACATAGAGAGAGTCTCACTGTTTTTAATAGGTTGTTGCTGCAGAGGAATACGTATGAATCTAGTCTATTATTTTATGAATTTTCTCCCAACTAACGGTGTACTGTGTTGCAGCCTTGAGGGTCACCTTAATTAAATGTAAGTTTTTGCCAATTAATTATATATGAGTATGCATAAGACCATAGTTATGAAGAAATTTTTTTTCCTTGTTGTTAGATGATGCCCTATGTGAGATGGAGCACTTTCTCTGTAGGGAAAGGGAATACCTTTTCCATGAAGCCCTGGAACTTAGCTATCTTAAAAATATGTACTATTTTTTTTAACCCCACCCCCCACCCCCGCCATCCACTTAAATGGAGATTTGGAGGATCCTGCTCAAATGCAAGGACCTTGCACCCACTTGCTTCTCACTTTTTTGTACAACAAATCTGACTTTTCCTTTTCCTTTCTTTTCTGAACATGATCTTGTTTCAGATTCTCCCAAGGGAGTTCAGTTGAATGCTACTCCTGGCATCACAATCCAAGAGGGGAAGAACCTATTGCTCAAGTGCTTGGTCAACAGCAGTTTCCCAGCTGTCTCTGAGTACCTGTGGGATAAGGATGATCACAGGATCCCTGAGAGAATGAATAAGGACACAATGGAATTCAATCCTGTACAAGAGCAGCATTCTGGTCGTTATAAATGTGGAGCACGAAATGCATTTGGATCAAATGTCTCAGAAGAGCTGACTATAGATGTTCAATGTGAGTTGATTCCCTGGGCTGTTGAATGATGTCTCTTGACCCATAGGTTACAGTTACTAAGATCTCTGACTTCAGCCTCTTCCATTTTCCACTTCTTCTCTTGAGGGCTCTTCCATATATATATATATATACCGGAAAGACATGCCTTTTCATTTAAGCAATACATTGTTACAATTAATGCAGGGAAGAAAGCGGAGAACAATGGCTGGCATTCTGTATTGCTGTTGTATATCTGTAACTTCGGCCCTTACTTTCTCGCGGCTGTGTCTGGTGAGGATCCTAGCAAAGCCACTGCCGGGAAGGG
Organism: Ctenosaura bakeri; assembly: GCA_948474755.1. NCBI lineage: Eukaryota > Metazoa > Chordata > Lepidosauria > Squamata > Iguanidae > Ctenosaura > Ctenosaura bakeri. The sequence goes on along the minus strand of CAOLHI010000733.1, from coordinate 102,381 downwards.
AGCACAACAGAAGAGCTCCCCTCTGCACTGGCTGGCTCCCTGCTGAAGGAAGTGCGATGGCAACACCTCTTCCTTCTGGAGCACAGTCGGGCAATTTCCCAGGCTGCACTGGGGTAGGAAGCACCTCCATCGTGCTTCTGGTGCTTCTGCAGGCCAGGTAAGTGCGGGATGGTAGTGTGATCATGGTCATTGACGAGAAAACCTGTCAATGATTGAACACATGATTGTGCCACCTGGGGATGAGAGAAGGATGGGACTGCAACATCATCACACAGAAGTGTCGTTGCAGTCCTGTCATTCTCCTGTCCCCATGCTGGGATGGGAGGCTGCTGCAGAAAGGGCCCTAGAGTTATGGATCTGTGTCTGCTTTCACTAACACTACATGGTCATGGAACTACAGCCATGATTGTAAATGCCCTCCCAAACCTACCTTCTCAGGCAGCAGCTATGCCAAGTCTGTCCAGCTGGCAATCAAGAAGCAAGAGGATGACACTTTCACCCCCATCCTGCCTATGAGCAAGGTTGAGGCAATCAGATGTGGGCCTCCTGTCACAGTCCCTTGTTTTAGCCTTCCTCATTGGCTGGAAAGGGATGGAAATATCATCCTGCTACACCCTGATCACCAGCAGAACAGAGCTCTATCTCCTGCTACAGCTGCTGCCTGGTAGACATGGAGTGGATGGGTGGGTCAGACGATGTTACTTAATTAGGCATTCATAGCTAAGTCAGTAATGCAGAATGTAGGCCAATATCTTTTTGACTCAGCTGTACCTTCCTGTTAGTGTGGATTAAAAATTTGTTTTGCATATTCCTTAATAAGAAAACCCATCAGCCCCTCACACCACCATCCTGTGCACATTCGTATATGAATGAAAGTTGATGAACGCAAAGGTCTATATATAACTGCTGGTCCCAACCACAGCAAACCCAGTGAACTAATGGAAACTTGGTATAGCAATGCTTATGTCTCCATTCATTCAGCTGGTCTACTCTTGCTGTAACTAGCAGTTAGATTTGGGCCAGTGTAACTTCATCTGAGTAGTTGAGGATAAGATTGCATTGTTAGTGGCTGAACAATAGTTAGAGACCGGCTAATGTTTGCCCTGAAAATGAGATCAGGAAACATTTAATCATTCTCATGCTTTGGACATCTAGCTTCCAGTTTAAGTGTGTGGAACTTTTAGGTCTCCAAATGTTTTTGACTATAGCTCCCATAGTCCCTTATCATTGGCAATACTGGCTAGTTCTTCTGGGAGCTGGAGTCCAACACTTCTTGATGGTCAAAGTTTCCCACTTATGTGCTATCTGGGTGATACGAACGTGACTTAATAAGAGTGATAGAGAATCAACTGGAATCCTGATATATTTGCTTTCAACATAAAAAGGTCTTGATGTAGTGAGGAACTAAAATTTTCAAAGCCTTTAAAATTTTAGTTCCTCACTACATCAAGACCTTTTTATGTTGAAAGCAAATATATCAGGATTCAAAGTATTGGATAAAATAGCTTGCCTGAAAAGGAGCAGCTTCTGCTTGCTTGAGACAGACTGGAAGATGTTGGCATCTGAAGCAGAAAAATCTAGTGGCACCTGCTGGTAGCACTAGAAAGCAGGAGCAATCTGAAATTAAGGTACGAGAGACAATTGCATCAAGCAGCATAAATTCCAGGGCCTTTCAAGCACTTAGCAATGCACTGGAAAAATGTATCAAAATGCTACCAGATGGTTCTTAACCTTTTCTGTATTGGGGAACCTCTGTAAATACAATTTGCTGCCAGGGACCACCAAGACTTACCTTAGATTAAAATAGTTAAAATTTATTAAAATAGTCAAATAATTATTTAAATATTCAAATATTTATTTACGTATTAAGGTCTTCTGGAAAGTAGGATTCACATCCCTGCACAGACACTGGGTTACCTTGGACAAGTCATATTCTCTCAGGCTCAGGGGAAAGGCAAGGCAAGCCCCTTCTGAATAAACCTCGCTCCATAAGAAGAAGAAAGAAAAAGAAAGAAAGAAAGAAAGAAAGAAAGAAAGAAAGAAAGAAAGAAAGAAAGAATACACAACAAAAGAATACACAGGGGGAGGCCATTGTGTCTCTCCTCTTTGAAAACTGACTTATGGTGACCCTAAGGTGAATTTATCATAGGGGTTTTCTTGGCAAGGTTTGTTACCTTTGCCTTTCTTTGAGGTTGAGAGATTGTGACTTGAATGAGGTCATCCAGTGGGTTTCCATGGCAGAGAAAGGATTCAAACCCTAGTAATCATAGTTTGGGTGTGTGCATGTGCCTGTTGACATGTCCTTTTTGTTGGGGATGGGGCAGTAGGGTTGTATATGTGTGCCAAAATGCACACATGCCTGCTGCTATGCCTCCCAGAGCCCACACCCCCTGCTGTCATGTCTCTGACAAAAGGGACATAGCAATATGCATGTGCAAATGAGGGAGAAGTTTGGGTACACCCCCCACTACTCCATCCCTGTTGCTGCCACCACTGTTGGTGTCCAGCAATAGGGCATCATGGACTCCCTATGAGGGTTCTGCAGACCCCCCCAAGGGTTCTTGGACCTCAGGTTAAGAACCATTGTAAAACACATTTTTGACTGACCGTAGAAATTCTGTTTTAATTTTTCTCCCCCAAACCCATGAAATGTACAAAGAGGATCACAGAAAGTGAAACATTCAGTAATAAATGCTAATTGTTTCAAATAAAAAAAGTGGGGGGAACACATCTAAAACAAAATTGCTATGCTCAAGAGGAATCTGGAACCTGTGGCCTTCCAGATAGTTTTGGACTGTAGCTCCTATTATGCTTTACTCTTGGCTAGGCTGCTTCTAGTGCTGCTGGGAGCTTCAGGCAAACAACATCTGAAGAGCAATATAGGGGAATAAAATTGAAAAATAGATTGCATAAGGGGAAAATATATGCACAATCACACCAACAATGTCTAAAAATTAAATTGCTGTCACAGATATTTAGGTCAGAATGTGTTGGATGGTTTATGATGCACAAGTAAGTATTTTACCTGCGTAAGAACTTTCTCAAGTATTACACAAGGAAGTAGGCTATACAGTCAGCCCTTCACATGTGCAGGTTTCACTTTTGTGGATTTGATTATTCACGGATTATTTGCTGTCACCTCCGCTGCATGCCTAGGCCACTGTTAATAGGGAATGCAAATCTCTTGAGGCTGAGAAATTGCCAATAAGGCTTGTAAGTCCCTCTTAAAAATGGTGTGGGGCAGCAGTGGAAGCGGCAGTAAGCCCCGCCAGCCAACCACTTCTGCCTTGCGAAGGAACCCTGATTCCTCAAAGGAATCCATGGTGGTTTGAATATAGTGATCATACTTTTTTGTATCTTAAATATGGCTTGGGAGGGCCTGAAGTTATGCATGGTTTTTCCACTTTCACAGGGGTCCTGTGCCCCTAACCCTAGTGAATGTGGAAGGATGACTCTGCTTCTTTGTGCAGTGCCTCCCCCCATGCTTCTGAGGAATGGCAGCTAGATGGCCCCAGGGTGCACTTCTTCAGCCAGCCAGTGGCTGGAGGTGAAGCAATGCCTCAGTGCTCTCCATCTGCCATTATGAATCAGGAAAGAAAGAGCAACCTTGTTGCTGGTGTGCAATTAGGAGCATGAGAGAGGTGAGCAACCTCAGGATCATGAGGAAAAATTTAACTTTTTCTCTTCTCAAAATCATTTCCTCTTCCTTTTGCAAATCACCACTGAGATGTTAGTAAATAGCTACAGGGGATATTTGTTAACACCATGGCAGGACCAAAAAACACTTAAACGCCTTCTTCTTTCACATGTTCGTACTCACATCATGCCTATTTGGCATTTGTTCAGCACAGGGATGGGCAGATTTCATTGGTATGGGGACTACCCATGTCCTTCATGAGGAGTATACTTGCAGTTTTGAACTAAGGTGCCTTTCTCACAGGCCTAAAACCTACCAGGGGTAGAAACAACAACAACAACAATAGAGATAGTAACAATATAATAAAATAACAACATTAAAAAACACAAAATTTTGGGATGCGGTTGCATGGGGAAGTGGGGGTGGATAGGTGCACTTGTGATCCTCCTGGCGGACTTTGTCTACCCCCATTTCAGCATCTGAAATGATAAACTGAAAGCTCACAATGTCTTTTGGTATTAGGTGGGCAACATGCAGACTTCTACTTAGTCCTTAGTCCTCTCCAGTTTACTGCATTGGTGTTGCCTACAGACTGGACAGCCAGTGTGGTGTAGTGGTTGGAGCATTGGGCTACAATCCTGGAGATCAGGATTCGATTCCCTGCTCAGCTATGGAAATCCACTGGGTGACCTTGGAGCATCACTCACTCTTATCTCAGAAAACCCTGTGATAGGTTTGCTTTAGGGTTGCCATAAGTCAGAAATGTTTTAAAGGCACAGAACAACAACAACAGACTCACAATGGCTTTCCAGATTCAGCTTCCAAATATGTTGTGTGCTCCTCATTTGCCTTGTTTTAAAGAGAAAATGCTGCAAAGGCAGGGAAGCAGGTATTTAGGACTGAATCTTATTGGTTAACCTACTAGGCTGAACCAATTGTTGAATGATGAGTGAATCCAAAGGTAGATCCCAGTGATTCGACAGGTCAGCTTTAGTTAGTATTAAGAAGATGTGGGACATAAAGAGCAGCTTAGTGATTGGCCAACAAAAGGTCCCAGCCCCCAAACCTTAGAGTCTTAGATACAGATCCCAGTTCTATATACATTTTCTCAGTAGCATCAAAGAAGTAATCACTGATACCACCAATGAAGAATTCCAGCACATGCATGGTAACACTAACACTAACTTTCTCTCTTCCTCCTGTTCTTCTTTCTTCTTCTTCCTTTTCCTCCTCCCCCCATACCTCTACTGGGGCTTTCTTCTGAAGGCACTCCATAAATTGCTACCAAAGTTGACTGCTTAACAGTCAGGGTACATTGACTTCTTTCCAGGCATTTCAAACACACATTATCCTTCGGCTATTTTCCTAGGATTTGATCAGAAATATTTTTTTCTGAGGCCTCCAAAAAATGACCCAAAAACTGGATTCTCAATTTCAGTTTTCTTTATATTTCCCCAGATCCACCCAAAGAGACCAAAGTGGAATGCTTAGCATGTACAAACATCAAAGAGAAAGACCAAGTGGTGTTGCGATGTTCTTCGAAAGGCAATCCCACCATCAGCCGTTATGAATGGTACAAATATAATGAGTCATTCGTAATCAGCACCCATGAAAAGCTGTGTTTTGAGCGTATACAGCCTAGCGATTCCAACAATTACTTTTGCAGAGTCTACAATGACCTTGGCAATTCAACATCTCCACCTGTCATACTGGATGTTCAGTGTAAGTAAGCACAGATTCTGGAAGAGCAGGGGTTTATAACCATCATTCAGACCTAGAGTCTTACACATGGCTTTTGACTACAACTCCCATCATCTCTGACCATTGACGTGTTGGCTGGTGAATTTTCTCAGCTTCAATATAGTGTTGGGACCTACATTACTGTTGTAATACAAAGTTATCTGTGACTAGGCCTTGAATGGACATCTAAAATCCATGAATGTTACAATATACCTAGTACTGGTACTAGTGGAAATGAAAATGACTGGAACTGGCATGTTGATATGGATCACTCTCGCTACTTGTGTTTATAAACTCTAATTGTTAGCCATGGCTATGGGGGCTTCTGAATTTATTCTGCACTCTTGATGATATTGCCCTTTTGTTGCCAATGTGCTCTGTGTGCCCAAGAACACAGACATTACATTAAGCAGGCATAGTATAATGCTCTACCCGTGTAGTTATGTGTCATTCCTCTCACCTTGTTGTCTGTCAAGCCACTGTGGCTGCTCCTTTCTAATAGGGAAGTGGGAGGAGGCAATTCAGAGGAGGAAGATGCAGGGAAGAAATGAGACTGAATTCCCAGATAGAATACATTGTTGTTTTCCTTCTTGGAACCAAGACCAGCAGATTCTTTTTGCTCTTCCTCTCCTCTCCTTATCCCTCCTCCTCTTCTCAATTCTTCTCCCCACTGGCATCCTCTCCTTGCTGTGGAGGGGCAAGGTTTCAGATGGGGCAGAAAGGGCAAGAGAACAGCCCCTGTGCCCTATCCAAAAAGAGACATACACATGTGTAAGCCACACTTAACACACATGTATGCCACCAGCAGGATTCTCTCCTCTGAGTATTCTTTAAAGATGTTAACTATTCCCACTCAAGCATTTCAAAGTGTGAACTGAATTTTCAATTTTTAGAAGGATCTTACCTCCTATGTTTTTCTTTTCTTTAATGCCTGATGCATCCATCTTAGCAGAAATATCTGGAGGACATCAGGTTGCTTGTCTCCATATTACAAAGGCTCATTCTCTTTCATCTCAAGTGGAATATACATTTGTGGTAATATCACCACACAAAGTAATGTAATGATCTGATTTTTTCCCCCAGATGGTCCCAAGGATGTTCAGCTTGCTGTTTTAAATCATTTTCCCATAAAGGAAGGAGATACTATCACACTTAACTGCTCTGTGGGTAGCAGTAACCCCAGAAAGAATGATTACAAGTTGCTTAATGCAGTGAATAATAAGACTGTGGCTTCAAAGATTGAGTCAAACCTACTACGCATCACTGCAAAACCTGAACCTACAACTTCTTACAAATGTGAAGCGTGCAATGGTATTGCTTGTAATACATCTCCAGCAGTCACTGTGAATGTACACTGTGAGTAAAACCATTTGAGTTCCCGATTGTATCATTTGGAAACACAGCAAGTTCACAGGGAGATGGGAAGGTTATGGGTGGGAGGATAAGTGCATTTAGCACCCATAGGTGATCCCAGTGTACAGGCTATATAGCTTCTCTGTCTTTTTACACAGCAATTTCAAGGAATCACAGAATAAATACAGCTGTCATAGTTAACTCTAGGGATGGTCAAGTTTGTGTAAACAGAGCTTTTTGCATGATCAGACCATTTGTGGAGGGATAGTGCACTACGGTTGGCAAGCTTGCTAGTGGAATATGCATGCATTTCCTTTACACAGGCATATGTCTTTTTTTTGGAGAGCTTTAAAAGCTGGTGTTTCCCTCCTCCTTCAGCAGCATCCAAAGCCCGATTCCAGCCTCTGAAGCCCACCTGCATAGCCATTCCTTGCCTTATGGGATAGTATTGGAGAAGCTTCTGGCTATGTCCCTATAGCTAGATGCAAAATAGTAACAGCCATATTGAGACTTGCAGAATCCCCTGGTAGATCTCAGCATTGATATAATCATTTTGCGCCTGGCTACAGGAACATAACTAGATGCTCCTCCGATCCTGTCCACTCTGTGAGAGGCTTGAAATGGCTCTGCAAGGAGAGGGGAGGCTTCAAAGGTTACATGGTAAGTTTGGTGAGGTTAGTATATGATTCTGCCTAATGTATGCATGCAGAACTGCTATGCTATGCTGAGCCATACAAGACTGCAGCTAATGGACCTCAAGTGCTTTAATAATGTTGTATTTCACAAAGGCTTGGGACACTGTTTAGCAAAACTGTGGACTATTGTCAGTTATTACTTGGGCAAAGCAGACCTGTGGAGGCAGAATCATTTTGGAAGTTCACAACAATAGGTATCTATCTATCTATCTATCTATCTATCTATCTATCTATCTATCTATCTAAAAAAAAAACTTGTGTGAAACACTGATCCACTGGTTTTACTGTAGTGGAATCATCATGCAGTAGATCCCTAAATGGTATTGCTTCAGGATGACGATTTCAGGGTTCAGGGCAGGTGAGTGTCTCCATGTGATACTTTGTCTTTCCTAACCACAGTTGCCCCCAAGAATGTAATAGCCGTGCAACAACCATCAGGAAATATTAATGAAGGCTCCTATGTGAAGCTGAGTTGTACAGTGGAAACAGCAAATCCAAGGGATATCGCCTATGTATGGTATAAAGATAGACATCAAGTGATCTCTGCAAACACAACACTGACCATTCAGAAAGCGACTGCAGAGGATTCTGGCACTTACCACTGTGAAGCTAAAAACAGCGTGGGTGCATCACGCTCTTTACCTGTTTCACTGGATGTCCGTTGTGAGTAAGGGAATAAGAGAGTTCTGCAGATTTGTGTGTGTGTGTGTGTGTTCCTTAAAGACTCTGCTTTTCCTCTCCTCCCCTTACAGCTGATTTAACTGAGGGCCAACTACTTTTGCATTTTGAACTCAGTTTGCAGGAAGTGAGACAAACCGAGCATGAAGAAGTAAAAGAGTAGTACGAAGAGAGAGATAATGGGACATTTTAAAAGCAGTTGAGAAAGGAGGCTGGCAGAGTGTTAACTGGGGCGCTCCCTGCCAAAATGGGACAGTGGGAAGATACACAAGCCCTCAAAATGGAGCAAAATACATTATGATCCCAACCTCAGGCCCCAAACTCCCCAACTCTCCCAAATACCTCTGTTTCTAGCCATGTCCCAGGAAAAAAGGTAAGCCGTATTGCTTCCTGTTTGTTTTTCAGACAGGATATAGATGAAAATTGAGATATTTTGCACAAATGTAGCCCATAGCATTGGGCAAATTAGCCCTTGAGCCCCATGCAGTTGCCCATCTCTGCTTTAAAGCCTATTTTTGATGTCATAAGGACTGGAATGTGCTTATTTCCTCATTTAAACCAAAAACGGAGATTCTCATAATGTGGAATCCTGCACCAAAGCCAAATTCTGTGCTTGTACGGAGTCTATTTTATTCTTGTGTGCCTTTAAGTTGTTTCCCACTTATAGTTATTCTAAGATGAAGCTATCGTGGGGTTTTCTTGGCTAGATTTGTTCAGAGGCTGACTGGGAATTTGAACCCTGGTCTCTAGAAACACAGACCATTTCTGCACTAGACTGTTATAGCACTATGATTTCACTTTCAACATCCTATGGAATCCTGGGGTTTGCAGTTTAGGGAGGGACATTTAGAATTCTCGGTCAGAGAGCTCTTTGGCCTCAGTAAACTACTAACCCCAGAATTCCATAGGATTTTGGAAGTGGAATCATAGCTCTATAAGTCTAGTGTGGAAATGGCTACAGTCTAATTATTTCACCATACTGGCTTTCAGAATCTACTTTACCTTGGTCTAAATCCTATTGTAAGTCCTGGCTAGAGTAGACCCATTAAATCAAGGGGTTCTCACTGCTCAACAGTTGATTGTATACATCTACTCTAGTTGGAAGCAACCAACAGGATGCCACCCCTTGCTGGCTCAGGTGGTTCGAATTCAGATTTCAACTCAGTCTGGGCTGTTGTGTTGTAGAGAACCTGAAAGACCATTGCATTGTTGAACAGCTCTTTCTTTTCTTTCTGGCAGATGGGCCCCATGATATCCATGTGTCCCTGAATATCAAGGAAGAAATCATTGAGGGCAAGGATGTTTTCCTGCGATGCGAAAATTCTGCTAACCCTTCAGCCAGTGTTTATAAGTGGTACTGGAATGGGGAAGAGATTGCTCAGAAGTTTTACCCAGTCCTTGCGCTCCGAAAAGTCCAGGTTGGGCAGTCAGGAGACTATTTTTGCAAAGTGTCGAATGAGGTTGCAGAAGGGGAGTCGCTGCCTGTGGTTATCAGTGTATTCTGTGAGTAGTTCATAGCAGCAGATTTAGACTGATTTATTTTGTTTTACTTTGTTCATGTATATTCTGCCTCCCCCTCCCCAACAATGGAACTTGCAACTTGCTGCATCTTGCAACAAGTTCTAAGTTCCATTTTTACTAATGGTTCTGTATAATTTTTTTTTAAAAAAAATTGTACTGTTTTTAATAAGTTGTAAGGCAGCTTGCAATCTATTATTTTGTGGGAAAAAACCTATACAAAACCATCAGTAAAAAAGTATGAATATGAAAGTTATTTTTAAAAACAATTACACATTCTGTAAAGATGAAAAATCATTAAAATTCACTTTAAAAGCACACAAAACTAGCAAAACAGCACAGCACACTATTAAAAACCTAGTTCAGTCAATCTCTTAAATCCTGATTGAATGAGAATTATTTTACTTGGTGGCGGAAGGAGAGCAATAAGGGAGCCATCCCAGCCTTCCCAGAGAGGGAATTCCAAGGTTTAGGAGAAGCCACTGAGAAGGCCTTTTCTCTTATTAATCATAGAATTATAGAACTGGAAGAGACCACAAAGGCTATCCAGTCCAACCCCCTGCCATGTAGGAATACACAACCAAAGCATTTCTGACAGATGGTGATCCAGTTTAAAAAGCTCTAAAGAAGGAGACTCCACCACTTTCTGAGGCAGTGTATTTCACTGTCAAACTGCTCTTGCCTTCATGAAATTCTTCCTAATGTTTAGATGAAATCTCTTTTTCTGATGTTTGAAACCATTGCTCTGTGTTCTAGTCTCTGGAGCAGCAGAAAACAAGCTTGCTTCATCTTCTATATAAACATAGCTATCATGTCACCTCTTTACCTTCTCATTTCCAGGCCAAACATACCCCGCTCCCTAAGCCACTCCTCAAAGGGCATGATTTCCAGTCCTTTTACCATTTTGGTCACCCCTTCCAGCTTGTCAATATCCTTCTTGAACTGTGGTGCACAAAACTGGACACAGTATTCCAAGTGGGGTCTGATCAAAGCAGAATAGAGTGGTACTATTACTTCTTTTGACCTAGACACTATACTACTAGTGATGCAGCCTAGAATTGCATTGGCTTTTTTAGCTGCTTCATCACACTGCTGATTCATCTTCAGCTTGTGGTCTACTAAAACTCCGATATCTCTTTCACATGCACTGTGGTTAAGCCAGGTGTCACCCATCTTACACCTGTTCATTTCATTTTTTTGGCTCGAGTATAGTAGCTTACATTTTTGTATTTCCACCAAACAAACCTGAGAAGGTAGTGGGACAGAGAGAAGGACCTCTCCTGAAGATCTTGGAGTTCTAACGGGCTCATATGGGGAGATACTGTTCTTCAGAGAGGTCTTTCAGAACTCTGCTTTAACTGGTACTCTGTTTGCGGCTAAACATCCTTTGTTAAAAATTGCCTACTCATTGTTGCAGAAGCTCAATCAGGAGACATTTCATCAAGAGTTTCAGAGCCAGCCCAAGACGTTTTGCAAACAAAGGCAAAAGACAAAATTGTGCCTTTTCCTATTTTATGTGCAGAAGTTGACTGGAAAAGAGAACTGAATCTTACTTCAACATGGGGAATAGGACAGTGGCCTCCACCTAGGGATGTAGTCCTTGGCTAATTTCATTTTTGAAGGAAGCAGGGAATCATTTTGGCACCCAACCCCTCGGTGAGAAAGTCTTCAAAAACTGCAGTTTTCGAAGAGTTTTTGCAGGTTGGAATTTATTTTGTGCCAAATTCGCATGTGATGTTTGGCTGAGAAAGCAACGCTTTCAGGGCAGGAAAAAGCATTTTTCAGTGCAGAAACTGCTATTTCTGTGCTGAAATGTCTGTATCCTTTGTGGAAAATGTTATTTTTGACATAAATATACCAGGTATGAATTTTGCACAGAATAAATAGTTAAGTGTTAGTTCAGAATCTTCACTGGGGTCTTCTAACACTAAAGAAGCATGTTTTTTTTTTAAAAAAAATTATTTTTGGTCATTTTTAAAACATTATTTCCATCTTTCTCCACCATGCTTGAGAGCAATAGGACAGGAGGGTGGGATTCATAGCACTGTCTCCTACAAAGGAAATGTCAGAAATGATCAGGAAGAATACTGACTGTTCATAGCATTTGCCATTCAGCCACTTGCGTCACTCTGCCTTATAGTAGTGCTGGTGCTGAAAAGAAGCAAATGTTAGACAACATTTTCCTTAGTAGTCAGTTCCTTTTTCAGATAGGTAGAGGACATCAATTTTTGATGTGTGTTGAAAAAAAAAAAATACAGAGCTTTTCCAGCTAGCTTTGAGAGATAACTGGCAGAGAGGGAGAAAGCGAGAAGTTTAGTTGTTATTTTCAACTAATTATTATTTAAAAAAGTACATTTCCAAGCTCTTGGTGAGACCCCTGTAGATGAAGTTGACATGAGCAACTAGGTGCATCGAACCAGCAGAGACTTTTGCAAGTTTCCTTGGCATCAGGAAGAAAGCTTTTCATTGTTAGATCCAAAACCTGTGAACTATGCTTCCTTTTCCTTTTGTATTTATATAGACAGCAGAGCCACAGTGTTGAAACAAACCCTAATTGGTCTGGGCATAGTTCTTGCCCTGATTATCTTGCTGGGGTTGCTGATCCATGCTCTGCGGAGATGGTAAGTAAAGGTTGGGGGAATGTGAGTAAGTGATGGTGTGGGGAGATGGTAAGCGATTGTGCATCTGCTAGGAACAAAGAGATAAGGAAGCTGACTCCAGCTGCGCTTCATTTAAACTGTTTAAAATCTGACGTTACAATGGGGAATCACATAGTGAGGAATGCAGTTGAGGAAGACAGCCTTTCCTGACCTCATCGGTGCTAACAAGCCACTTCAGTCCTAATGGTGAGATGTTTCTCCACAGTAGAAAATGGCCTACTGTGGTCCTGGGGCTGCTTGTGGCCTTCAGGACAGGCCTTGTTGCCCTTGAGCCTTATGGCCTATCTTTTCCCTAGCAGTCCCAAGCAGCAATCCACCATTTAACTAGGACCATTTCCACACTAGACTGTTATAGTGCTATTATTCCACTTTCAACATCGTATGGAATCCTGGGGTTTGCCTTTGAGGTCCCTTCCTAAACTGCAAACCTCAGGATTCCATAGGATGTTGAAAGTGTAATAATAGCACTATAGTGTGGAAATGACCTAGATCAGAGGACTCTTCTGTACTGTTTAACATGAAAAACTACCAGTTTTTCCAAATCAGAAACAGGCTTTTCGACACTTTCAGTTTTGTTTTTTTCACTCCTTTTCCAGCACTTTTGGTGGTCTGTGCAGTTGCCCAGAGGCAGAAAATTTGTTTGATGGATCTATCTCCACCCATTCCTGACAATATGTCATTGTTCAGCTTTCTTCTCAGAGTCTGCTTCTCAGACCTTCCAATCACCAAGATTTTAAAGGAGCCATGCTAAAGGCCAGTTCTAATGAATGATTCCTTCTCAGTTCCAGGAAACCTGAGACACCAGTCTGGGAAGACACCCCTCACCAAAATGTGCCCCAGAGGTGCTCACCAAAGAAAATCTCATTTCCCTCTTCTGAACTAGCCTATCGGTTGGTCAGTGTGACCTGTTTAAGCAGCTCCAACCAATCTAATTCTCCCAGTGTCCTGCACGAACTATGGCATGCAAAAGCTGTCACAGACATTTTTATTGCATAGGCTAATCACATATTCGCCATTTCAGAGGTGAAACCAGGGCATGTGTAGCCAAGCAATATCAGTGTGCTCAAGATTGCAAAAGTTATTAATGAGGAATAATACAAAAGCTAAGAGAGGCTACAGTGGTTTGCTTTTGCCTGAGCCTACTGGGAAGGGCAAGATTCCACTGCCTTGTTTTGTCTCCCCCATTATTGTGTTCATTGAGTACAAATTCCCTTTATACCTTGAACTCAGTTTGCAGCAATTGAAGTAAGTTGAGGACAAAGGGAGAAAGTGAGAGGAGGAGAAAGAAACTGGGACATTTTAATAGCATTGAAAAAGGGGGATGACAGAGGATTTATTCAGACTGTCCCTGCCAAACAAGAACAGCTGGGGGATAAGCAATCAGAATGAACTGGGCCAACAATTCCTACCGGGTTTTGAATCAACCAGCCAAAGCTGGCATTAAACCTAGAAGAACAGAGAGTGAACTGAGCACTGAAGAAAGAACTCAGTACAGGTCTGGGCCAGGCCTAAGCCCAGGACTCCTCCATCATGAAGCTGAGTAGACAGTTTCTCCCTATTCTTTTGGGGAATACAAATATGTCCCCGGCCCCTCAGCAGCCTGATATGGACAGAACCAGGGGTCTCGGGCTAGAATCTTAGTGATACACTATTGCTAGCATTTACACTTTTGCAGGGGTGCATGATGGGGGAGAAGGAAAGCAGTTCTGAATGTGGCTTTGGAATGAGGTTTTGAGGATTGTGTTTATTCCTGGCAGAGAGTCCTATTCCTGCTGGAAATGAAAATAGACAAACCAGTGGTTGATATGGACCAATATAGCTGCTTGCCTTTTTGAACAAAATGGACTTTGTGACTGTAGTGATTCTTATAATGAATGCTTGCACTTCAAAAGATATCTGTCACACAATGGGATATCAAAAGGGACTTGTGGCAGTCTTCCAGAATTGCTTCATAAACTGCCCAGCTGGAATATCACCTATCCTTTTACTTTCACTGCAGGAAGAAAAATATTGATTCAGACACTGGAAGAACACAACGATCCAGCTCATTTTTTGTGAAGAAGGTTAAGAACTCTGTTTGCTCAATGGACTTCAACTTCAGTGCAATATTGGGAGAGGAGGGCAGTGAATTGGGTTGGCTACACAGAGACGCCATTCAGTCTTCTAGATATTTTTGGGCTGCAGCTCCTAGCGGCACTAACCAGTCTGGCCTATGTTGAGGAATACTGGGAGTTGTAGTCCAACAGTATCTGGAAGGCTGCTTGATTCCCAACCCTCAGATAAAACAATTTTAGCTCTAACACTGTTGATTTCATGCAACCTTTTTCATGCTAGTTAACCCAAAAAGTACTGCAATTTGTCAAGGATGGAGCAAGAATGTTCTTATGATGATGAGAAGGGGAATGTTTCCCTTCCTACATAACATGGTACCTGCTGTTAACGCTCTTGCATGAAGGGAATTATTTGATATAGCTACATTATATTTTCTAGGATAAAATTCACAAGATGGATTACAAAAAAAGATGCCTTACCTATATTAGTGTATGCTATTATTTTGGAGTGGTTTGAGTGTTTCAGGGTTTTTTTGTCGAGAGGGTTTAAATCACCTGGGCACTTTTTTAAAAATTGAGGGGTCTAGGACCTTCATGAGGGTCTCAAGGGCCACATTTGGAGCCCGAGGGCTGCACATTGCCCACTCCTGCTAAAAATAATGTTTGGGATCAAGTGTTTATCACATTTCCCTAGTCAGAAACTTGTCAGTCCCCTACATGAAAAGAGATCTGGACTGGTAAAAATGGGAATATGGTAAGATTTGATATTTTAATATGACAGCTTTCTAACCTTGTGTTCTTATGGCCCCATACTAGAAACAGAGAGGGGTTTTTTGGGGGGAAAGTTGGGGATAGAACTGATTTATGTGTGTGTGAGTTTTACCTTGTTCTTCCTCATAAGAGTTCAGGTTGGTTAATGATAGTTAAATGATCTCTGTGTAGATAAGCCCTTCCTCCAGGCAGGAAAGTAAATGTCATTTTGTTCCGTAGGTCAAGGGAGAAACACCATGTGATAATAACAACAGAAGGAATGAAGTGGGAGCAAATGGATCTGTTGAGTTCCTGAATCAGGATACAGAAGCTTCCACCACTTATGCAACTTTGAAGTTCCCACCCAGTTTCTCTGGTGATCGTGTGGTTTATTCCAGGTATAGATGATGCTTGGCAGGGTAGAACGCATTAGGAAAAAGAAGACGACTCCATCGTAGGTGGATAGATTCAATCAAGGAAGCCATGACCCTGAGTCTGCAAGATCTGAGCTAGGCTGTTCATGACTGGGTGATCTGAAGGTCTTTCTTTCATAGGGTCACCATAAGTTGATGTTGACTTGATGACAGTTAGCAACAATAATAGTGGGTGGGAGACCAGGATATTAGGGCAATATATGTAAATCACTAAGTTTGTAGGTTTACACATCTTCACTTCTTTCATTCCTGCTTCCCCAAAACAAATCTTTTAAAAAGTTTTCTTCCTGCTAAGTGAGATTAAGAGTATTTTGGTGCTTTTTCCAATTATTCTTCTTACAGCTTGAAGGTTGTAGGTTAGGAATGAGGGAAGAGGAGCCCTCTGCCCATGTGGCCTCCAGATCCCATTTTGTACTGCCTGTAATGCCCCACCGGTCCCCCATTTTTTTTTTTTAAAAAATGGTATGTTTGTTTTGCAATTTTCACTTGCAGACTATGAAGGAAAATCTCTGATATGTGAAAACACAGAGAAACACCCCCGGAGCCCCCCACCCCCAAATGCCACCAATTTAATTGCAGTCCTTCCCAAAATGACTACCAGAAGTGATGAGATGTCACTTCCAGTCAACACTTTAAGAAGGACTCAACAAAAATGGGTGTGTTTTGGCTGCACACTCCCTCCCTCCCTCCCTCCCTCTCTCTGGTGTGATGGTGGAAATTGACTTCTAGCCTTGGTGCAGTTGTCCATCCTGGCTGTAGAGGTTGGGGGTTGTCCTCTGCACATTGTGGCATTAGCTTCAGCAGATGCCCAGTGATGCTGATCCCTGAGACCAATCCTGGCTACTATGGCTGAAAGCATAGAGTGATACTGAGTGTACAAACTCTGGATAGGAGGCAATGAAAGGGGTGAATTTAATTAGTTTTCCTCTTTCTTGCTTGCCAAGACAAATCAGCCAAAATTACAGACACCCTGGTACCAAAGGCACAGAGGCCTTGCCTCTGTTCATGTAATCATGGGCTCAACAGATTTAATTATTTGTTTCTTCAAAATAATTCTTGCCTCTTCTGCACAGAACTGTTATAGCACTATGATTCCACTTTCAATAATATGGAATAATATGGAATCCTGGGGTTTGTGGTTTAGGGAGGGGCTGACCAGCCCCTCCCTAAACTGGTCAGCCCCTCCCTAAACTGCAAACCCCAGGATTCCATAGGATGTTGAAAGTGGAATCATAGCACTATAATGGTCCCGTGCGGAAATGGCATCTGTATTGGCTCCCAGCCCACAAGGGCTCTTGAAGCGATGAGCAAATAAAGACCAATTGAAACAATAAAAAGGTAAAGACATTTTAAATGCACATTAAAATATGCTTTAAAAAGTCCAAAAGGCAGCCTAAGAAGTTACTGTCTCCATGGATTGACCAACATAAGGTAAAATGTTGATCCAGACAAACGATCTATTGTATCCCCATGGGGTCCTGAATACATCTTTCTGCACACATTTCTAATGTTTTTTTCTAATCAGAATCTTTTGATTCCTTGCAGTATCAAGCAGCCAAGACTAAAAACTAATCCCTCAGATGAACACATGATCTACAGTGCTGTAAAGAAACCTGGAATCCCCACAAAGGTACATATCTTTAATCTGTACTACAATCCTCTAGGTTGTAGGTGGCATCCACATTCCTGAAGCCTCCTATTTCCAATGTTCTTCGAAAGAGAAGAAATGGGTGTGTGGTCTATGCAGCTAAGGGGAAAAGGACCCCAGTCAACCCTGATTTACACTTTTGATACGATTTCACATCATGTTTTAGTTGTCACTTACAATGGCAGGACCTGAATCTGACAGCCCTCCCACAACTCAGTACCCTCCACACATTCAACTCTCATCATCCCAGTCAACAGCCAGGCTGGTGGTGAGGAAAGGAACTGTATCCCTGCCTTTCTAGCACTGGGCTAGGAAAGGACATTCACGCCTTTATGAGATGCAGGGGTAGATCTGTGCATCTGTATCTGCAGAGAGCATTGAAAACCACACCAACTTTCAATTTAGCACTGAAGTTTCAGTCTCACTTCATCATTATTGTCTCATTTTTAATGTTGTGGTTTGTACTGGAACAGTGGGGAGCAGGACGGGAGGGGTAAGATAAGCCTCCTTTGGAGTTGGAGGATAGTCTCAATTTTGGTCTGACAACTCTACCAACAGAGGTGTTCATTCACCAATTTTTGAAAGTGTGTAAATGATTGGCTGTGGCCAACTAGTGTGGGAATCCTTAGTGCTCATAGCATGATGTCACTGAATGGTTGAAATCCTGCTGATGACATATGCTCATTTACTGCTAGGCTATGTGAGCATAGCTCTTTTCTTGGGTGTTGCAGAAAGAAGTATTCAGTACCTCTTTATATAATGTCCTTCTGCATCCAGAAAGCAACTTCTTCCAGAGCGTGCTGCTTCAGCCATTTACTACCCTGTACTCTCTGTTGGGAGCCAGCATAGTGTAGTGCTTTGAGTGTTGGACTGTGACCTGGTAGACAAGGGTTTGATCCTCCACTTGGCCTGGGAAACTCACTAGATGACCTTGAAAGTTTCACACATTCTCAGCCCCAGAAAACCCCGTGATAGGTTCATCTTAGAGTTTCCATAAGTCAGAATGACTTGACAGTACACAACAACAATAACAACAAGAACTTTTAGCTAGAGTTCTGTGAGGGCAAGGTCATTAATTTTCTCCCAGCTATAAAGCTTCAACCAGATACCACTGGAGTGTTGTTGAAGTTCTCTTCTAGTAGTAAATGGCTGTGATAGTGAACAGGTAATAAAATCTACCTTTTGCGGGGAGGTGAGAGAATATGGAACTACATGGATGGAGCATTACATTCTTCTCACATCCTGTCCAATATCCTCCAGTCACAGGGTTTTTAGGTGGTGGTGGTGAAAAGCAGTTTTTTTTCCCCTGGAAAGACATACTTTCTGCTCAGTCCTGGATTAGATCGTGCAACTAGTCCCTTTTTGCAACCCTGTTGGGCTTCATGGTTTATCCTAGCAGTTGTTCTGTTTTGGCTGCTACTGCCTTTTTGCTCTTTCTGGCTGTGTTTTTCTGGATTAATGATATGTAAGACCACTGTAGGAACAGCCAGCATGGCTTAGTGGTTTGAGCATTGGACTCTGGACCTGGAAGACCAGAGTTTGTTTCCCTGTCTGTCCAAGGAAACCTACTGGGTGACCTTGGGCATATCACATACTGTCAGACCCCTGCAAAACCCATGACAATTTCACTTTAGGGTCTCCAGAAGTTGGAAACAACTTGAAGACACACAACAACAAATACTTTTTGTAGGAGTTAGCATGAACTCCTGTGCTTCTTATAAGTCTGCTTCAATGTGGAAAGGTTCTTTCAAGAACCCCTAAGGCCTTCAAAATTTTCTTTGGGTCAATATCTGACAAGCAAACCCCCATGCCCCAAACCCATCCACAAGACACTCCCTCTTGTATTTAATCCAGGATAGCAGATTGGCCATAGTGCTTTAACTGTAATGGTGCTTCTGACTGCTGCCATTTTTTTTTAAA
Source organism: Ctenosaura bakeri (assembly GCA_948474755.1). Classification (NCBI taxonomy): domain Eukaryota; kingdom Metazoa; phylum Chordata; class Lepidosauria; order Squamata; family Iguanidae; genus Ctenosaura; species Ctenosaura bakeri. The sequence goes on along the minus strand of CAOLHI010000733.1, from coordinate 83,297 downwards.
AAAATCCATTGTCCTGAACTATTGAGGTGGGGGAATAGCAACTGCAGGAAAAAATGTCAGCTGCATTCCCACCCATACTGTGATATAACGTCATTCGATGAAAACAAAATGGTAGAAGTCAGGAGTGGGCACAAAAATACAGCTGTACTGGGATCACAGCCACAAGGAAAAAAGTCATCTCCACATGCCCTGAATGAATGATGGCTGGCATAAACTATGCATGAAGCACTGAAAATGGTCCCCATTCCTATCATTCACTACTCCTTGCACTCATAGTGTAAGAAATAATTACAGAATTGAGCTGGAAACATTTGATTCAGTATCTAATTTCTTCCGAGAGATGCAAACAGGCATGCGAATACATACGTTGTGCCAGGCTGATTCAGTTTCCTCTTTCTGATACTTTTTGTGAGTGTAAGTTACAAGAAACTGGCATCTTTGAAAGAAAATAATTTGTCTAAAAAGGATAAACATGTGCTTCCTTTTCACGGCTCAGATAGAATCTCTGCAGAGCGTAACCGGTCCCAGGGGCCTCTGCTGCTCACATCTCACCTTCTACATTTGTCATCTTTAATGTTTGTACAGCTCCTGTGCTTGGATTGGCTACATGATGAAAAGAATTTCAATGGGTAAAGAATTTTTCACCATGACGGAGGATCTCTGTAATTCCTCTCCATTTTTTTACGTGCCTTCAAATCAATACCAATTGATTGCAATCCTCTTCTGGGGCTTTTTCCTGGAAAGATTTATTCAGAGGAGGCTTGCCATTGCCTTCATCTTAGACTGAGAGTATGTGACTTGGCCAAGACTACCTAGTTGGTTTCTCTGAGCAGAAATTGAACCTTGATTTCTCTGAGTCCTGGTCCAGTTCTCAAATGACTACACCACACTGGCTCTCTCTGGTTAAGTGCTTATGTCATAAAGATGTTGGAGAACTCTGAAGATCTTGTTAAGATACCAAAAGTAATGAAAATAACAAATGCCTATCTTGAGTGGACTTCATACATTCAAATGAGAAGGTTTTTTATCTTTCGTAAAAGAAAAGCTGCTGTCTTTCAGGAAAGTAACACCTACAGAAACATGACAAATTACACTTGTGCTTCTGTTAAACTGGCACATTGTTGGTCCTCAAGCTTGCTGGGAAAGTCCTGTAAAATATGTAGAGTGAGTCTGCTAATATTATTATAGAGAACTAAAACAATCCCTCTGTCCTGAAAATTTCTTCACTGTAAATTTTGACAGTGTAGATTGCTCTGCAGTGATCAGTATTTTAGCAGCATCTGACAAAAATCAGTGTTTGGTAGTACTTATGATACTCTCTAAATTTTGATTGAATTTATCGCATAACAAGTAGGTTTTTTTAAAAAAAAGAGATTTGACAACTGTTGTCTAGTACACACAAGAAGGATATGTTGCTCCCTGGGTGTTGGACTGGAACTCCCATCAGCCCTATCTAGCATAGCCAATGGTGAGGATTAAGGGAGTTCAGTCTTAGACTGTGATACGTTTTGTGTTTGTAATCTAGCAGCAGCCAATGTTTGACAGGATGTTATATCTGACAAGCAGCAGGGGTCAGTATAAGACAGAATCATGTTCACTTGTAGTGAAAAGGTAGTACATTTGCTTCAGTCGTTTGTCGATTCATTCAGAGTATGTCCATGTCAAAATCTGAAGCAAAGGCATAAATAAATGTGTCTTTTTTGGAGCCAGAATTCTCACAAAGTACAAATCTTGAACAATGGCAGTTACTGAAATCCTATGTCATAGTGAATTTGTGTCCCTTTAACTTTATAGAGAATGAAAGGAAAAGTAAAGGGTGTTTTCAAACAGGAGTGATAGGAAGCTATGGGTCAGCGGTCCCTCTTCGGTCTTCATTAGTAACCCTCTGGCCTTTACTTTCTTTAAGATTCAAGATCCACTTTTAGACCCAATATGCATTTGGAGAGTCAAATTTCAGTATCAATACCATCTATTTGTATGGTTGTGATCAGTCAAAGTTGGTGGCTTCCAGGTCCCTGGGGCTCTGAATCTTCCCTGAGTTTTCTTCTGAACTTAAAAGGAGATAGTCAATCTCCTGAAGCTATGTGGAGGTAAGGATTCCACACCTTGGATAGCTCCTAAAATCTGGAGTAGATTCATATTGACCTACTGACATGGAAGCCATTATTCAGCGCTGGCTATATGTAAAAACTGGTGTTTGGAAGAAATGGAAAAGGTTATCTGGAGTAAAATTATTATTATTTTATTCATTTATATCCTGCCTTTCTCCTGATAATGGGAATCAAGGCAGCTAGCAATGTTGCGTTGTTGCATATCTTCAAGTCATTTCTGACTTATGGCAGCTCTAAGGTGAACTTATCATGGGGTTTTCTGGGGCTGAGAGTGTGTGATACACCTGAGCTCAGCCAGTGGGTTTCCATGGCTAAGTGAGGAATTGAATCCTGGTCTCCTGGGTCATCGTCCAATGCTCAAATCATTACACTATGCTAATTTTCACAGAGCTCACTCAAAATAAGGGGGAATTTTGTTTCCATTCATATCTGATAAGAGTTTACCAACATTTACAAACTTGTTTCTGTTCAGGATGGAATGAATGTGAGATTAAAAATATTAAAACATAGTAGAAACCCAAACAGCAGCCTTTTCTATCCAGAGCTTTGACCCTTAAAAAAAAAAGAGCAGTTTTGAATATTACTGTTGGTATCAGGCTTGCCTATGTTACTTTTTTGTGAATGACTCCTCATCTTAAATAACTGTAGGGCAGGTGGGTCCAGCATGTCGTTTTTCATGCTGGTGACAGCCGTATGTATTGAATTTGGCTAGGGCAATGAGGTGGAATTTTGTTTCAATTTGTTTGCTCTGATAAGATATCACATTTAGAAACTGCTCAACTGGAACGAAATAAAATTGATTTTTTTTAAAAAAATAATTCTAATAAGAGAGATTGTGAAACTGACAGAATTTCTCATCCTTCTCACTAAGCTATTGCTTTTCCTCTAAATGTATTTAGGGAGACACCAAGCCTGACTATGAGAATGTGGAGAAGATGGAAGAGGAACTACACTACTCTTCCTTGGTGAACCTGACTCCTCGGCATGGCCCTACGTATGTCGACTCAGAGACAGACTCCGAATCAGAAGACAGCATCCAGTATGCAGCACTGAGGCACTGACCTTCTTGAAAGTTACTATACCCAGATGTTTGCCACCCACAACAAGGACTATGTGTGGGGTAGAGTCTATATCACTTTTACTCTTGGCAGCTCACATAGTAAACTTTGAGAAGACAGAAAGGAGAGATCATATAACTAACAAGAGACAAGCAAGGCTATACCTAAGGGTTACTGTCCATTATGGATAATGGAGAAGATGTGGGTCATGGGAATGCCCAGATCCCTACAATTAGCTGATGGTTGTTTGAACTTCCATAAGCCTTATCATTCCTGTCTGATCCAATGGGAAAGATTTGCTTTGCCTTCATCCTTCCCAACAAGCTAATCTATATGCTAGGTATATTAGAAACGAACTGCTGTATCCATCAAACTGTTTGTAAATCTAGACCAGTATGATTTATGTTGACCAGCAGGTACTCTTCAGGCCAAAAATATTTGCCATAGGCTGGACCTAGGACCTTCTTCCTGCAGTGTGTATGTGCAATTTCCATTTAGCTTACAAATACTTTCAGCTGTGTCTGACATGTCTGGAGAAGATAGGGCACCATCTCAGACACAATACTTCTCTATGCTTCTCAGAGCAAGGAGGTCTTTTGTCATAAAGATTGTCCCTTTGTAAGAAACACTGTATTTGGCTTAGACTGAGCTAGTATAGTATCTGTTTGTATGAGGGTTGTGCAACTTTGAAAAGTTTGAGGGTTAATTTGTTTCCCTTGGGATCCTCCAGGGGTCAGATGAAATGCCAAAAATGACCCCCACTCCCACCAAACATGAAGTGTCTGGCAGCTTCAGCTTTTTAAAATTATTTTTTAATATCAAGCAGGACAGACAAGCCTTGAAACATATGCAACCCTTGGAGACCTCCAGGAAAGGCATTTCTCCAGAAAACAGGTAGAGGTTTCTGTTTCTGTTTTAAGAAGGAGCTACCAAAATAGCTCTGGAGGCCCTAATTTTTCCCACCTCTAGTCTGTACTCTGGGTCTCCAGTGTTTCAGAAAGAAATCTTTCTCACCCCTACCTGGAGATTGCAGGGAATGAAGCTATTTCTTTTTGGAATGCAAAGCATGCACTCTCTTACTGAACCACAGCCCTTCTGTATGGACAGTGATGTCATTGAAAGTGAAGAAGGATGCATAGGAATTTTGAGACTCACTCCATGTGACAGCTGTGAGACATGGGGAGTTCCAAAAGTGGTAGCAGGCAGCAGATACCAGGGCTCTCCCTGCCATTTTGCAGAATGAGGGAGGACAAACTAAATGGCAACTCTCCCAAACTGAATGTGCCTAAGATGTAAGGCTGATGAAGCCATTTTGACACCTGTGGCAGAAAATCACACAGGCAACCCTCTTCTGCTCTGTTAATAAAACAAAAGCAACAACAATATTGCTGACCTGTCATGACATCCAAAGTTAGCTTCCTAAGGTAGCTACCACACTCTGTCTAATGGTCTTCACAGCCCCATCTTTGAGTTCTATGGTAGCGTGGAACACCTGGACGCCATCTTATGGACTGGATTAACCTGTGACTGCAAAGGGATTCTTTCCCATTGCTCTGGGAACTGTGGTTTCACAAGAACAAGAACTTGAGAAAACATTGCATCATTTCACTGTATCTTCTTACCATATCAGCACCTATGTAGATTGATCACTAGTTTTGGTGGTCACAAGTAAAAATAAAGATGTTACTTTTCTTTTTATTTTATATTTGATAGACTCATTGAAATGCATATAGAAATTATATCACAGCACAGGAGCAATAAATATACTAAACAAAGGTAGTGGCCATATACTGCAGCTAGTACAGTGGTCCATCTAGCACTGCATAAATTATGAGCATGTAACCCTAACCCTAAAGTCATTCCTTATAAGGCTTGGTTTCTATTCCTTAGTCACCCTTCTCAGACATGCTTCAGCTTGTCAATGTTCTCCTTGAACGGTGGTGCCCAGAAGTGGACACAGTATTTGAAGTGAGGTCTGCCCACAGCAAAATAGAGTGGCACTTCTACTTCAGGATGCTACACTCCTCTTGATGCCGTCTAGAATTGCATTGGCTTTTTGGCCACCACATAACACTGTTGACTTATGTTTGCCTTGTGGTTTACTATTAGATCCTTTTCACATGTACTTCTTTCAAGCCAGGTGTCATCCTTCACAGCCCTATAGTAGGATGTGTGAAAGGCCTCCATGTTCATGTGGAAAGAGTTTCTCATCAAATGAATGCTTGATGTTTTCGTCACACAGAGAACTGAGAGTTATGTCTCCATGTACAGAAGAGGTAGAGAATGTCAATTTGGAGGCCCTCTGGGCTTGTCAAGAATATTGAGCCCTGTTCCCCTTGAGGGCACTGTTTGGTGTTTGCCAGCTTTTGTATGCCCATCCCCCCCAAAAATATCTGAAGAGTCCTTCTCAAAGCTTAGTTGCTGGCAGTAAAAACTTTAAAGAGTCTGTCAAGCAAGCAACAGCTTTGCAAAACCTGAGCAAGGCTATTGGTAACTGGTGAGAAGTCTTTATGGTTTCTCACCCATAAGGCTGCCATAAGTCAAAGTCAACTTAGCAGGAGCTAACAACATGTAATGGTATTTTTGGTTCCATCCTATTGCCTCTCAACCCACCCAAAAATGAAATGTTGCCCACAAGAAATTTTCTAAAACTCTCACCCTTCATGTACATACTCCACTCATCCTTTTGGCCTTTATGTAAACACAATGGATTAATCTATACGGATAGGACTTCTCCAAAGTCACAGGTAGGTCTCCTTCCTAGTTCTGCTACTGCAATTCCATTAAGTGAACATGGCAAACTTTGAATTTCTGTCTGCAAGCCTGATAGTCTGCAGTGGATTTATGTTCTCCTTAAGCTAGGCTTGTAGTACTATGAGCCCTAGTTTTCCAGAAGTCAATAAGTACCTGGCTCTAAACAATATTATTCTGTATTTGCCTTTATATCTTCTCTGCAGTAAAATGTGACAGTCTGACATAATGACCTGTTCCTGGAGTTTGCTTTCAGTTCTAGGTATTGATTGAACAAACAGTAATATTCCATGTTTTGCAAAACATTTTCTTAGCAGCAGTAACTAGATTCATATTCTTTCCGTCATTTAGCAGAAATGGTAATGATTTGAACAAGAGGTCCACCATATGTGCATATATCAAATATACTCCTTCTGACACTTCTAATGAATGGAGGGGAGTATTTATTTATTATTAGTTACATTTATATCCCACCTCTCCTCCAATGAAGTTAAAGCATATTTTTTCCCCCAGGAACTTCTACAAGCACATCTATTTTGATGTCACAACAACATTTGTCTGTCTTTCTTAGGCAATGGATGCCTTTCACAACATAGCTAACTGTTCCCCTCTTGAAGCTCTTCAACGGTTCTGTATTTTGAAAATTAGAGGTTGTGTAACAATTTAGAAAGTAAAAACAGAGAGGAATTTGTGATGTCCCAAAGTGATGAGTAGACTTTCTGAGTTCTAGGGAACTCCAGAAATGGTAAAGAAGAGAACATTTAACCAGAATGCAAAGTATGCAGTTGGTTGATGACTTTCGATTTTCTACATGGGAGTGGGCATGAATCATTTTTGCTCCCCACAAGTCTCTTCACATCATTTTGATTTTTTTTCAAAAACCCCCCCCCCCAAAGTGGTCAATAACTTCCCTCGGCCTCAATGTTTTGGCCAACTAGAAATGTTTTGGACCTTGGGTATGTATGTCTCCCCCTACCAAAAAAATCCTGTGACTTCTGTTCACTGCTCTTTTCTTTTTTTAAAATAAGGCCCTTGTGGAACTCAAAACAGGTGGGGGAAGAACATATTGAGATTGCTTCTCTGTGCCTAGAGGATGTGAAAGAATGTTTTTATTTTTTAAAAAATGAGGAGGTAATCTGTGTATCATGGAAGTGATGCAGTCCTCTGAGTTCTGCTAGGAGAAAAATGTATACTGACCCTCGACCTCTAGAATGTGCCCCCTTTTAGATTTCTGGCTTATACTGTTCAGGTAGCCAAATAAACGGGGCATTACCTGCCACTGTGATATACTGGTTTGATTGCTGGACCATGACCCTACAGATTCTCTATTCAGCCATGGAAACCCACTGGGTGACCTTGGGTGTATCACACATTCTCCCCTCCAGAAAACCTTGCTATAGGTTCTCCTTACAATCACCTAAGTCGGAAATGACTTGAATGCACACAACAGCAACAATTACTTAGTCAGTACCATTTTTTTTCTCTCAGAAATGGCTTGAAATTATGCTAAGGCCATGGCTTTAGTAGAGATTTTTGAGACTATAGTTCCTGTAGTTCCTTAGCTAGCGTAAGTCTTCCTTTCTGGGCTTCCTTCTGCATAAGTAGGCCATGCACACTTTGTATGGTAAAGAGAACCTTTAAACTGGGAATCTTCTTGATAAAGCATATCAAATCAAGCAGGAGTAGGGGATCTGTTGGGGACTGTTGATGTTTTGGACTACATTTCCCCAGATTCTTTACCATTTACTATATAGGTAGGAGGAAAGCATTTACGCATGTGAGGCACATTTTGGTCCAGAGTTAATGAGTGTTCTCTTTGTTTGGACTACAGCTCCCTGAGGTCTCCTGCCAGCACCATTAATGGTAAGAAACTGTGAGTACTGTGGTCGAAAAGTAACATTTCCAAGCTCTGCTCTGGCTTCTGGCATGGGCCAGTGCTGGGTGACAGCCACCCCTGTGCTCATTGTGAACCTATCAATATTGACAACCACCACAATAATTTCCCACAATTCCTCTGACACAGTATCGCACTGGGGGCATTATGGGAAAGGGGAATGGTGGTTGTCAGATCCAGTCACTCAGCATGGAGGACCCATTGATGGATGTTAGTGCTGTGGCCCAGTAGCTGTTTGAGTGAGTTGGGTGTTGACCAGGGGCCCTAGGAGTGAGTAGTACAAATCCTCTCCCCATAGGATGAGAGCCACTATTTTGCCTGTCAGTAGGGTCTTGGGGCAGGGAAAGCAGAAGCACCAGGAAGCCTTCGTTAGATGGAGAAACATGGCAAAATAGTGACTGGTTATGACCTATAAAACACTGTATCTTAGGTTCAGTTTATCTGAAGGACTGAATTCTTGCATATCAGCCTGCCTGGGATATGAGATCTTCAAGGGACTCCCTTCTCTCTCACACAGATATATTTGGTTGAAACATAGGAGAGGGCCTTTTCAGTGACTGTTCACATTCTGTAATTCCCCTCCTAAACAGACCTGATTGGCCCCCTCCATAGTGTGGACAGACCTTTGGAACCTGACTATTGATGAGGGAAAGGCTTTTAATAACACACAATATTATTTTTAATTCTTGATTTTTCACTGATATATTTGCATTGTTTTGAAATAGCTGATAGTTTTAATTCTATTTTAACTTCTGCTTCTTTTTTTCTTTATTTGAATTATTCATCATAACACACAACATTTATATTTCATCCCTTCCCCCCTCCTCCTACCCATCCGTAGAACAGTATTTCATAATTAATTTCTTTTTTCCTTGATGTGGTATGTCATTTTAACTTTATCATCCACATCCTCATAGCCCTCTGCTCCTTTATGAACTCAGTCAATTTCTCCTACCTCCTGTACCAGTTCTCTTCTCCCAACTGACCTAGATACAACCTTTTCTTCTCCAGTATAAAATCAAACAGCATATAATCTGCAATATAATATTTCTATTTATTAAGGTCCCACTTTTCTTTGGCCCTCCACCCAAAGGCAATCACTGCCTGCGCTGCTATTAATAATTGTTTAATTAGATATTAACTTCCGCTTCTTTTCAATGGTGTGCCCTCATATCTGCACATTTTAATTTTTGTAATCTGTCTTGTGTCTCAGGACGGAAGTAGATAAATCCTAGCCCCTTGGTGTTGATACTGGATCTGCCTTTCCTTGAGAGTCAATAAGAAGAAATGAGCAGGCAAAGATTTTCAGGAAAACCAGGGGTAGAAATGAACATCTGGCAGCCCTTAGGATGTGTAACTCAACAGAGTTCACCGTGCTTCTTAGCTCTCCTCTTCCCTTCATAGCTTGTCAGGCATGCAGATTTGCAGAATCAGAACATTTGGGAGCAATTTGCTTATTCTTCCCCCAAGGGAAAACACTCCCTGCAAGCAGAGAAAGGGTTTATAGGCTATTAACAACAGCAACTGTGAGAAAAATCAACAAACGCTGTAAGTGAAGTTGGTGTGGTGCTTTATCTCCCACTTGCAGGGAACATAAACAGCTGTAGGCAGGGGAGGCGTGAAAACCAACCTAGTCAATACATGCCACTTCCATTGCCTATCCAAGAGTCAGAGGCTTCATTAAGAGGCCCTCTTCCCCTTGAACCAATCCTGACCCATCAGGCACTTTATCGGATAATGTGAGCATGTTTGCCTTGGTGCCACTCAGCTGCACAGCGTGCCAATCTCATCTGCTTGTAAACACGTTGACTGATGTAAGAAGGTATTTTGTTGCTGGAGAACTGTGGACCTGGTTAAATGTAGTGTGAACGTGTGGAGCGTGCTCATTGAGGTTTCACCTGGAAGCTTCCAGAAGTTGCACATGTTTTTTTTCTTTTTACCCTCTGCCATTGGTCTGCATGCTGTGGCACCTACAAACATAGAGCAGGCCAGACTTTCAAAATTCAGGGAAAAGATGAATTTGCTAACTTTGGATTTTTTTTTAAAGAGTGCTGTTAGATTGCAGCCTGAATCCTATTGTTAGTCTTAATAGGATTAGGTCCATTGAATCATTGGGATTAATAGATTTAGGATTTTCCATCATTACTGAATCGCAGAACCATAGAGCCGGAAGGAACCACGATGCCATTTAGTCCAGTTCCCTGCCATGCAGGAATATGCAACTAAAGCACTTCCAAGAGATGTTGATCATGATGATGGCCATCATTCACTTTATTTCTTTATTTATGTTGTGTGCCTTCAAGTTGTTTCCAACTTATGGCAACTCTAAGGCAAACCTATCACAGGGTTTTCTGGGGCTGAGAGTGTGTGATGTGCCCAAGGTCACCCAGTGCGTTTCCATGACTGAGTGGGCAATCGAACCCTGGTCTCCAGCATCATAGTCAAACTCTTAAACAACTACCCATCCTTCTTCTCAACACAGGGATTCAAGGTGGGTTACAAATTAAAACACAATAAAGTTAACAACACAGACACACACAGACACACACACCATAATCCTGTTGGAACTTCGTTGTAACTGGACTCACAGCTGCAGGAATTAGAATTGGGCAGTTCCGTAACACCTGTATCCAGTAAAAGGCTACCGTTATGTTACTGCATAGGGAAGCCAACAAACTGACCACAACCACAACTAATGTGCTTTGGTTCCATTGTGTATCAGTCCTGCTGTGCATTGGAACACTGGCTGAAGAGTGCTGATGCAAAATGGTAGAACCTGATGAGATTCGGATACTCTTGCTGGTGTCCCGTTACACATTTTTGCAATTCCGTAAAGGGTTCTTAGCACCTGTGCTACATAGCTAAGTATGCGTAAAGTTACATAAGGTATACTGTGATAGAGGGTTCCAGCTATTGAAATTAAAATGGAATTAAGCTACCAACAACATTTATAGACAATTTCAAATAATTTATTAATGCTTGGCATAGGACATTGGCATACATAGTAATAAAATCAATAAATACAGTCAAGATACAACAATAAAAAACACAACAATATAAAAATGCAACATAAAATAAACAGCATATAAGACTTACATATTATAAGAAAAAGAGGCATCTGAGACAATTAAGATCTATTAAATATAAACAGGAATTCTAAAATTAGCAAAGAGCAGAGCAATCAACTGCAATATGAGTAATCAATCTTGCCCTAATTTTCATTGCTGCCAGGACAAAAAAAAGAAACCTTCAGCAGCACATGTACTATGTGGAATGTTACAGAGAAGATCAGCATGTATAGACGATTTAGAACATACAGTTAAAAATGAGAAAAATCAGTTTAAAAAACAGTGGAACTAAAAACGATAAAAATGGCACCCGCATTAAAAGTCCTTTCCTTAAAACTTTTCTTTAGAAACCTGTTAGAATAATAAAGTACCTGTCCGCTGATGGAAGGATGGCAAAGAGGGGACCACTCTAGCCTCCCTTGGAAGAAAATTCCACAGTAGGATTCCAGATAGAAAGGACCAGGTAGGGCAATAGGGAACAAACAGAAACTTGGTTGATAGAAGACAGAGAGGTAGTTGGTGGGTGGATTTCCTGAACTGTTTTTGTTGTTTGTAGAAGGTAGAGCATGTTCTAGATAGGATCCACTGCAATGAAGATCCAGTCTAGTAGCTTGGCTGGAGAACCAGGGAACCATAATCCAAAAAAGTAATCTTTCTCACCCTTAAAAAAAACTATGTAATGCTTAGGAATGTCATAAAATTTGTACTCAGAGGGTGGGAGGAATGAAGTGCTTAGCACCTTTCTTGACTGTTAGTTCTGGGTACTCAAAAAAAGCTTTACTGTTTTTTGCAGGTGCATGAAAAGTAGGCGGCAGACCTACCTGGTGGATAGGTTGCATTTCAGGGTGGATGGCACTTCAGCAGCACGCTGGCCATGTCAGCAAAGTGTTTCCCCTTCCTAGAAGGCTGTGCATGCCTGTGCAGCCTCTTGCGAGGGGGAATACCAGCAGCCAATGAATTCAAACCTGCAGTTTGAATTCATTGGCTGGTGGAGCCAGGGACCTGATCAGAGCTTTCCTGCTGGACAGTTTTCCCTCTAGTCAGGTGCTGGGGTGTAAATTCCCCTCACCTCCCAGCCAGTTCATTGTTGGATGTTGCCTGCTCTCCTTCCCTCATTTCCATTTGGGCTATCAGCACTGATTTCTGTTCTATGCTTTGGCGGGTGAGGGGTACCTAGTGGGTGTTGGTTTGTTGCACAGGGGCATTGTCTGTATTCTAGTCATGTAATTGCTGTTAACCTGTCACAACTTGTATGAATGGTAGCATGGCTTCCAGATCTGGGATCGTGGTTACTGTAGTCTCCCCAGCATTGGTGTGGTATGGGGGTTCCCTTGTGGGGATTTAGGGGGGCAAGGTGGAAGTGGTCATGCAAGCACTGGCAGGGACATGTCTCTCCTACATCCCCTAGTGTCAAGGAGGCCATCAAGGAATTTTTACCAGCAAGTTGACTGTTCCTGTCATCCCAGTGGTTCCAGCAACAGGCTGGAATGATGGGCTCATCAGTCAATGGGCAGGTTGATCAATGCCCGGATCCATTCCCATGCATATGCCAACCTTTCTGCAGCAATAAAGTTGTCACCTTCCAGTTCTGAGTTTGTGTGATTTGTCTGTATTACATTCACCTCTGAGCACACATGGAATATCAGAAAAATTGCTTTTGAGGCAGACATTGTAGTCAGTTCTTCTCTCCAATTAAGCTTCGTCTATGGCTAAATATAGGCCTCAGAAATTCCATACATGCCTGTCCTTCACCAGCAATCTAGTAACAGTGAGATGCAGTTATTAGGAGCTATTTCCCATAGCAGCATCATGATAAAAAATAATTTAGCATTGTGTTTGTTCAAACTTGAGAAAAATGACATGACATGAGGCTTGTGCATTGAGGCAGAGGCATTAAAGCAAATTCTCCCTTTTCTGATTGGTGTTCTATAGAAAATAAACTTTCCACTGGTTATTGGAGTGTACTTCCTTCCTGAGTTTCTCGTCTGTTTTGTCACCCCTGATGGAAGCAATAGCATATGATTCATCATTCAAACAAACATTATTAATTTTTTTTTAAAAAATGCCCATAATAGCTACAAGAAGTGGAAGGATCAGAGTCTGCTTAGCAGTTGTGTAGGGTGGATACCTCTAAAGGTGAAAAAAAAAATCTGAATCAGCTAGGTAAAGCCAGGCTGAGAGGAACAGGCACCAAAGTGATTTGCAAGTTATATATTATTTTTATTGGGGTCATTTCCCCCCTGCTTTTAAATAATATTTTTCACAAACTTACTTGCAAGCATTCAAGCAACAATTAAAAACCAGTATTAAAACCAGTAGAAATATTGACATGAAGATCAAAAAAGCCAGCGTGAAATTAGTAAGGATCAAGAATTTTAAGAAAAACCTGGAATAAAAAGAGGTTGAGAACACTAAAATCTGAAAATAGGGAAAGAAGGGGAGAGTGAAAATTCCAAGGCTGTGGAGCCATCAATGCAAAGGCCTGGTTTCTAGTAGATGAGAACAAATGCAGAAGAAGACCGTAATTCTCAAAAGGGACGTTTGAAACTGTTTGTTTGGGGAAGAAATCAGCATTAATTGACCTCGCTCACTCATCCTGGGCTTTGTGGTATAGAATACCCACAAGAAATAAAAAATCAAAACCAAAAAACCGCAGCAGATCTACTGCATAAACTGACAGTGATATGTTTAATACAGGATACAATATAAATTAGAAATCAAATTCCAAAAAATCTCTAAACACATCAAGGGTCTCATAAAATGTTCATACATAAGAAATGTTATAAAGTCCAAATTTCAGTGATAACATCAAGAGTCTCGTAAAGCATCCATGCAATTGTAATGTCCAAATTTCTGTGCTTGCATCAAGAGTTCTGTAAAACTTCTGCACGTATGACCATTTCTGGGTAATTTTACAGGCATTTTGACATAGGTCTTCACTGGGCAATGATTTCTTGAAAATATAATAATAATCAGAACATAATAATAACCATCTAATCTGCTAGATTATGGTACAAAGTTTGCCCAAACATATATACTTGATCATTTACAAAACATGCCTACTCAAACTGACTATGCAGAGAACGATAATTAAATGGCCCTGTTTCTATTGAGATGGTTGGCAGAGTTAAGCTAAACTAAATGATAATAAATACTGCATGTCATAATTTTTGGCACTTGATTTCTAATTTATATTGTATCCTGTATTAAATGCATCACTGTCAGTTAAAGCAGTAGATTAGCCCCATTTTTGGAGGCTATTTTTTGTGGGGGAGTCATCTCTGGTTTCAGGTGTGTTCTGTTTGCTTACCTACATACTTTGTTGTATAGAGCACAGCAATCTGTCAGATTTTACACTTTTCTAAATTTTGCAATGCAGTTTATGTGGAAAGAAAATATATTAAGAATGCATATTTTGTGAGAATTTTCTTAAAATTTAAATGAATATTTAAGGAAGCATGTTAGAACACATGTTTAAATATAAAAAAATTGTGGAGATTTATTTTGAATTCAGATTGATAATAAAAATGGGATGGAATAGGATCTTTCTTTATAAATGTACGTGAAAGTGACAAGGGCTGGAAACACATATCTCTATCCATCTCTAATCTGGAAACAGTGAGGGTCCTGTAGCTTCCCCCATCCTTTTGTATCACAGGTCCCATTAACCCCCACATTACTTATGCTGGCAAAGATTGGTTGCCATTGTAGGTCATTTCTGTACCACACTGTTATAGTGCGATTATTCCACTTTCAACATCTTATGGAATCATGGGGTTTGCAGTTTAGGGAGGGGCATTTAGAATTCTCAGACAGAGAGCTCTTTGGCCTCAGGAAACTACAAAGCCCAGAGTTCCACAGGATATTGAAAGCCCTAAAATTGATGGGGAAGATGGGGAACTTGCAGATGGGCCTCCAAAGAGGGATATCAATACTGAGGCAGATTCCTTTTGATAATTGTGATGCATTGAAACTGCACAGTTATGGCACTTCGATACCACTTCAATTGCTATGGTTCCATTCTACAGAATCCTGGGATTTGTAGTTTGGTGAGGTGCTTAAAATTATTTGTAAAAGGATGCTAGAGTCCACTAGTACTACATAAAAAGACTGAAAATTCCACAGGATGGAACTATGGCAGTTAAAAGGATGCAAAACGGCTATAATTTTGCAGTATGGAAACACCCTAAGACTCTTGAGTACATTTCTAATCTTTTTGTCCCCAAGTTTCAGCAGCAAGGAATTTAGTTTGAATTAAGTGACTAGCAGATACTCAGTAGCTGTTACGTTGTATAAAAGATCACAAAACCTAACAAATTCATGGAGGCAAAGGCTGATATCCTGCATTACCTTAGCACAGGGTAAATGTCTGCTTGGAGTTAGGCTGTGCTAGCGCTATGCAATTCCTTTACTGGATACCAGTGTAGAGCAATGTATGAGAACTGCTGAATGCACATAACTGTCACCTGTGTGCAATGGCATTATGCAATGTGCAATGCTCAATGATACTCTAACTGCATTATTGCACATCTGCAACAATTCCTCATGTGGATCTTCATTCCTGCCAGCACTAGCTGGATGCATTCCTCTTAGATTGTCCAAAAAAGTCGCTCCGTATGTATAGTACAACTTAGGCCTGTGTGTGTCACCAGCAGGATCCTGGATGAATAAGAATAAGATGAATAAGAATAAGAACTCTGCCTATGCCAGAGCTTGGAAAGCTAATCTTTCCCAATTCTGACCTATGCTCCCAGTTTTTTCTTTAAATATAATTCAGTTACAAAATGTCAAAGAGACCTGTTCCTGTTTTCCAGTCACTGATGCCTCCTTCCTGTCCCCCTCATCCATCCAAGTGTACTCGGAAGCCAAATGGGCCATTAACAATCCCTGTTTTTGCAGGGCTTTCCGGGGAGTTTATGGCTTTATTGCCTCAGGACCTGGTCATTCTTTCTGAGCAATCTTTCACAGGCCATTTCACCTTGATTGCTGCTTGCTCCATGCTTGTTACATCCACTGCTCACTCTGTCACACAGCTACTTTGCACTAAACCTTGGTACTGCAAGCTACTGCAGAACGGATGAGGGAAACTGGTAGGAGAGGAGCAAATGAAAACAAAGGACTAGGGCTCAACCTTCTCTATGATCTGGATGCTATGGGAGTTGAGGAGATCATCTCTTTGGTTGTCTATGGGACCACCATCCTTCTGGGGCTGCCCTTCAATGTCTTGGCTCTCTATGTCTTCTACTGCCGAGCCAAGGTACGTGTGACACCAAACCTTATCTACATGATCAACCTGTGCGCCTCTGACCTGGTCTTTGTTCTTTTCCTACCCTTCAAAGTGCTAGAAGTGGGGAAAGTGGACTGGACTATGCCAGGCTTCCTCTGTATTCTTTACAATGTGATCCACTTTGGCACTATCTATACAAGTGTTGGTTTTCTGACAGTTGTCAGTGTGGGACGCTTTCTGGCAATTGTTTATCCTATCCAGTATCAGGCTTACAAGAAACCTTCTTACTCCAGACTGGTTTCTCTGGGGATATGGACCTTAGTAGGATTTCATGGGATTCTCCTTTTTGTCCTGGAGAACACCAAGGATGTCAGTCCCAGAATCTTTGCTAGTAATTTGACTTGCTACAGCAACTTTAGTGAAGAGCAGCTGGCCCTGCTGGTTCCTGTACGACTGGAGGTGTCTGTGGTGCTGTTCTTCATCCCCTTGGCCATCACTTCCTTCTGCTATACTGCCTGCATCAGGATCCTGGTTGGGTCAAGTCTTCACAAGCAGAAGAAGCGCCACGCAGTGTGGGTGGCTGTGGCCACACTCTCTGTCTTTGTCATCTGCTTTGGTCCTTACAACATTTCCCATGTCGTGGGCTTCATCTACAACAAAGATGTCGAGTGGCGTAACTTGGCTCTCCTCCCAAGTGCATGCAATGCTTTCCTGGACCCTCTTGTATTCTACTTTCTCTCCAGTGCTGTGGATGATGGGATCATTCAAGTGTGGCAATCCCTGAAGGAAAAATGTAGCTCTATCAGGCTGAAAATTGCTTTGGCCCATGAAAAACAAGGGAGCCAACAGAAAGCTTTGAGCATTGCCTGAGTGACTGAAATTGCTCCTTTTCTCCTTTGCTTTCATACTCTTGTAGCCTCCAAAATAGTGGGTGAAAAAATTCACCCGGGATAATATGTGTTCATATTGCTACCAATTAAGAAAGGAGATTAAGAAGGTGAGGTATTTCAAAATCCATCAAGAGGAACCATGATGAGCTGGATGAAACATGGATGTAGCTTGTCTGAAGGTCATTATCTCAAGAATTAAAGAAGGTGTGGGACCTGGCTTGGAAAAAAAACAACAACAACAGTCTTTGACATGTAGCTTTTTTTATTCACAATGAACTGTTCACTGTATTGGAAGACTAAATTGAAATTTGGATAGGACAAAAAAAAGGTTTTTTTACCCCTAATTTTCAGAAATGTTACATGTGCTGATCATAGTTTCATAAAGGGACATTAATTCTGGATGACCAATGAGTTTAAGATTAATTGGGGCCAAAATTCATATTATATGGGGGGATCACTAGGAAGGGGGGATACCTGTGGGGAGATCACTAGGAAGGAAGGATACCTACCATATGAGAACTGAAGCATTATCTTACAAAGTAAGGAGGAAAACTCCTAATGTTTCCAAAATGCACCTGCTTCTGGAACTAAGTGGAAAAAGAGGATCTTACTTTGGAACTCACATGTAGTCAAGGGCTAAGATGACCATCATCACTATGTGATCAACTACGTGTTAAGAGTAGGTGTGATTCTCTATGTAGGTGGGTGTTCTATATTTGGAGATACAGACTGTGGAAGATAAATTTTTTTTAAACTCTTTATTTTAGCACTATATTTATCAAATGAAACAATCTATCCCACAGGGGAGCCTGGCTATGCGGGGCAGTGATGCAGATGCAGTGGCAGCTGGTGGCTCCCATGCCAGTGGGAAAATGAATCCACCCCAGGTTTTGCTAGCTTTAAAAGTGCTCTCCAAGGTGTTGAAATGATCTGGAAGTAGTGTTCAGCACACTGGAGAGCTCCTTTAAAGCCTGGATTGAAACCTGGGAGGGTTTTACCACCCCACTGAAATAGAAGCCACCAGCCACTGCTGATCAAGTGTAATCTTTTGGAGGACATTCAATGAATCAGAGCTGGTAGTGAGCATGGCCAGAGCCTGAAATAATGAAGGGAGGGCCACTCCTTTTTCCCACCTCTCTTTTCTGAAAACTCTTCTCTTTTTAAACCTTCTCTCTTTAATTTCTTCCTGGCTTCCTTTCTGTCACCGCCTTTTTCTCCCTCTTGCAATGGCGTCAAGGCAGAGACAGTGAAAGTATGTATCCAAGGCACTAAACTCTCCCTGTCAGAAGGGGAAAGGGATACATTAAGAAAGTGTGCATCTCATCACTGTGCTCTGCCTGCTCAGATGGGGAAACGAAGATGAGACACTGAAGCCTTGAGGAAAGTATCATGGCTTTCCCCTCAAAACGTTGGAAACTGGAGTTTGGCAAAGGTGCTGAGAAATGCTGCTAGAGATCCAAAATGTTCTAGCATTGGGCAGTCCTGTTAACTCTGCCATTTATTCATCTCCCTCCTTCTCTACCATCTTTAACATTCTGTAGATAATAAGCATATTCAGTCCTCATTAAGCTTCCTTTAAGTTGTTTCTTTAAAAAAAAAAACAGTTTGCAAACCTTGGTCTTGCAGGTGGGTGGATTGTGAAGGCGGTTGATAATCCGTGAGACATTAGGAAGTCATTTGTAGAAAGAATCATTGCTTCCATCTCTGAAATTACATTTCTCAGGATTCCCTGGGAAGATAGATGGACGATTAGACCATTTTGATTTCATTTGCAAATTTGCTCAGTTCAGATCCGTATAATTCACTTGGGTGTAAATCACGTCGCAGCTTGCTCATGCTTATGTGACATACATTAACACCTGTTCTCCTGTGGAGTGCTGCATTTAGGTTAGGAGCACAGATTGTTCTAAACATAGGCTTGCCTGTAAAGAAACTCAGCTGACTTCTCTTTCTCATTTACTTGGTTAAGCACTGATCCAGCTATTCAGGGCCAATACGGAGCTCCACTGTCATTTTTTTTTAAAAAAATAAAATTTTGTTTTTTTAAAACACAAGCATAACAAAAACAAAAAGGAAAAAAAAGCCCTAATAAGACATACAATCTACACACACTTTTAACAGAATTAAAAGACAAATTAAAAAACAAACTAACAATACAAACAATACTAACAAGCCACATAAGAAAACATAACATAACATGATCACAAATATTAAAAGGGTTTGGTTCTTGCCCCATTGCATACAATCCATTATACTTAAAACACTTACACCAAAGTGTTAAAAACATCCTTGAAACAATAATTAATACTTGTTAGTAATCACATATTACTAAACATTTACCACTTATCATTTATCACCATGATTGTTTACCTAGTTATCTTACCAAATTACTTATCCACTGACTTACAGCCTAATTAATTTAAATTACTAAGTTAAATCACGTCTACATTGTCAAATTATCTACCTATAAGCCACTCTGGGAACTGTCTTGGCTGAACAAAGGACTATAAATACTATACATATATACATACACAATAGGATCACATGGAACAGATTTGCCGGACACTCCTGGAGCCTTTAAAACTGCAAGTGTTGGAGGATCATATTTCAAAGGCCCCTTCCACACGGGGGTTAAAAAAACGGTGTAGAGCGACCTCTGACGGAGGTCGTCTACACCGTAAAGTGGATTGGGGCGGACTACTTTTGTGTAGCTCCACACCCCAATCCACACTAGGGCAGCCGGAAGTGGCGCCGCTGCGTGCTTTTTAAAAAACACTAGGTTTTTAAAAAGCACGGGGCATGCAGCCCCGTGCAGCCCCATCACAGCTCCCGGTGTAGATTTGCAGGCACACGCAAGAGCGTGCCTGCAGATCTGCTGGGGGTGGGCTTTCCAGCTGGTGAGCTTCTCTGGTCGTAAGCTGCCATTTTGGGTGCCGCAGGACACTGCAGGATACCGAGGAGTGTGGAGCAGCGAAAACGCGCTGCTCCACGTGGCGACGGACTTACCGGGTTTCAGGTAAGCTCCGTTTCAGGACGTCTCAGGATGTTTTTTCCTCCATATGTGGAAAGGGCCAAAGTCTCATCCCAAACTCCCTGCATATAGAGAAATAGCATGCCAAGGGGGACATCTTTGGGAATGGTTATTTTCATTTGGGAAAGAATTCTTACTCTCAAGCACTACAATACAGCAAGAGGAGCACCCCGGAACTTTTCCAGTTGTGTGACTCAGCAATCTCAAGGACTTCGAGCTGAGAAAATAGTCCACTTCTTTGAAACACAGTTTTCCTATATCTCTGTTTTAACAAATGTATATCCTTTATTGTGATCACTTAAATTGATTCATTTGTAATTTTTTAAAAAAATAATGAATAAAGAGGAAGGTGCAAAATTGACAGCAAAGTTTTCGATATGAAGAAGTTAAGATTTCTTGGGCACTGTTAGTGATATTTTTAAGAGTGCTATAATGCAGCCTGAATGTTCACCTCAGGTCAGGTGTCTTATTGCATCTTACGTTGCAAAGATATTGCTTGCACGTTTGTAAGACTATTTGTTTGGTTATAGCTGAGTAAAAATTTCCTCTGTGAATTTTTTGCCAGTTCAGTGGCCATAAAATTGTATTATGCTTGTGTGTTTTGATTATTTTTGACAAATGGTGCAAGATATTAGTGAGAAGTACATGAAACTTACCGGTGTTTCTCCTGGCTTTTGCTTTTGATACCAAGCTTGTTTCCCATGAGGCATTGGGGTGAAATTACATCAGGGCATTATGGGAAGGAATGGCCACTTCTACTGGCAGCCACTTAAAATAAACCAAGGCAGCTGGTAGTAACAAAAAACTAGCAGAATTGGGGGGGGGGTGAAGTTCTATATCTTGTGCTCTCAAAACCCCTCCTCCTATGTGAATATAGGAAAACAGTTTCTCTCTTACAGACACACTCTTTCACCATGATTCCTTTCATAACATGCTCTGAACTTTCAGGGTTTAGAACATTCAGCCTAGCTTGAGTTCAAATTAGCTAACCGGCGTCTGTTTTTAGGGAGGAAGTGGTTTAACTCCTGAATGTCGTGTTTCAATCAGGATTGGAAATTTTCACATCCTGGAGCTGAATATGGCAGTTATGGGGTCCCAGTGCAGGCTTTTGATGTTCCTCAGAGGCTTACACCTTTTCTCAGTGGTGGCTGGTGGCTCCTGTGTCTGCAGGACAGTGACACTCTGGGTTTTAGTCTGAAGTTTAAAGGAATGATCCAAAATACTGGGCTCATGGTAAGAATAAATTTCTACACTTTGGATCGCTTCTTCAACCTTTGGAGTAAAACTCAGAGTGGATCCACTGCCTGTTGACATGGACGTCATCAGCTGCCATTGTCCCCTTCCTTGTGATACCATCACAGGGGTCTTCTGTTTTTTTTTTTTTAAATGAACTTGAAAATAGAATCATAGAATCATAGAAATGTAGAGTTGGAAGAGACCACACAGGCCAACCAGTCCAACCCCCTGCCATGCAGGAACACCCTCAAATCAATCCCGACACATGGACATCAAGCCTCTGCTTAAAAACCTCCAAGGAAGGAGACTCCACTACACTCCGAGGCAGCAGATTCCACTGCCGGACAGCCCTGACTGTCAGGAAGTTCTTCCTGAGGTTCAGGTGGAATCTCCTTTCCTGCAGCTTGAATCCATTGCTCCTTGTCCTGGTCTCTGGAGCAGCAGAAAACAAGTCCCCTCCTTCCTCTACGTTGCATCCCTTCAAATATTTAAACATGGCTATCATGTCCCCTCTTAACCTCCTCTTCTGCAGACTAAACATACCCAGCTCTCTAAGTCTATCCTCATAGGGCATGGCTTCCAGGCCTCTCACCATTTTGGTCGCCCTCCTCCGGACTTGCTCCAGCTTGTCAATATCCTTCTTGAATTGGGGTGCCCAGAACTGGACACAGTATTCAAGATGGGGTCTAACCAAAGCAGAGTAGAGTGGTACCAGTACCTCCCTCGATCTAGACACCATACTCCTATTGATGCAGCCGAGAATTGCATTGTTGAAAAGTTGAAATACCTTTCTTAAAACTTTGTTACTAGCAGTGAGAGCAAAAAACACGCTGCTATTTTTGGTTTTATACTTTCCCCTTTGGCCCCACCTAGAACTAGAATGTGGCCCCTGAGAATCTCTCTGAAATTAAATTTAGCCCTTGGGCTGAAAGAGATTCTCTATCCTTGTGTTGTTGTTTTTTCCTCCAAAAAATGCCTTCAAGCTTTTATTAGTGATGTTGTGCCTTAGGAAGTGCACATATGGGTTTAATTGTCTAAATGGTTTTCATTCATTAAATTGCTATGATTTACCTCTCCCATGTTAGCATTTACAGTTTATGAAACAGCCATGTAATTAGAAAATGACTGTATGGATGCTGCTTGTTTATTTTGTAAGCAATACATAATAGCACTATCTCCTGTCTTTAAATCCACTCTCCTTTTTTTATCTTTTAAAACTTTTTAAAATTTTATTTGAAAGATACATTTATATTCCAAAAAACATAGTTTTTGCTGTCTGTACAATTCTATAGATGAATGTATTAAACAGAAAAAAGAAGAAAAAAATACATATAAAGTTACAAAAATAAAATATGAAATCCTCCATTCGAGATAAGAGAATAAAAGTAATATATCTCCTTCATTTCCTTACATAATTAAATCCTCATCTAACAAAAACTCACACAGTGTATTGACGTTATAAACACCTCCAGATTCTATTCTATTGTTCACCCTAAACCCATAAAAATCTATTTGTTGTTGCTGTTTGCCTTCACATGTTTGCTGACTAATGATGACCCTAAGGCAAAGCTATTATAGGGTTTTCTGGGACTGAGAGAGTGTGACAGGCCCAAGGTGGGTTTCCAGTGGGTTTCCATGGATGAGCAGGGAATGAACCCCTGGTCTCCCAGGTCATAGTCAAACACTCAAACTACTACAACATGCTGGCTTTCATCCTTAGCTCGCATGTCAGTTTATTTCAATCTGTGACACTGAATATGAGAATGCAGAAATGGAGAACATATGGCCCTCCAGATGTTAGGGACTATAGCTCCCATAATCTTTTATCATGGCCATGTTTTCTGGGGCTTCTGGGAGTTGCAGTCCAACACATCTGAAGCACCAAAGGTACTTTGCTTTGATGGGTGTTCCAGCATAGAAGGAGGTTGGACTGGATGGCCCCTGGGGTCTCTTCCAGCTCTATGATTTTGTGATACTTCACCTTGTCTAAATGTAAAGTCTTGAGACTTTATCAGAGGCAAAATATAGAGAAACAAGAGATAGCCCTTTTCCAGAAGTGGCACCCTGAATATAGAACAACTTCCTTAGAAAAGCCCACCTGGCACCAACTCTCCAAGCTTGTTAGCACTGTGTGGCAATCTTTTATTTTATTTTGTTTACCAAACCATTTCAATCTGTTACAAGTTATTATTATTATTTTATATAGCTACCCTTTATTGGATGATATTGGAAGCTGCAGTTCATTCCCATCAGGAGAACTACGGGTCCTACATACCTGCTTTAAAGGTGTGTTTTTTGCTATGGGTTGCAGCCTTATGTTTACTTCCCTTATTATGAATCTAGTTAAGGGAGAATGCGTAATCTGACGTCATCCTTCAGTGTGTCTCCTCTGGCTAGCATGGAACAGGAGTACCTAAAAATACACAACCTGTGAAGAAATGTTGCAGACTTCTCCAACGTGACATACGGCAAGAGGAGGAGGAAGTAGATGTGTTGATTTCAGAGTGTTTCCCGTAAGCAGCAGCACTAGTGGTAGATCCCATGACAGTGGGGTGGTAAATCTATTCTGGGTTTTAGTCTGAAGTCTAAAAGAGATATTATTAAAGGTTCAGGACCTATTTTAGGGGTAGGATTTGGCACCTTGGATAGTTCAAGTTTAAAGTAAAACCCAAAATGGATTCACTACCCCACTGGCATGGAAGTATCCACCTTCTGGACTGAGTATGGAGAACAGAATCCAGCTTGCTCCGATCAGTTGTCTAGGGATGTGTGAATGTCCCTCCTTTGCTTTTTAATAAATGGATGGCAGCTATTCCTCATATGTACCCATTCTCTTTCTCAAATATTGACATGGGATTTCAGACTGCAAGTGAAAAAGTACATATTCTGCTCATACATATAAACCCTTTATACAGTATTAATGCACACTTCTCTGTACATATCTCTCAGGCCATTTCCACACTAAACTGTAATAGTGCTATTATTCTGCTTTAAACATCCTATAGAATCCTGAAGTTTTCAGTTTAGGGAGGGGCAAAAAGTATTCCATAGGATGTTGAAAGGGCAATGATAGCACTATAACAGTCTAGTGCAGAAATGGCCTCAGTGTCCATTCCACAATGAAATAGTGGCTATACATGAAATAAATGTGTTAGTCTTAAAGATGCCACAAGACAAGTCTACTCCCTTTATTTTTCTATTGCCATTCTTTTTATACACAACTTTCTTTTTAAACATTAATATAGCAGGAGTTATATGTGCATGTCATGTCCTGGATAACTTGCACAATCTACAAGCTTTGTCTAAGGTAGAAAATAGAGTTTATTTGTAGCAAATCAAGCAGCACAGCATGCTTTTTCTGAAGTAGCTGAGACTAAAGCATACATGGAGTTCTCAGGTTTTATACCCACACATACAAATTTTAGGTATGCAAAGCTGTGATTGGAGAGGACCATAAATTTAACATCACCCCACCTCTTTAAGCAGTCCCCATATCTGCATTTGTTTTCTCTCTTTTCATCCTTGGGGCAAGAACATGTTTCTTGTCTGTTATCTGAGACATTTTGAGTTCCCAAAACACTTCTTGACCATTTTTGCCCATACTGACTGTCTCCTCTTCACCAAATACACTGTAGCAACAGGCAATAAAACAATTAACCAAATAGATACATTGCAATAATGTATCTATTTGGAGTTTGCCTGTGATACTTTGTAATACACAGGCAAACTCCAAATAGATACATTATTGCAATTAACAATTGACACTCAATACTTTTTAGCACCCTAGCTTAACTCTATGAAGGTCTGTGGCATTGCATCTACCCTGATTACCATACACTATTTCAATATACATCCAGCAGATCAACCTATGTCAGAAGCTATGCTTCCTGACAGTATATCCCTTCATTTGGACACAGTGCAAAGCAGGAGAAATCCCTTTGGTCCGAAGTAGAATGTTATTGCCTGCAATACAGCAGAAAAGCTTGTGTAAATAAGGGCCAGAATTGCAAACATAGTGGAGAGCATACAGAGAGAAACACAGATGCAGGGTTGGGCACATTATGTAGCCAGTCAAAGGTGAAACTTGTGCTTAATGCTCTTAACAAAGTGAGAGCAGCAAGCACCTCAAGTATTACACATTGATTTTCCCCAGCCTGCTTTTATTCTAAGTGTGAAGTAGGTTAGACCGTTTCTGCACTAGACTGTTATAGTGCTATTATTCCACTTTCAACATCCTATGGAATCCTGGTGCTTGCAGTTGAGGGAGAAGCCTCAAACCTAAGATTTTGAAACACAGGGAAAATGGTCAGTCTACCCAAGCAAATGTGAAGAGGAGAAATATCTGTTTATAACCACAGGATTATTTTTTTGTTATGTGCAGTGTGCTCTCTGTGTATGTGGGGTTCCATTAAAAGAAAAAAAAAGAAAAAAGTGAGTCTCACAACCCATTGCAGTCAATGGATGCAACATACCTATACCCACATGGGTTTATGCCAGTCATATCCCTTGACTATAATGGGAGTGATATGTCACATGACCACACATTTGTGCCAGAAGGAAGTGCACTGTACTTTCTAGTTGACTTCAACTTGTGGCAACCCTGTCATTGGGCAAATTTATTCAGAAGAAAGACTTGTCATTGCCTTTCTGTTAGGCCGAAAACATGTGACTAGCCCATGATTACCCAATGACTTTCCATAGAATCATAGAATCATAGAAATGTAGAGTTGGAAGAGACCACAGGGGCCATCCAGTGTTTGAATGGAGATACTGTCATGCCCTGCCTTAGAGACCCTGACAGTGAGGAGGAGGATTTTGAATCTAAGGCAGAAGTTTCCCCAGAAGCTTGCTCAGGGGAAGATAACAAAAAATAGCAGAGGCCTGAGCAGGGGGAAAAAATATCAGAAGACCCCGAAAAGAGGGACTTTGCCACTCAACTCATTTAAATAACAAATGAGCCCTAACTAGGGAACACCTGTTGCAATATCATTAGTGGATAAAAGACAGCCAGCTGGCCTTTCCCTTTCAGATCAGGGCAACTGATCTTCCTGGTGGTTGAAGCCCTGTGTCATGTTCTCTGGACTCCTATCTTGGACCTCTGCTTGTTTAATGATGACTCGGGATTTGCCCTGTGGAATTGTTTGCTTTGGAATTTGAATTTTGTTCGGACTAACCTTACTCTGGTCTTTGTGAGTAAGCACTACTCTGCTGCTTGCTAATTGACTGCCTGATCTGCCCTGGACATGACAGATATGAACCTTGATCTTCTGGAGTCATAGTCCAGCACTCAAATCACTACACACACTGACTCTATATGCACGTACAATTGCTTAAACTGAACCTGCAAAAAACACCTGAAAATGCCATTTTACAGAACAACAAAACATATTTTCTCTTGCAAAACCCAATTCCATTCCCTTTTGTGCCCTGTGTTGGACTTCAGGCCATGCTTTCTGCCCTCCATTATCCTCAAACAGCATTAATGGGTGGTTTAGCAACAGCGCCTACACAGTATGTGACTCACACCACGACCCAGTGCTATTTTTTTCCCACTCAAAAGTATGATCACTTCAGTTATTGTAAATCCACTTCCTCATTTGGTCTAAACCTCAAAAACTGAAATGATTCAGCTGATTTTGCTGCCGTTTCTTGGCGTATTGATTGCAAAGCATTGCTCGGGATTGCTGGAAGAACCGGAATTGCACGAGCGATTTGTGGTCCTGTCTTGCTGTGGCAAGAATTTAGTATTGGAATCCTAGGAAGGTGGTCTCTCTAATTGAACACTGCAAGCAACTCTATTTTCTGCCTAGGGCAGAGCCTGGAAATTCACTTGTTCGGATTCCAACTTCCAAAATCCCCCAGTCAGCAAGGCTACTGGTTGGGGTATCTGGGGAACTGTAATCCAAAAAAGTAACTTTGATAAGGTCCAAATGAGGGTCAAATTCTTCCAACTGTATTGTGTTCATGGCTAAAACTGATGGTAGATAAGGATGGAGCCTTGAGTAATGGGCCTTTCACACTATCTTATTATAGTCTCCTAGTTCCACTTTATCTACCATGATTCTATTTTTAGAATCCTAGGATATGGGTTTGTTGTTGTTGTTATTATGTGCCTTCATTTCCAAACTGTGGTGACCATAAGGCAAATCTATCATGGGGTTTTCTGGGGCTGAGAGTGTGTAATGTTCCCAAGGTCACCCAATGGGTTTCCATGGCCAAGCGGGGAACCGAATCATGGCCTCCAGGGTCATAGTCCAATTCTCACTACATCATGCTGGCTGTCCTTTGGATTTTTGGGAAAGGTATTTAGAATTCTCAGCCAGAGAGTTCTAGTGCCTTACCAGATCACAAACCTCAACATTCCACAAGATGGAGCCAAGACAGTTAAAATGGAATCACAGTGCTATAACTGTATAGTGTGAAAGGCCCCCAAGTTATCTACTGCTTTTGTCTTTTTTTTTTTTTTTTAGTTTTCTCTCTCTCTGATACCCCTTTCTCTCTTAATCTCACTCTCTCTTCTTAAGTAGAAGGCACCTAGGAAAGAAACTGACCATTCTCTAGCAGATGGCTTTTGAAAATGAGACTGGGGTCCTTTTCAAGCTGTACAGTTTTAGCACTACAATTCCACTTCAGCTGACATGGCAACATCTTATAGAATCCTAGGTTTTGCAGTTTAGGGAAGGGTATTCTTAGGTAGAAGTCTCTAGTGCCTTCCTGCAAACTGTAAACCCAATAAACATCAGGGTTCCGTAGGATGCAGCCATGGCAGTTTTGGTGGAATACAGCAGTAGAATTCTGTAGTGTGGAAGAGCCCCAGGTTGAGCCTCTAGTTGTGCAACTGCTTGTCAGATGGGCAGTTGCGCAAAAGACTTTAAGACAGGTGGATATTAGACCATGGACTTTTTACATCAGGATTAGTCAACGGTGGCAAGAAACACTGCAATTTGTGATGGTTTCTAGCTGTTTGGGACTTCTTCTCCCCTGAGGAAAAAGTAATTAGAGAGTGAGCTATAAATTTCAGGTTGTTCCCGGAGGTTAGAGGGGTCCCTGGGGCTGTGGGCCACACTTTCCCACCCTCCAGTGTGGAGCTACAGACATGTGCTTTATTACAGAACTGAAGGACCTTCCCTTGAGCCCTGATCAACTACTAGGTTTCCTGCAGCTTATCCTGGCAAGAGAGTGGGACAGAGCCATTGAAAATGAAGAAAATGGGCAACCTCGCTTGCACAAACAGCCATGTTACTACAGGGGGCAGTGGAAGCAGTTGGTCCTCCACACTCACTGGCATTAGGGGCCCAGGACCTAGGATGACTGCAAAGGGGAAAACCCATAAATATCAAAACGTGTGTGTCTGTAGGAAGGGGGGGTCAAGGCTGGTGGGCACAGTGGACACCCAGGGTCCAAACCAGATC
Organism: Ctenosaura bakeri; assembly: GCA_948474755.1. Taxonomy (NCBI): domain Eukaryota; kingdom Metazoa; phylum Chordata; class Lepidosauria; order Squamata; family Iguanidae; genus Ctenosaura; species Ctenosaura bakeri. The sequence goes on along the minus strand of CAOLHI010000733.1, from coordinate 54,619 downwards.
AGGAAAAGGAGAGAGAGAAGGGGTGTGTTGGCATAGTAGCTCTATAATTCCTCTCTCATGTCCATCTTCTTCTTTGGATGTGGGGGGGCATAGGGAGAGGGTGTGTGGTGCTGAGAAATTGGGCTCCAAGCCATCCTTAGCTAGTCAGACAGTGGTTGGTGGCAAAGGGGGAAGATCAGAGACAGTTTTTTAAATGACTTCATGGCCGGATCAGAACTACCAAGAGGAAAGTGTCCCTGGAGGCAAAAAATACTTGAGGTGGGGGCCAGAGGTTCGAGAAACAATGAAATCTGTGAATGTTAAACCCCCAAATGTGGAGTGCTAACAGTAATGAGGGTTTCCTTGGGTGTTCCTTCTTTCTCATGGCTTAAGGGTTGCTTCCCTTTCCCAGGGACCAATATTCCTAGGGTCTAATTTCACTTAGGTCTGACTTCACTTCCTCTCGCTCCTCCTTTTCTTGTAGTCATGTAACTATAGCTAGAAGGTCCTGTATTTCTACACCTACAGGGCATGTTTGTTACTAAATGTATATCCTGCTTTCTCCCCAGCCCAGGGTTTAAGATGGCATATAAGAACCGAAACCAACGTACAGCTTGTAAAAAAACAAAACAAAAACTTTTATTAGTACAAAACTGAAAAAGCAACAAACATTAAACCATGTATTAAAAACACAAAATTAAAAGAATCTAAATGTATTTCAAACATACTAAAAAAAGATACTAGTATAACACAACCCTGTAAAAGTTCCTTCTGCTATAACAAGTTAAGAACCAGAGACCTGCCAAAGTGAAAAGGACTTTGGCTGCTGGAGGAGAGAAGAGAAGTATGCCTTTTCTATTTACTTAAGCTGGTCTTTGATAAAAATTACAAGTGGCCATCTTCTGTCTCGTCCCCCAGAAATGAATTCCAGCTTCATTAGGCTAAGAGAGAAGCTAGCCTGAAATCCCCCAATGAATTTCTTGGCTCATTTTCATCACTATTGTGTTCTATATGTAATTCCATCCATCCATCCATACATCCATCCATTTTCTCTCTCTCACAAATACACACACAAAACAGATGAAGTTCAGTTTATAAAAATACAGTAAAACCACTGTAGCATATATATAGAATTCAAGCCCATTTCTAATAAGGAAAGATTCAAACCAACCAGGGTGGGAAGTAAAGGCAACATTATTTTTTTTTAAATTACTTCAGCCCATTGAAACCTATGCAGTGAATTAACAACAACAACTCCAGGTTGAGAAAGCAAAGTGTTCCAGTTCTGAGACCTCTTATAGGGAATGGAGGGCTTTGGAATTTAGAGGACCTGGAGGCAGCTTATGATTCACCCCAGAACACCCCAATTCTGTGCTTACCACCAGCCCAGACACTACAACAGTCAGTGACTGGAGAACTTTCCATGGGTCTAACCCCAAACTTCTTGGACACATATCTCCTGCCCCATGGAAGTCCTTCTCCAGTAATGAATGGGTGTCTTTGCTCCACCTCATCCCTTCCAGTCATTGAATCTAGGTTTGCAATGTTAGGCCACAGAATGTAACTAACAGGACATAGCATTCTAAGTAACTTGGTGGCTGATTAGGGATTCCTCACAGAGAAGATCAGTAATGACCAGGAAAACTTTCCAAATGACAACTTGCCCAGCTGATGCAAACAAATTGATCTAACTTACTCTTGTGTTCAGAACACAGCAGCTTGGTTTGCAGAAACAAGCCAGTAAAGTTTTTCATGGATTGGAGAGCTATGTGTCTGCCTCTTAATGATGCTTAAAAGATGTAGGAAGAGATGGAGAGGTGGCTTTTAAAAATGGGAACACCTCTTGGGTTGTGGTGTGTTCTGTGGCACATTGACACAGTTGATATGGGACATTGTTAAGGTCCAGTTATGCCTGGTGAGTGATTCACGTGAATCTGTTTTGTGCTCAACGTTGTAATGCCACCACAAGGTGTTCCAGTTTGTAAGGGACTCTTGGCAAACTGTACAACATGGAAGGAAGAAAACCCCTGACAGAAACAATCTTCTGTTTGTTGACTCTAAAAACAATGAAGAGAATGGCCAGCCATTTAAGTCAACAGCATACAAGTTCATAAATGTTGGAGATCAAGAATTATTTTTCTCTCAAAAGACAAGTTTGAATGTCTGATTTCAGATATAAGATTACCACATAAAAATTAGAACATCTGGCAGATCTGGGATCTCAATTTTTGTTTGACTCTTTGTTTCCGGTATGCTTTAGAGCAGAGGTGAGCAGAAAGCAGATTGAATAGATGTGCTGGCACATCCTCTGGTGAATTGCAGTAGATTGGCAAGGCTTTCTGACACACAATAGTTGAAAAATATCAGCCATAACACTAAACTCCTTCATCTCCATTATCACAGAAATTTAGCTGTTCTTAGTTCCTTCTTTGGAAAAAATGGAAGTGCTACAAAATCCTGGCTGAAGAATTTTTATTAATATTAAGAAAGTATCTTTGTCACCAGCCAGACTCTGGATGGTGGATCCCAGGGATCTAGTAACAAACTGCAAAGTAGATCCCACAAGTCTTAACCCTGCTTTGGAGTCCAGATCCTTGCACTATGTAGGTCACTTCTTGCAAAGGGATCAATTCTCAGAGATCCCAGATCTTGTAAAAGGAGTAGGTGTGCTGGACCCAGCCAGCATATTTGAAACAGATACTTGGATACCTCCTTCTTCTGTGGCATTTGCTTTTGAAGACTTGCAGCAAACTACGCAGCATGGTGATGCAGTTGAGCAAATGCGGAGCCAGCAGTCAACGCAGGTCTGACGGATAGTGGAGGAAGAGAAGAAGAAGATCACAGGGTCCAGGGTGGTATTAAGGGAGGTGAGGAAGAATGTCTCCACTCTCCAGGAAGGATTCTTATTCTGAATAAAGCCCACAATGTGGGAGATGTTGTAGGGAGCAAAGGCCAGGGAGAAATTGAGCACAGTGGCCAAGGCGAGAGCCACTGCCCGTTGTTTCTTCTGAGGCTTGATGTTGGGCATGGAGGTCAGGAGGCGGATGACACTGATGTAGCAGAAAAGAGTGATGAAGAAAGGGATTAAGAAGAGGACAATACAGAGCTCCAGCCGGAAAGGTAGGACAATGAGGAGCTGGTTGGGAGTGAAGTTCTCGTAACATGTGGAGTTGTCATTGGGTTTCCTCTCAGTCCTATCATAGTATTCTGCCACATAGACAATGCTTAAGCAGTGGGAGCAGGCCAGCAGCCAGAAGAAGAGGCTGGTCACTTTGGCATAGGTTGGCCTGCGGTTTAACTTGTGCTTGACAGGGTGGGCAACACACAGATATCGCTCCACGCTGACCCCCATGAGAAAGAGGGTGCTAAGGTAGATGCTGCTGTAGAAGATGAAATTGGCCAGTGGGCAAAGGAAGTAAGGGAGAGGCCAAGTGTCATCCAAGGCAGCCTCTACTATCTTGGCAGGCAAAATGAGAAGAAGGAAGAGGTCAGAGATGGTCAAGTTGAGCAAAAGGATGTCTATGGGGACTGGCTTCTGTCGCACTTTCCTCAGGAATGAGTAACAGGCCAGGAGGTTGGAAGGGAGTCCAGTCACGAAGGCAAAGATGTAGACAGCAAGAACCACACCTTTATGTGCCATCCTCTCAGGGTCTGTAAATGAAAGCGGATGTTATTAGAAAGCAGAACATCAGGATTTTGCTACCCTATCCTCAAAGGAAACATTAAACAAAAGGATATACCTGCAGTCCTTCTTGTGTCACTTTCTCACACAGGGTATTCTCCAGATGTGTTGGACAGGAATTCCCAAAATTCTTAGCCAAACTAGCCTATGGAGATGTTCATTAGGATGATAGTATTTATCATAATAGAATACCTCTGAAGAACACATGGTTGGGGATGGCTTCAGATGTTATCATCCTTGAATACTCTTTGGGAATGATGGAAATTGAAACCTGAATTTTAGGGGTCCATGACTGAGACTCCAGTATTGAGAACCACAGAATACTTGTGGTATCTTCATGAATGCTTTGAGTCCTATGTGAGCTGAGGTTGCAATGTGTGACATACTTAACTACTTTCTTGTACTTGAATGCTCCAGGTGAAAATAAATCCTTATGCCCAACCCATCTTTCAGGGACTTCTCATCACAAAACACCTGAGAAGGCAGTCTATGTTTCTCTAGAACACAGCAGATTTACACCCAGTAATACACATTTTAATGAAACAATAATGTTCTGTGGTAATACCTGTACCAGTCAGTGGCTTGTGGTGTCTACATCATTGAGGTGATGAATGCTCTTTTTAAAAAGTAGAGCCAGGAGTATGCATTAATATAAATTGACCATATTTCCAGAAAAACATTTCCTTGAACTTGATGCCTATAAAATATGCATTCATGTACAGTTCAAGCAGTAAGATCTTCTGAACACTGAACAATGGATAGTGGCTGTTTATCTTTCTAACTTTGAAATAGAAGTCTCACTGCAATGGTGTCAGCATGGAGGATCGAACAAAATTGACCCGCAGTTAAATGCCACATCAGAGAAATGGCATTTGAAAGGTTTAGTCCAACTTCTAAAGCAGGTAGCCAAAGCACTGAACACTATGGCCCTTTTCGCATGGCATTTTCGATGTGAAAGGACCCCTGTGAGGAGTGTTCCACATGACGCACTCACATTTGCATGATGCTCCAGGGTCTGGCAGGGACTGCTCACACACTTTTTCATTTTTGTCTTTAAGCCAAAAATGGTGCATGGTCACGCATTGCTCTGGGGCCCCGTGCACACTTACCTTGCGTGCAGAGCCTCAGGAGCCGGGCCAGTCATGCTTCCTGTCCAGTGCAGCCTGGAAAGGTCCCAGGCTGCACTGTGAAAGGAAGAGGTGGGGCTTTTGTGTGAGCAGGCAGCAGCTGTGGAGCTGAAGGAACAGGGACACGAGAGGCTTTTGCTGGAGGCTGCTCGCCCAAGCTCCACACCCCAGCACCACAAAAAGGTAAGGTCTATCTCTAAAATAGGTTCAACACCCTGGAAGTTCTTTTAAGGTTGAACTAAGCCCTAGCAATGGACCCACCATCCCACTGACATGGAGACCACCAACTGACCCCAAACTGTAGATATACTTTACTACTACGACAAATTTGCCATCAATAACTGATTCACTCAAACTCTGTCAACTGCTTCACAGTGTAAAGCTACAGCAACAACCGCTTCTTTTCTTTCAAAACATCCCTCACTGCTGAATTTCAAATGGAAGCTTTGAGGGAGACAGAGAGAGAAAAAACATGACATTCTACAAGCTTTGAGTTTTGATTCTGAAATATTATCAAATGTTAATTTTGTGTGCCATTCCATCTGGCATCCCTTTGCATGGTACAAAAGAACTCCTTTGAAATCTATGTAAAGGAAGAGAATAAGGCTGTAAAGATAAGTAAAGATGGAAGTTTAGCAATAGGTAGATTTTAGACAATACAGCTATGAGCTATGTTAATTTAATTTACATCATACAAAAGAGTATATTATCTGTTATATTATTATATATTGCATATTATTTTATTATATGATTATATTATAAATAGGTATTAATTATTATATAATATTATTATATTATATGTTGTATATTGTGGTATATTCTAGTATATTATATATTGTAAATAATACAATGTCTTATGAACAGGTCTTATGAACATGTCAAAAGAGTATATTATATGTTGTATATTATGGTATATTATAGTATATTTTATATTGTAAACATTAACAAGTCTTATGCATTTATGCCTGTAAGAATGAAAAAAATTAATAAAAATAAATTAAAAAAAGAAAAAATTACTCAGAAAAGACAGTCTTCCCAAAGTTTTAAACAATTGGTTTTTGCTATGAGGAGTATTAGATAATTACATCAATAAATTCATTTGTGACTATTTGTGACCAGAAATGGTTTCTCAACATGTTTTTTAAAGGTTATATCAATTCCTGTGACAATCTCTAAGCTTACTTGTGTTGTAGTAGTGTGATCAGCCTCCACAGAGCGTTCCACTCAAAAATGTGCAGAGATGATCCTGTGACCACTCTGAATCTTGTCCTACCACACCATGAAGCTGGATACTGTGAGCTGACTGAAGAACTGCTGATTACATGAAAGAAATAGCCCTTACATTGAGTCTTGCAGGAAATGAGATCATCAACTGAAAAAGGAACTTATTACCAGTGGCAAAAGTTCTATCTGGGAAGTGACTTTGGAGAGTGAAAGGAAGTCAGTGATGCTGAGAACTCCAATATTGTGCAAACTTACCATGAAAGCCAAACCCAACCTCCACTTCTTAAATCACAAATACTTTCCATGTCTTTTCTGCTCCTTCTCATAATAAGATGGAACCTATATTCCCATAGTCATTCTTAAAAGCACAATCAGGAGAGCATTCCTAGTAACATTCCAAGAGGAAATTCACACTTGATCATCAGTAGGGAAATGTAACAAATTCACTCTGGGTAAGATCCCTCTGAACTCAGTTTGCAACAATTGAGGTCAGCTGAGGACAAGCAGAAACCGTGGGAACAGGAGAGAGAAACTGAAACTTTTGAAAAGTAGCTGAAAAAAAGTGGGACAACAGAGGATTAGTGAGGATGAGTTGGAGGGTATGCCATAGGTTTACATGTCCTGTTTAGAAAGCCAACCATGGTTCACAGTCCTTAAACTGAGTCTATGGTAGCAGACACTGCCAAGGTTTACAGAAACTTCTCAGTCAATTATTGCTCTTGTTTCTGTAATCTGGGTCAGCAATACATTTGGTGTGTGAGTTCAAGGGAGTATCCAGCAGCATAGTCAACACCCAAAACAAGGGTCAAGGTTTTTCAGGAACACAAGCCAAGGATCAAAAGAAGAACACTTTGCTTGTACTGGAAATGGTAACTGTTTGACACAGATTTCTCCCCACCCTATCTCTGCTATTTATTGGCCAGCAGCTTCCTCCAGCTGTTTGCCTAATTAATAAGTCTTCCCTATATAAATGTTCTGTGGCCCTTTCTGCAGTGTTCTCTCATCTCAGCAGATGTTGTTATGGCTCCTCTTCTCTACAGTCCCTAGACAGCAAAATTACAGATTAAAGCATTGATGGGTTTTCCTTGCCAATGATCCCTGACTGCAACACCATCCTGGACTTACCTGTCCTGTGGAAGGGCAGAAAGCTTGATGGAGGTGCTTCCTGCCCAAGCGCAGCCTGGGAAAGTGCCCATTTGTGCTGCAGAAGGAAGAGGCATAGCAGTTACAGCAGTTACATTTCTATACCACTTATCAGTGCAAAGCACTCCCTAAGTGGTTTGCAATGTGTTCAGCTAATTGCCCTCAACAAGCTGGGTACTCATTTTACCGACTTATGGAAGGATGGAAGGCTGAGTCAACCTGGAGCCCTGGAGCATGCTCTTCCTGGCAGATCCACTGCTGGAATCACTATGGGACGACCACATAAGAATGTAGAGTGAGGAAAGGGCATCTCCTGAGCTCTCCCTTCCTTATCTATGCTGCACCACAGTAAGTATTGCCCTGTTCATGTCTCTGTGTTGTGTCTGTTGGGGAAGATCCTGTCTTTGGCCATTTCTGCACTAGATGGTTATAGTAAATCCAATGGAATTCTGGAGTTTGCAGTTTAGGGAGGGGCCTCAAAGTGGAATAATTAGCACTATAACAGTTTAGTGCCAAAATGGCCTGTGTTTGCACCTGAGTCCTGGGACTGAGGCATGACATTACATCAAATTTCCATAGGGGGTACTCTTCTGTGTCCACATGTTTCAATACAATGCTCCCTACGGTGTCTGCTTTTAACAAACTCTTTCTCTTGTTTCTTTATACACACATCTTGCTCAGCCAATCATCCCCTCAGCTGGCCCATGAGGGGAGAAGCAGGAATCATTATCTGTGGATCCCAATGACCCTTCATTTGTTATTTGCTACTTATGTTTTAGTCATTTTAGGTCATTGTTCTTTCTGTTTCTGAATGCTGCTGCATGTGCAGCCACAACACTACCTCCCTCTCCCCCACACAATAAGGAAGTATCATCATGCTTGGGGATTTGCAGAAGTACAAAAATATTTTTGAAAAACCCCAAGAGTGAAAGCAGGGCCAAAATAGCCCAAATAAGGGCCGGACATTCACAAAACTGTTGACAAACAACTGCACACAAGGATGATGGGAAAACAGAACTGATGAAATCCTTCACTTCATGCTGTAACAATTTGTCACAGGCAGAGCCCAAAAAGCATCATTTTCAGGAAGCTCAGTTGTACAACGTATGCGGAAAAACCAGTCTCTGTTATGGTATGTTTTACCAAACCCCACTTCCATTCCTATCTTATCCTTTGTTCATTTCAGATTGGATTACTTGGCTTTTTCCTTCCACATGGAAATTTCAGGAACATTTTTCATGTGCATTTCCCCAAAGTCATATGTTTATTTACACACTTTTCCTAACATTCACTCATTTTTTCCCGAATGAATAAAGGAAAATGTCCAATGGTCTGAAGGCCAATTTTCCCCCTCCCCAGATCCACTGAAGGTTATACCACAAATATTTTTTTAAAAAATGAAAAAATTCAAGCCAGAATGTTGATAAGTCCTATTTTAGGATAGGGTAGATTTGGGGGTTGGGGATGTACAACCACTTTTGGCACAAAACTGCAGTTCCTAGAGAGGGAAGAAAGACGTGAATGAAACTCCAGGGTGGTTACAGGCCATAAAAATAGGCTTGGGGGGGGCACACACGTAATTGATTGCTTGGGCCATTTCCACACCTGATCTGCTCCCACCGTCCTCCAGTTGTGATCCCAGCAGTGCCTTTGTCAAGATGGGAGCAAAACAGGAACGCTCCCCTCTGCACTTGACTGGCACCCTGTGGAAGGAATCTCGGGTGATGTTACCATAAAATCTGCCTGTCCCTGAGTTTATGAAGCCAATGGAAAAAAAGCAACTCAGAGAGATTGAGTAGGGTAAGAAGGCTTATTTAATTAAAACAGTTGTACAGTCAGACTGCCTTCTAATTGTGTATTCTCTAGAAAAAGTCAGGGATGAACACATTCTCCATTTGAAATTTATACTCTCTTCAAAAACGCACATTATTGGTTAAATTTTTACGCAGTCAGGCTGACACAGCCTTTTATTAATCTCTAGAGCTATATTGCTTGCTGCTTTTTCTCCTCAGAGAGTTAAAATCTTTATCTTCCAGCACAGGCCAGCCAGTAACATGTTACTTCTCTCTGGTGTCTCTTTATCTTTTTTCACATCCTGCTAACAAGACAGTTCCCTTTTACTGTTCAAAGCATATTCCCTTGGTGACACTGTAACATCCATTATCTTGCTTAACGGCACATATTTAATTGCTAATTTCATCTGCTAGAAAAATACTATTTTTTTATTATTTTATATTAAGTGTTATCTGTGACATGCATCTCCCTTCTGCAACACAACCGGGCTCTTTCCCATGCTGCTTTCAGGAAGGAAGCACCTCCATTGTGCTCCCTGCCCTTCTGCATGGTCAAGAAGGACGGGAGCATCACAGATCATGGGCACTTAATGGATTTATTCCACTAAGCAAATATCCCATGATCACGATTGGTGGGGGTGGGATGGCAGTGTGACCACAACAACGTCGTGCAAAAGCAAGACCCACAGATCACTGCTGTCCCGTCCCCATAGCGGGACTGTGATGCCATGTGGAAATGGCCTTGGATTTTGTCCTTCTCTGAATGTCTTATAGATTTTTCAGTTATATCCACTACTGCCTTTAAAATCTGAATAATATATGCATAATTGTTCAGATATAGAACAAGCCTTGGAATTGTTGTCAGTGGGTCAGTTTCCTAAGCCAAAGTGTGCTTAGTCTCATTGTTTTGTCTCAAGAGAGGCAAAATGGCTCCTTTCAGCAAGAATTGAAATACAATCCCTGCTCCCTGCAATTCTTTCCCAGAACAAACTTGAAATACAGGCCTTCTCCCACATGTGTAGAACAGTTTCGTTGCAGACACAGTCTTGTAAGTCATGATGAAACATTGTTATTTTTATTCTGAAATTGCATCATGAGTCATGATAGGTTTTTTTTTCCTTCTTACAAATGCAGGGGTAGCCACATTTGGTATGAACCAAATGTCACAACCCATAGTGCTCTTCTTAGGGCGTCGAAAAGGCGCAAAAATGGGTTTGCTAGAGCTTTGGAAAGCATCAGACAAAGACGTTTAAAACATGTGCAGGAGAGGCACTGGAAGGATTGTCACAGTGTTAGAGTCAGTAGTCTATATACTGCCTCCCAATAGTATGTGAGGAAGAAGATGTAAACTATCAACTTTAGTGGCCCTGGGAGAGCTGGGAACAATAAAAGAAATAAAATCAGATCAATAAAAAAATGATCCTTGAGAATATGGAAGACTCCTTTGAGGCCTCAAACCCATCTCCTTCCAATGTGTAACTCATTCAGTGTCAGGATAGTAGCCTCTGTTTTAGCCCTTCTTCCTAGCCCCTGGAGGTTTCTCTTCATTGTTCCATTATTACAGAGCTATTATGACAGCCATTAACTCTTTGTCATTTAACATTAAGACCATTAACTCCATCCATTCCTTGTCCAATACACATGCTACACATGCTATTGCCCATGTGGCAACTTCCATTGTTTGCTCAGCTAGAAATCCAAGGCAGATCTTGAGTTTAATATGCTCCATTTTGAGCAGTCAGATGCAGTATCTCACTTGCTGAACACCATGCTGAACACCATGCTGTCATTCTGATTTCCAAACAAGTACTGTCCTTAGGCACAAGTATAAACCATATCGCTGCTTTTTTCCCTGCTCTCTGGGCCAGTAATTATTGCCCATTCCCTAAAACTCCACTATCAACAACTTTCCTCCTTTTATCCTTTAGTTAGCTCTTGTGTAAGTGCTTGCATCTTTTGTGTGTGTGACTCAGCTCTTTAAGAAAGCACATTTTAGTTTATCTGGAATCTCTGACTGGTTCTTTCTTGTTGAGGACCCCATAAACATTGTTGTCAAAGACCTCATTAGGCTACTCCCCTCTCACAGGCGTCCTCATTGAGCTAATTAATTTCCCATTGTCACATGGAGGTATTGACATTGAGGGTGGACTCTGGAGTCACCCATGTTTTGGGGTAACAAGCCCAGTACTCAAACCATTATGACACACTGGCTCTTTGTGTCTTTATTTTCTAATAAGCTTTCTTTTTTAAAAAAACAACATGCCCCATTTTCACATTTTTAATGTGCACCTTTGATTTACAACACGTTTAACAAATTAAAGCCCATCTGCTTTAATTTATTTTGGATATACAAGCTTCCAGAATTAGAATTCAGAACATCTATACCCTCTAATCTTTCTTTCTCCAAGAAATAGCTAGATGTGGGAAAGAACTTCGCTCTGCTTAGTTTTCTTAAAAATCAATTTATTCCCACCACCCCAGCACCAAACACAGAAAGACACAATTTGTGACTATAAATCTGTACCAGTTGTTCTTCACCTGCTGTCTATGGCCCCTGGGGGTCCCCACAGGAGATCTGTGAAGCCTTGAAGTCTGCTCAGATGATCTCTTCTCCTCAAGAGAGTGTCTGCCTGACAGAAACCAAGGCAAAGGCAGGTTTGTGGATGGACCTGTGTTCAATCCACCCAAGCTATAAATTGGCTGGGAGAAAAGGGAGACAAGTCTTCATTCCCTCTCCAACACCTCTCAGGGAAGTGTGGATTTACTAATTTCTCCTCTTTTCTCCTTGATGAACAAGATCCTTGATGAACAATTTTAAATAAATATTTGATGCACTTCAGGGTTTTAAATTTTGAGTAAATTTTTGGGGGTCTGCAGCAACAAAGGACATTTAAAGGGGGTCCCTGGTAAAGAAAAGGCTAAGAACCATAGTTATCTGTACTTTTATGGACTTGTAATATGTTCCATGGAAGTAAAGGTGTGTGCCCAGTAACATTTTTTAAAAAGTGCAAAGACAAATTTGTGAGGGACTTGTGTCTAATAGTTCGTCCATTTGAAAAATGTACACAAAACCACATTTTTTTAAAAAAATCTGCAGGCAACTGGGAAGGTGTGCATGTGGATTATAGCAAAAGGAATAAATGGATGAAAATCAGTTGGACAGATCTTCCCTTTCCCTACAAAGGAACTGTGGATTTCTTTTCTTGTAAAGGGCTTTGTAAAATCACCTGCTCACTTTCAAAGTTAGATCTCACATCTCTCCTCATCTGTGTCAGGCTGCCTTGGGAACATCTGTGTCACCAGCTTCAATAAGCAAATTGTGGGAGGATGTTTATACAGAGTGCAGGCCTGGTCTCCTGAGCTTATTCTGAGGAAATGAGGAGATACACCCCCCCATACCCTTTTGCACGTAGTGACCTTACACTGCTTTTATTCTTAGGAGTGTTTAGCCAAAGTTTAAGTTTGAGGAGTTTAAACCTTCCTCTTCCACACCATCAGTATCAAACTGATTTGACTCTACTTTGGGAGCCATCACCCTCTAATGAAGAAATGCAGCTATTACATCCCACATTATTTCTACCCATTATTTATATTTTAAAACTCAGTGATGGACTCAACAATATAAGGACTTTGAGCTTTATACAGGCAGAGACAGACCTGATTTCAAAAGAAGGGACTTCATGGCTGCCATGGAGAACTGATATTTTATGTTGTTTGCTTGGGTCACTTGTGGCCTCAATTTTTTGAGTAGGGAGAAGGATGAGGTGGGGTCTGAACTTTTTGTTATGCTTAACGCTCTTTCTGCCACACCCAGAAAGTCTTAGATTTTGTTCTTTTTCTTTCCAATCCTATTTTGGAGATCCATACACTTTTTAAGATTTTTTTTTAATTGACATATCCAAAACAAACAAAGAAATAAAAAGATACACACACACACACACACACACACACATACATACATATGTACAGCTAAATACATATCCATATAAAGGTGTTTCCTTTTGTCAAATATTAAGATAAAAAACATACTTTTAAAGTGGTGTCTGCTATTTCTCAGCCTTCTAAATTAGGATAATAATTCAAAATGAATTGAAGATATTTAATTTCATTTAGCATAATTAAGTTATTTCTAACAAACTGCTCAGGTACATATTCTAAACTGTTCTTATTTCCTCATAAATTATCTTATATTAAATATCTACTTCCAACTTTTCTTTTGTTGGAGTTATTACTGCTTTTTTATCTGAATCTTCTTTTCACATTCTGGTAAGATCTACAATGTGTCTTTCTGCTTTTTAAACCATTGCACTCTTTTTTTTAATGATATACAGTCCTGGTTATCCAACCCAAACGGGTGGCCGCAGCGTCGGATAGCCAAAAGGGTCGGATTACCTGGAAGCCCGTGGTGGCAACCATTTTGGGGGCATGTCGGGGGTGTGTCTGGCGTGTCTGGGGGTGTGGAAATGCCCACAGCCACATCCCAGGCCGTCGCGATGTCAGTTAATCCGGATGGTCGGATAACCAAGCGTCGGATAAACGGGACTCTACTGTAGTTATTATGACCAGACTGATTTTCCATATATAGTTATAACGCTGATTAGATTGGAGATCCTCACACTTTTTAAAAATCCCCAAACATTTTCTATCATCTCCTAGTATGATCAGGAACTTTTTATACCAGCTCCATAGATGGGTTTAAAAATCAGAAAGGACAGGAACAAAATCAGGGACTTTTCAGTTAGTCTGGATCTGGCCGTGACATCAAAATGAACAACAACATGCAGGTTACAGCTTGTGACTTGTGTCACAGTAGTCATATGCTGGCTTGGCATTTTCGTTGAGCAACCTCCCACCATCCTATTTGTTTTATGAGTTACAACCAACTTAGGCCATTTCTGCACTACACTGACACAGTGCTATTATTCCACTTTCAACATCCTATGTAATCCTGGGGTTTGCAGTTTAGGGAGGGGCATTTAGAACTCTCAGCCAGAGAGCTCTTTGGCCTCAGTAAACTACAAACCCCAGAATTCCACCAGAGGCTGAAAGTGGAATAATAGCAGTATAACAGTGTAAGGTGGAAATGGCCTTAGATTCTGTCATGTATGGAAAGTATGGAATGAACGATATGATTCACCTGCTCATCCTTCTTTACTAATATCTTTGCTTACCTTATCTGTCTGTTGTTCACTGCTTTCTGTAAATGGCTTCCTGCTTCTGATATATTTACTGTAAGAATTTTGCATGTTCAGCTTTGATATTATTAGCAATAGGCCCTTCATATTCTCTTTTGAACCCCTGTTATAAAAGCTGCAAGTGTATATTTGTGTTTGACCTTCTTCTGTGGTCACCTCTTCCACTTTCTAAAGGAAAGCTTTTTCTCTCTCTAATAGCCTCCTTGACCCTGCTTATTAAAGAGGTACCTGATTTTTTTGAGGTCTGATGGAACCTTTCCTGACATAGTACACCCATGCAACGTGTTCTGTTGCGGTTTTCACTCATTCCCTTGAAATCTAGAGAGAACTGACCTCTTGCCTCACCACTTCAACTTCCTTTTTATCCAAATCTCTCATTCTTGAGAAGTTTCCTTTTTTGAAGCCAGACAACACCCAAACCACAATATCATGATGACTTTCCTCAGCTTTATTTACACTTAAGCAACTTAGCTGTCCCATGAGAACCAGCATGGTATATTGATTTGAGCACTGGACTACAATTCTGGAGAGCAGGGTTCAAATTCCTGCTGGCCATGGAAACCCACTGAGTGAACTTGGGCAAGTCTCTCCCTCTCAGGTGGAGGCAAAGGCTATCTCCTCTCTGAACAAATCTTGCCAAGAAAATCCCATGATAGATCCACACTAGGGTCACCGTAAGTTGGAAATAACTTCAAAGCATGCAGGAACATCATACAAAATTGGAAGTGATGTTGAGGAAGCTGTGAAGGAAATAGCCAACTCTTCAGATATTTCTCCACACCTCCACCATCAATGGAGGAAGAAAGAAGGTAGTCTGAAAAAACTGGACTTCCCTTTTTGATCAGTACAGTTTTTAACATTTTAAAAGACTTTATTTGTTCATTTGGTGCCACACCTGCCTTCCTAACACTGGGTCTAGAGTATAACTTAAAAACAGATACAACCAAATGTGCAATAAGTTGCAGTACAAAAATACAATCAATCAAATAACATACAAATACAACAATTTTAAAACAATTTAGAAGCAACTGAGCAGTAAATTGGAGGTGATGTGCATCTCTCATTACTCAAGTCCATACCTCACAATGGCATAGATGTCTATGGTTGAGCAGTAAGCTGCATATTTGATACAGGTGACTGAAAGACAAATTAGCTGGCATCCTGTTAGTAGTCTAGAATAGACCCATTCAATCAGTTGTTGAATTGTGTGTCAACATGTAAGTATATCTGACTGATTCAACAAGTCCATTCTAGTCAGGATTAACGATAGGATTTAGGTCATTGTATGGTAACATTCTATTTCTTCAGCCTAAGGTGGAAAGGCACTTGGAAAGCATCCAACAAATCAGATTTGGGTGAATAATTTTCACCTAGTTTGAAATTTTGACCTAAACAAGAAATACAGGCAGTTTGTATCCAGCTTCAAAGAATTCAATGGGGGCAGGGGGAACATGCTTCTTCTGAGCACATTGTAGAGCACTGGCTAGAAGACCAGCCCATTAGGGCACGGGGATGGTTGTTTCCCTTAAAAGTTGTGTTTGTGAGGTAGCACTTGGAAATGTAGTTATACAGAAGTAGCTACATGTCAGATGTCTCTCAGTGCAGAATCCAAGACTCAGCAGTCTGGTGACATGAAATATAACTGTAGATAAGACAAACATCATTTCTCTTTGGCTACTCTGGATGTTCCTCCTCCAACTCTGATAAAAAAAAAAAAATCACATAAGCCAGTAATTAAAAGTAATTGAGGTCAAAAATTGAGGTATCATTTAGTGAACATTGAGTTTGCTTGGAAATTCTCAAAGACTATTAATAGTGGACCAACATCTGCAGAACTGAATGTGTCCAGCACTGCCGATTATCCTCTGAGGTGGAGAACCCAGGACAAAGTTGTGATGGTTGCCAATAGATGTCCCTCCTCCAGAGCATGCAAAAGGTCAACTAGCCAACTGCTGTGCTTTTAACAACAGCCACAGTTGATTTGCAGACATCAGCTAGTTTTCATTGTCACTGGTTGATGATGATGCAGTTTAGTTGGGTAGGTTTTGACTCTGGACATAATTGTCACCACAGAGCTCTTTCAAATGATAACTTTTTGATCATAGAGTGCACTATCACCTCTAGAACTTTGCAGCCTTGGGCATTCATCTCAATTATCCTTTCAGCAACACCTTTTCCATTTTTTAAAAGTCTCAACTGGGGTAGAGTTTCCTCTATCACTCTGCTGAGCTATGCTCCAGACATCTACCTTTAGACATCAAAGTCCTGTCCTAATGGGATCACTGAATGAAGAATATGTTCAAGCTACTGGAAAGTAAAGGATCTGAGCCTGGTAATAAACTTACCACCCTTTAGCCAAGATCCTATTAACCTGATAGTAGAGGGAAAATCTCCACCATCACATTTATGAAAGTGGGCAGGGGGGGTAGTGAAGGTTGTTTCTTCTCTTCTTGGTGTACAAAGGCATCCAGACACTTCTGGGTGGAGTTTGAACCTTTCTTCCGTTCACAAATGGGTGATGAGAATATAGCCAGGAGGTGTGTGTGCCTTTTCATGTACTAAGGCAGCCAGACAGTACCTGGACACATTTCTGCAGCCAGTTATAGGCAGGAGGAAAGGCATTGTCCAAAACCATAGTCCAAAGATATTGAATAAGAAGACACAAGATACCACCTTGCCTAATACCTAAAACAGTACATGTCTAATTGGGAATTATCTTGTTTTAAGACATTAACAGGGTTCTACCCTGAATGTTTTGATGTAATTCCTAAAACATTTTCAATACATCGATGGAAACTAGGACTAAATCCAGTTCCTATATCCACTTAGAACATAGGATTTATGGGCATGTTTATTTATTATTCAACAATTGATTCAATGGATATATTGTACCAGGGCCTAGCATTTGGATTCAAGGCAGTATTTGTCAAGTAGCTTTGGCTAATGGTAGACAAAGAGTGGGCAAAATGTGGCCCATGGAATGTGATTTATTTCCTCCAAAATGTTGTTGTCAGATGTCCTCAAATGCCCTCTAGGGAACATTAAAACTTTTTGTAATACTTTTGCCCAGGTGTCTTAGGCCCATAAGCAGTCTTTATTTATGTTTTTTTCTAAACAGGAAGTGAACAGGAATTATGTTCAACTATGTCTTGTTCCTAAAAAAGGCTTTCCTGGGTTTAAAATGGCTGAGAAGGCCCAAAAACAGGGTGAAATGCCTCCCATACCTTCTGGAATGTGTAGGTGGGCATTTGGGGGCCAATAATTTTTTTAAATTGTTTTTGCAGAGGGCAGTTGTTCTTCTCCAAGGTCTCCTGGGGGTGTGTGGCTAATGTGGTCCCTATCCTGCCTCAGTTGCCCACTCTTGATGAAGACTAATCCTGTATCTGAGGCCATATTTTATAATCCTCTGAAACCCCCAAGGGATGTAGACAAAGATTTCCGTACGTACAATCTAAGTTTCTGGCCTGAGGAAAACAGTTTTGTGTCACAATGCAAATTTTCTAATTTCAACTTATCAATTCCAGTTCAGACTTTTTGCAGGGAAAATATGGATTTGCATCAGTTCTGAACATTTGAAAGTACTTTGTACAGGTCGTTTTATGATATGAATGTAATAAATACTGACATATTTTCTTATTCTTGGTAAGAAGCACATTGAGACTTCTTTCAAAAAAAGAAAAAGGTTGGCCTCTGCATTTTTTTCCTTTTTGCATTTTGAATCGTTTGTGAAAAAAATCATGTGTACAAAAACACAACTCTTTCACAGAAAACCATGGTTTGTGCAATCTGCAAGATCCTATTGGTAAATCCCATCTACAGCAGACCAGCTGAATCAATTGTTGGGTGACAATACAACACAAAGGTAAATCCTATTGATTAAATTAGTCTACTCTAGTTAGGACTAATAATTGGATTCAGGGCATTACATTTTGCATAAAACATACTGAAATGCTCTTATTTTCTCAAACCATTTTTTTAAAAAAAATAGTGTTGAAATGATAAAAAAATTGAAAAAATACATGGAAACCCCCATAATCTCACTCAGTGTGGAGAAACTATTTTAAAATCTTTACCTTTAAAGTGTAGATATTTTTTTAAAAAATGAAGCTTTCCATTCTCACTTCAAGTTCTGGAGAAAGTTCCTGGCAACTGAGATCCTTCCAGACTGATTACTGTTCTATTTTCGCAGATCTCTTTTGTGACGTCATAATGTCATAAATTTTGTCTGGAGATTGGAAATTGATGGCTCATCTCCTTTCTCATTCTTTTTTTTTTAAATTTTTTATTTTATTTTATTAATATAACACAAACACAAAAATAAAACACCATGTGGTACAACTAATAATAAAACAAAAAGATTTCATCCAAAAAAACTTACATTATTATTTCTCTCCTATATAATTACAATCAAAAACTTATTCAGCTTATTCTATATCCGATTACTTATATATTTTTATTACCTATCTCTAATTCTTATTCTCATTATACTCATTATTATTATAGTAATATCATTCTTAATTCTATATTTTTCCCTTAAATTTAATCTAATACTATTTCTAAATATAATCTTGTTACTTAACATATTAACCCCAAAGCCGATTATATTTTAACTTATTTTTCATTTTTGTTTTTGTTTTGTTTTTTTACAAATTTAAACAACTCAACTCCAATTTAAACAAAACACCACATTATTATCACAACAAAGGGTAACCCACCCCCCAGAGCCAACTTTTTATTTAATCCATTTTCCAAAATTGCCATTCTTCTTGTGAAAGGGTAACTTTGCCATCTCTTATCAAAGCTTTTTCCAAAAATATTTTCCAAATTTCTTCAAAATCATTCCCTTTTACTAAACCTTTCATAAATCTAATTCTACATGTTAATTTATCATTAATTGCAATATTCCACACTTCTTTATACCATTCCTCTATTTGAAGTTTTTCATTTGTTTTCCATTTTTTTGCTATTATTAACCTCGCTGCAGTTAACAAATTTGTCATTAGTTCCTTTGTTACCTGAGTACACTCAACCTTATTATATATAGACAACAACGCTATATTTGGACATACTGGTATTACTACTCCTGTAATCTCTTTTATCTCTTTAAAAACCTTTAGCCAAAATTCCCTTATCTTATTACAGTTCCACCACATATGCATATATGTACCAATTTCTTGACATCCTCTCCAGCATAATCTTGAATATTTCTCATCTATCTGGTTTAATTTTACTGGAGTTAAATACCATTTCCAAACTATTTTATAATAATTCTCTTTTATTCTTATAGATAATTTTTTTAAATGACGTTGTTTCCAAATTTTTCTCCATTCTTGTATATCTATATTTTGCGATGTCTCTTCCTCCCACATTTTTCTAAGATAATCCTCTTCTTGTTCTTTTGCCAATATTTTGTATATATCACTTGTAATACCCTTTAATATTTCATTTTCTTGCATATTTTCTCTTTGAATAATAATTTGTTCAAATTTAGTATATTCTTTAAAATCTTTAACATATCTTTTCTTACTCTTTGTCCATTGCTCTAATTGTATATAATTCAACCAAGATATTTTGGTTTCCTGCAATCTCTCTTTCATTCTATCTTTATTACTCATTATTTTCATCCAATCTTTTAATCTAAATATTTTTTGTTTTTTTATTTCTTTTTCTATTATTTCTCTTAAATTTATTGGAAATTTTTCCATCATTACTATCGGAGTTAATGTTGATATAATCAGTAACAATTTCCTTTTGTTTTTCTTCCATATTTCTATTATATTTTTTATAAAGGAATTTTCTATTTTTTCTATTTCTGTCTTCGAAATATTCCTAAAAAATTAATTTCCAATTTCATCTCAATATTCATATCTTCTGTCTCTAACCATTCTAAATCATCTTTTCCTGAGACTCCATCTATAATATACCTCAGTTGATTTGCATAGTAATACCATTTTAAATTTGGAAGTCCCAGGCCACCTTCTTTTTGACTTTTGTACCAATATTTCTTATTAATCCTCGCTCTCTTATTGCCATTACAAAAATTATTTAATAACTTTTGCCACTCTTTTAATTCTTCCTCTGATACTTTTATTGGTAACATTCTAAACAAAAAATTAATTTTAGGCAGTATTTTCATTTTTACCACTGCTATTCTACCAAACCATGATAATTTAATATTCTTATAATCCTCTAATTTTTGTTTAATTTCTGCTTTTAATTTCTTATAATTTTTTTCCTGCAATCCTTGTAAATTTTTTGTAATATCTATTCCTAAATATTCAATTGATTCTTTTACTTTAAGTAACATTTTTTTATTCCTTACAAATTTTTGTACTTCTTCTTTAGTATAATTGAACAACATTATTTCTGATTTGGCCCAATTTATTTCTAATCCTGTCTTCTCCCCAAACTCTTTTAAATGTTTATCTATCCTGTCTATCTTTTTAACTGGATCTTTAATTGTTAACAACGTATCATCTGCAAATAAACTTATTTTATTTTTTTCCTTAATTCCAATTCCTTCCAAATTCTCATCATTTCTTTTTAAATTCGCTAATGTTTCTATAACTATTGCAAATAAAATTGGAGATAATGGACATCCTTGTCTCGTTCCTCTTGATATTTGGATCTGTTCTGTAATTCCATCATTTACCATCACCACAGATGTATTATGTGAATATAATTGATTTATTAACCCCTTTCTCATTCTTATCACCAGAATCCCTACAGCAAGGCAAAAGACACCATGACATAATGGCCTGGAAGTGGGAGTGTATGCCAAACCAACACTCAGTAAAAGTTTGACGGATGGTGGAGGAAGAGAAGAAGAAGATCACAGGGTCCAGGATAGTGTTGAGGGAGGTGAGGAAGAATGTCTCCACTCTCCAGGAAGGACTCTCATTGTGAATAAAACCCACAATGTGGGAGACGTTGTAGGGAGCAAAGCCCAGGGAGAAATTGAGCACAGTGGCCAATGCAAGGGCCACCGCCCGTTGCTTCTTCTGGGGCTTGATGTTGGGCATGGAAGTCAGGAGGTGGATGACGCTGGTATAGCAGAAAACAGTGATGATAAAAGGGATGCAAAAGAGAACGACACAGATCTCCAGGCGAAAAGGGAGGACAATCTGGAGCTGGTTAGGTGTGAAGTTCTTGTAACAGGTGGAATTGTCTTTGGGTTTCTCCCCACTGCCCAGGTAGTATTCTGCTACATAGATAATGCTTAAGCAGTGGGAGCAGGCCAGCAGCCAGAAGAAGAGGCTGGCCACTTTGGCATAGGTTGGTTTGTGGTTTAACTTGTGCTTGACAGGGTGGACAACGCACAGATAGCGCTCCACGCTGATCCCCATGAGGAAGAGGGTACTGAGGTAGATGCTGCTGTAGAAGATGAAGTTGGCTAGTGGGCAAAGGAAGTTAGGGAGAGGCCAAGTCTTATCTAAAGCAGTCTCTGCCATATTGATGGGCAAAACGAGAAGAAGAAAAAGGTCAGATATGCTCAAGTTGAGCAAGAGGATGTCTATGGCGACAGGCTTCTGTCTTATTTTCCTCAGAAATGAATAGCAGGCCAGAAGGTTGGAAGGGAAACCAATCACAAAGGAAATGATGTAGATGGCAAGGGTCACACTCTTCTGTGCCATTCTCTCAAGGCCTGGAAGTGAAAGGAGACATTATCAGAAAAGAAAATTTTAAACAATATAATGCACTTGTGGCCATTTATTATATCAGTTTTCCTGAACACATTAGTCTCCAGATGTGTTGAACTATAACAACCACAATTCCTGACAATATAGTCAATGGGCATACTGGTGAGGATGGTGGAACTTGTTGTAATACAGTTCCTCTGAAGAGTTACATCAAAAGACTGGGAAAAATCAGCTGAAAATTGCTCAAAATGGCATCCAGAAGTTACATCACACCACTGCAGTTGCATTGGAATTCTTAATCCCTGTGCAGTTGCTCATTCCTCATCTAGACCTCATATTTTCACTGGAAACTTTCCATATGAAATCATGTTGCATTGGATTCTGGACCAAGTCCTAGGATACATATGCAGTTTATACATGGGTTTGGCCCAAGACATGTTACCATCTGAGGTAGTAGATCATCCAAAATTAAAATGCATAGTACCTAAAGCCAGCTTACAAAATCTGGAAGTCCAGGGAGAAAATCCCATAAGCATCTCTCATTGTCTCTGACAGCAAAAATTCAATGATGACACATTCTATGTGCTGTTTCTTTTTAGCTTTCCTTGGCACAGCACAAAAGAAATCCTCTGAAAGAGTTGCTCAGACAACATACTTTTGCCCCCATAGTTCTAAGCAAATACTTTCTTTGGACTTTCACCCACATTTCTTGTTATAAGGAATATCAGATAATCACACCACCAAATTCAGTTGTTACTATTTTACCAGAAGTGTTTTGTCAATATCTATCATATCACTTGCTGAAGCATTTTACATTCTTACTTGTGTTGTTGTACACTGATCTCTCTGCTTGATCCTCACAGATGTTTGAATCCCAAAACTTCTGGAGATGATTCTGTGACAGCTCAGAAATTTTTCTTCCCAAAGTGACTGTCTGTCTGGTTATAAGAGGCAGAGACCCCTTATGTTACATTTTGGAGAAAGTGAAGTCATCAGCTGAGAAAGGAACCTGTGACCAATGGCAACAATTCTTCCTAGGAAGTCAGTGAAATCCACTGTTGTTAAAACTTACCATGAAAACCAAGTACAACCCTTTTCTTAAGTCATAACCATTTTTCATGTCCCTCTTTCTGGTCCTCCTCATGGGTCAGAACTATTATTTCCATAGTCAATGTTAAAAGTTCATTAGGAAAGTAAACAATTAAACTTAAAATCAGGTACTGAGCCTGAACATTTTTTTTTCTTTTCTTTTTGTTGTTTCTCAATCATCTTTATTAATCAACTTTATGCATATTACATAACATATACACATATATTAAATAACGTACTGCATAAGAGTGTACATGTATTAGATAATAATAATAAAAAACAAATAAACAGATAAACTAACACCCACACACTTACCACCCCCCAAAAAAACAAAAACACAAAAGACAAAACAGAAAACCTACAGCCAAACCTATGAATCTTCGTAAATCTTCTCAACCTATATAAACCCCTTTCCATTGCCTAAACCACATTTGTGTCACCATGGACCATACATTTTCAACTTTGTCCTTATCAATTGTAATATCCATCAGAGCAGTTAATATATCCATCTGATACATCTCATATAATTTCGTTATCCACAGATCTAAAGACGGAATTTCTTGTCTCTTCCAATAGTGGGCATACACCATTCTCGCAGCCGTCACCATATATAACAGAACTCTAATATAACATTTCTGATTATTTATATTGCAATCATCTAAGATATTCAAAAGATATAATTTTGGACTAAATCTAAAATCTACCTGTAATAAATCCTTAATCATGGAATGTATTTGATTCCAATACATTTTTGCCCAACGACATTCCCACCACATATGATATAATGTTCCTAATTCTTTCCCACATTTCCAACACCTATTAGGATAATTTGTATCTATTTTAGCAATTTTTTGAGGAGTGATATACCAACGGTATAACATTTTATAATAATTTTCTTTCAAATTAGCACTTCTAATGAATTGTATATTGATATTCCACGCTTTCTTCCATTCATTCAAATCAATAGAGTGACCAATATCAGTTGCCCATTTAATCATGTGATTCTTGATTACTATCCGTTCAGTTTCCAATTTTAACAAAATTTGATAAATTTTACCCACAATATGGCCCTGACCAATTAAATTTCCTATATCTAATTCCTTATCAGCCATACCCCTATCTTGAATACCCACACCATCCCGATCTTTCTTAAATATTTCGTACATAATTCTGTGATGAAACCAATTACCATTAAAACCCAAACCTTGCAACTCACCCAGTGACTTCAATTCATCTTTTCCTCGACACCTAAATAATATATTTTCATATGTTAAACAATCATCAGCATTATTAATAAGTGAATCCTTAAAAAGAGCTTCTTGTAATGAAACCCATCTTGGCTTTTTTAAATAGAAGATTTTCTTATAATTGTTCCAAACCCTCAATAGACTTTGCCTAATTATATGTTTAGAAAATTCCTTATCTTCTGAGGCTTTCTGGTACCAAAGATACCCGTGCCATCCAAATTTATTAGGGGTTCCCTCCAAAGTTAATAATCTCTTATTCTTCAAACTAATCCAATCTGTAACCCAATGGAGGGCACACGATCTATAATAAAGTTTAAAACTAGGTAAACCTAAACCACCTCTATCTTTGGAATCAATCAAAATTAATTCTCTGATACGGGGCCTCTTCTCTTGCCATAAAAATCTAATAATTTCCTTCCTCCAATCTTCAAGAATTTTTTCGTCTTTCAATATCGGTAAATTTTGGAATAAAAATAGAATTTTTGGAAGGACACTCATTTTTATCGCGGCTATCCGCCCTAATAATGACAATTTTAATTTAGCCCATATATTCAATTTCTTTTCAATATGCTTCCAAGTTAGATTATAATTATTATTTACCAAATCTGCATTTTTATTAGTAAAATTTATACCCAAATACTTAATGCTCTGACCTATTTTAATATTAGAAACTAATTCCAGTTGTCTTTGTTCGTTCTTCTCCATGTTCTTAGTTAAAATCACAGACTTTTTCCTATTCACCTTAAATCCAGCTAATTTCCCAAATTCCTCCAAAATTTGAAACAATTTAATTATATTTTTGGTTGGCTCATTTAATATTATAAGCAAATCATCCGCGTAAGCTCTTACCTTATAAGTCTCCGCTTGAATTTGGCATCCCTTAACCTCCGAAGTTTCTCTAATCTTTCTAAGTAATATCTCCAATGTTAAGATAAATAAAAGTGGGGATAATGGACAACCCTGTCTAGTACCTTTTTCCACTGCAATTTTTCCTGATTTTGCCCCATTAATTACAATGAATGCGCTTTGAGAGGTATAAATAGTATTTACCCAATTATTGAATTTTTCACCCATACACAATTTATTCATAGTTTCTTTCATAAAATTCCAATTGAGGTTATCAAATGCCTTTTCCGCATCTATGAAAAGAAGTGCCAATTCTTGTGGAACATGTTCATAATATTCAATTGACATCCTTTTTAATGTTAAGTCCATTCGTTTCCAGATCTGTGACACACTCTGTAGAACAAAAAGAACAGAGTGTGTGTGTGTGTGTGTGTACTTTAAAAAATGCAAAGAAAATGTTCCTGTTTTTAAAAATATATACAAAATAACTTTCTTCAATAAGACGACCCCAACTTTTCCAGTAAAAATTTAGAGTTTAGGATATACTCGCCGTATAAGACCACTCCTCTTCCAACGCACACCAAATTTTCTTTCCCCCCCCTCCCTCCTCCCTTTCTTTAATTCATCCCTTTCCTGCTCTCCCCCCCCCGTCATCACTTTCCCTCTTCTGGTTTGATTGTTGGGCAACTGGAGAGGATGCGTTTTCACTAAGCTACCCTCCCTCCCTCCCTCCCTCCCTCCCTCCCTCCCTCCCCTTCTCCTCCTCCCTTCAGCACTGTGTCTCCTGAGAAGGAATTAAGCTCAGGAGAGGAGGGGAGTGGGCGAGATAGGACTTCGTTTGCCTTTGTTGTTTAAAAAGGCTTTGAGGGTTTTTTTCCTGTCTCTCTCTCCTGCAGTGGAAAGGGAGGGGGGTAGGAAGTTGAGGGGGCTTGGTTTGGCTTTGTTTGCTTAAACAGGCTTTTGAGATTTTTTTCCCCCTTTCTCTCCTTCCTTGTGGCTGGAAAGGGAGGGAGAGGGGGAGGTTGGGGGGCGGAGTTGCCTACCTGCTCATTGAGACTCACTCTTGGGGAAAGGGTGATTTTTGGACTTTCAGTGAAGAGCTGCCTGCTCTGTCATACAAAGCCTCTGTCTGGGAACAGAGAGATTTTTCCTTTGGATTTCCTTCTTTTCTACTTTGGTAGGGAGAGATGGATTTTTAAAGCTGCTAAACTCTGGCATTGTGCTCTGAGTTAACAGCCGGCATTTTTCAGTCTGCTTCTAGAGCAGCCAAGCAAGTACCGGTAAATCTGCATATCAATGGAAAGGTGCTTCTAGCAGGAATTTGCTAAGTATGGTACCCAATTCAGTCACTGAGGCAGAGTTTTTCTTCTCTCTCTTTTCCTTCAGGAGGAGGAGGGGGGATGATGAGACAGGGGGCTGAGGAGAAAGGCTTGGGATTTCTCCACTTTTCTGGAATTTGCCCTACTGTAACTCATGAGCAAACAGCATACAAATAACAATGGTGAGCATCCATTCATGGGTATTTATTTATTTATTACCGGTAATATGCATATCCTCCTGACTGGGGTGGTGTAGGGTGGCGGGGGAGGGCGGGGGAGTTGTTTTGGGGCAGGCGAAGGCAGCAGCGGTGGAGGAGAGTTGCCTCAGCAGCAGGGGCCGCCGTTCGGGCCGGCGTATAAGACGACCCCCCAACTTTTGAAAAGTTTTTTGGGGGTTAAAAAGTTGTCCTATACATGGGGATATACGGTAGCTACTAAAACAAACCAAAGGCAATCAGTATAAATATTCCTTTGTGAAAGGAAGGTAGGAAATAAAAGAACAAAAATGAATGTTGATACAATAATATAATATATCATTACCAGGCCCAATCTGATAATGGTAGCTACAACAACTGATCTCCTTTTCAGTCCACTGCTGAGGATTTTAAACACTTGCAGTGGATCTTTTGGGCTTCTATTTCATAGTAAACAATGGTACATAAGTGGAAAAGAATGCCAAACACTTCCATGTAAATTTACATTTGACTTCAAAAGAGGAAACTTCTCAAGAATTAGGATTTGCATAACAAGGAAATTGAAAGAGAGAGCCAAAGGTTAAAATCTCTCCAGATTTCCTGGAAGTTACTCATAACCAGAATAAGAGAAGAGCACGTAGAAGGTGGACCCTAGGTCAAGACACTTACTTCCATGGCCAACTTAATAAAGAGGATGAATATTTTGCCAAGAACTTTTTTTAGACCATAATCCATCCACAGTGTTTCTAAAAATGGAGCAAATGAAGTTTATAAGGAAACTTAATTAAGATCTATTTCTCAAGATAGAAATACTACAATAATGTAAACAGGAATTGAGGAAATTCTTTGAACTGAATTAAACAAGGATGCTGAGCCCACAGCAGTTGGGGATAAAAGCCACCTTATGTGAGAGGATAATTTATACAATATGACTCCACATTAGAAGAAAGAAAGAAAAGCAAAACAGAATAAACTGAAGGATGAAATATAGAAGCTGGAGGGAGAACGCAAAGTTTTGATAAACGAACAAGCTAAAAGATTAAGTTACTTCAGCCACAGGTCTCACTTGTTACAGTTCAAGAAATGAATTCCAAATGACTATATCTCAAACAAAATACCCAGTGGGTTTCCATGACAGAATGGGGATTCAAAACCTGATCTCCAAAGCCCTAGTCCACTGTTAGAACCACTACACATACTGGCTCCCAAAACAAAGCAAAATTGCCTCAAGTTGAATACTGGCTGAGATCCTGCATTGTCATTGAAACAGTGGAGGCCTTCATTGTCATTTTGATCATTTCACAAGGTCGATATATCATAGTAGCATTGAATTCTTACCCTCCCGTCTGCAAATTGTAGCATTTTAGCCTCATAGTTTTCCTCATGGTTCTTCATGTTTTCAGTTCCTAGCACAGTTCACTGCAATGAGAAACTGCTGTATATAAAAACTGGAAAAACTCCTATGTAAATGTCCCAAATTGGTTCTGCTTCATTTCGCATCTATGTGCAGAAGTGTATCATCAATTCACAGCGCAAAAGTGTCCAGCTATGGGCATTCCCAGGCTGTCCCTTCTGTCATTTCCATCCCTATCACTCTCCATCCATCAAAGGACAGGCTGCCATCATTATTGTCTTCATGCGGTAAAGGGACAGTGGGAAGAGAGTGGATCTGGTAAGGGACCATTAAGATGTGTTTTTTTCCATGTATCAACAAACATACTTACGCACAAACGTAGCAATGCAGAAATGTGTTTAAAATGTGGTGTTTTTTTTTAAAAAAACAGACCAATCAGCAATGGCTTGCGTGAGGGAGAGGAATGTCAGTAGCCAGGGACTTGCTGTTGTAAATGCAGCAACCACTGTCCTCCTTTAATATGGTGTAAATCCAAGGGGGTGCAGACAGCACAGTTTCTGAATCAGAGTATAAAACACTGCTCTTGACACGTGGTGAACCTCTTCTGCTGTCTTGTGCAGAAATGGCCTTTAACCGACAGCTCCTGTCCCTAGAAACTGTCCTCAGAGCCTGGCAGCACCTTGGCTGAACCCTTTATGATGCACTAGAGACTGAGACATTGGGAAATGACATTCACAGAGTGCTTGCAATCATGGGGTGCCTTGAGAGCAGGAAGCTGGAGGGACCCCTTGGGGTCCTGCAGCAATTGCTTGTTTCAAGGCACCCCACAATCAGCAGCATGCTCTAGACATCACCTCCCAGTCCTCTGATCACCAGCACATCAGAAATACTTTGGTCAGGGTACTGCCAAGCTGTGAAGTTAGGTTTTTGTTGTCACATTCAGTCATTCAAAATGACCAAATATGTACTGAGCCTAGATTCTACCCGGAATCTGGCAGGGACCAAGAGTGCATTTGCATAGTTAAAACTTCTTCACCAGTTGCACCTATTTTAATCTGGCCATGGTGGTATGTACCTTAGTTAGATGCCATCTAGATTACTGCAATATGCTGTACATGGGGCTGCCTTTGGAAACTGCTCAGAAACATCTGTTGGCCCAGAGAGTTGCAGTCAGATTTTTAACACAGAGTGGCTACAGTGAGTATATAACTCCCCAGTTGAAACAGCTCCACTGACTGCTGATCTGTTTCCAAGCACCATTCAAAGTTCTAGTTGTTGCCTATCAAGCCTGATATAACTCAGATTCAATTTACCGGAAGGATTGTACACTCTAGCATGGGCAGCATCCCTGTTCTCTGGTCTACCTTTCAACTGACTGGCAAGCCCTCTGTTTTGTCTGAATTAGGCTTCAGTTTGTCAGCCCTCTTTCAGTCTAGACACTAATTTAGCACAGAAGCTGCTACATTGGAATTTGATGGGAAGGAGTAATGAAGCTGGTGGCTGTCAGCAAAGTGTGGCACCTGACTGCCAAAATCTGGACAAACTTTTGCAGCAATTTCATGTTTATGTTAAATATCACAGGATAAGTTATCAACACATTCTCTTCCTGATTGGGTGAATACTTGCCAGAACCCCATTTAACATTAGGAAATTGGGCCACAGGTTTTATGCAGTGCAACATGGTACCACACAGTAACCTGAATCCTTTTGGTTAATTTCGACTAGAGTTAATCCAGTGAATTTATTGTTCAATGGTTAGTCAACATATCTGTGAATCCCATTGATTAAAAGGGTCTACTTTATTTGAGGGCTGCCTGAATAACCTAAAGACACCAGATCTTATCTGACCTTGGAAGCTAAGCAGAATCATTTCTGGTTTGTTCTTGGATGGGAGACAACCAATGAATACTAAGTTCATGAGGTCGCCATAAGTCAACATATGCACGCACTTTATGTGGAACTAACAATAGGATGCTGACCAATGCTATAATAGACCACCGTCCTGAGCAGTGTCACAGAAAGTAGGGTTTAATATGGTTGCAATATGCAATACATAGTAAGGGTTGCCAAGTGACCAAAAAACAAACAATACCCCGACCTGCTTCTCTGTTTTAGCATCATCTACAGAAATCAGTAAGTCAAATCTTTCAGAATATTAGTCAAGCCTAACCACCACCAAGCAACTATTGGAAAGTGGCATTTCCAGTTTACCTCAAAGCTCTCAGGATGTTACATTTAGCTCATGTCTTTTCTTTGGGCCTTTCCTCACTGCACTGTTATGGGGATATTATTCCACTTTCAATATCCTATGGAATCCTGGGGTTTGCAGTTTAGGGAGGGGCATTTAGAATTCTAGCCAGAGACCTCTTGGGCCTCAGTAAACTACAAACTGCAGGATTCCACAGGATGTTGAAAGTGGAATAATAGAACTATAACAGTGTAGTGCAGGTAGGCCCTTGATCTTCTCTTCTGCAGCCAGCGAAATATTACAAACAATAGTTATCTGCAGACTTCCCCTTGCCCCCCCCCACTTCATTGGAACTGCTCATATCAATATTTATTGATATGAACAGGTTCATCCAAGTGTGTGGGAAAGTCCATCATAAACTGCTAATCAATAATCAGTTATGGAGCTTGTTACTCTGAGAGTCATTTAAAAATAGTACCTTAGTGAAAATATTTCCAGTGGATGAGCCATGGTAGTCTGTCGTGACAGCAATGTGTCATCCAAAAGATTTTTGTGCTTTATTTGGTATAAACTTTCACGGATTGCAACATCTGATGACATTGAGATGCAGTCCATGTCATATTTTCTGTTAAGATACCTGTCTGTCTGTCTGTCTGCCTGCCTGCCTATTTATCATTGTCTTGATTGATTGATACAGTGCACACCTGATATAGGAAAGAGACGTGGTAACATTTTCTGGTCTCTTCTCTGGTAACATTCTCTTTTTCTACCCCTTTCTGTCTGTTCTGGGAAGACCCACAAAAATGCACATTGGCAACAAATCAGGGTATGGTGAATCATTTTCACTTTTGGTTTGAGAATTTGACTGGGACAAAAAGTAAATAAGAGAAGAACACACTTCCTCTGTGCGCCTTGTAGAGAAATGGTGAGAAGACCTGCCATTCTTTGAAAAGCTAACACGCAGCAGTCTCAGGAGATAGTAGCACTTTCCCCAGGAGCCTCCCATCCTGCCATGAGGACAGGAAAGGAGTGGGACCATGACAACACTTCTGCATGATGCCGCAGTCCCGTCCTTCTCCTGTCACCAGGCGGTGCAATCGCGGATTAAATCTTTGATGGTTTTTCTCCTCAATAACCTGTGATCGCATGACCATCCCACACTTACCTGGCCTGTGGAAGCAGTGGAAGTGTGATAGAGGCACTTCCTACCATAGCTCAACCTGGGAAAGTGCCTGGCTGTGTTGCAAAAGGAAGAAGCGTGTCCATTGTATTTCCTTTGGTAGAGATCCAGCTGGTGCAGAGGGGAGCACACCTCTTGTGCTCCTTTCCTGGCAGAATCATTACCAGGATCGCCAGTGGAGGAGGAAGATATAAAGTAAGGTGTGAAAAGGGCCAGTGACTATATGGAAGCTAATCATAGGCAAGAAAAAGCATCCTTCCTCTTAGGCCCTTATGGAGGTTTCATCTCACTTCTGATCAAAACCATGTTGACCAAGGAATCAAAAGAATATGGAACTGTGGTCTAGTGAACACTAGGAGTTATTGGGATGCCCTCAAAGATCATTGACAGTGGACAAACATGCACAGGACCTTCTGTGTCCAGCACTGCTGATCGTTCCTGCAGCTGAGAACCACAGGGAAAAGTTGAAATGGTTGCCAAGTGACTTCCCTCTCCCAGTGCATGTAAGCAAGAATTGGCCAGCTACTGTGGTCCCCCCCCTTGTTTTAGATTTATATTTTTATCATATGTACATATACAATGACTTTAAAAAAAAGAAAAGAAAAATAAACCTAAAAAGAAAAAAAACCTATCCAAAACAAATCCAAATATACAGATTATTAACAGAAAACAATAACAATAATACATAAAACAACAGTAATACAATAGTGCATAAATGTGCAACCATAAATATACAAATCTAATCAGATGAAAGAGAAAGACTTTCCCCTTTGATGAGGTTTCAGTCTTGCTCAGTTATCATAAAAAAAAAATCCTTTCCATAGTTAGAAAAAAGAAAGAAACAAACATTTAAGAACGTTTAATGTTTGTTCTTTCTTTCTTTCTTTCTTTCTTTCTTTCTTTCTTTCTTTCTTTCTTTCTTCTTCTTATATTGCTTATATTTGTATCTCTCTCATATTCTTTCCTTTTTCTGGGTTTTGTTTTATTCTGTTAAATCTAACTTTAATTAGATTCTTATATTAGATTTTCATAATAATGCTCTAGGATAAGAAATAGTGAACATATAGAATTGGTCTCAGTTTGGGTATAATAATCATTAGGCTAAAATAACGATTGTTCTTCTAGGTTATGCTAGTTATAGATAAACTCAAAATTATCTAATTATTGATCTAATTCATTTATATCTTTTTTGGGGGTAGAATTGTGTATTGAATAATACTGTAATACTGGTTGATATCTATTATGAAGTATATGGTAACATACACATATGGATTTATTGTATATTGATTTATATTTATTGTGTATATTTGTAATGATGGTTGAACTAAATAAATAAACATATCATTAACAAAAAAAAAAAGGAGAACTAAAAGTCAGAAGTCCTAACAATGATAAAAGTATCATTGACACTTACTAAATTAACAATTACTAAATTAATCCAAATCTTATAATTACTTATAACAGCATTCCATTCCCTTTTATCAGAACCTCTATCAATCATGAGGACTATTATAGAGAAACATGTGTTTTCCTCTCTTTGCCCAGATTATATACATCCAAGAAGTTTTTAGATATCATTATATATAAATACTTCTAAACACAAAATATAACATTAGTTTATCCGCCAACTAGATAAAAAACAAACAAACCCTGACAAACCCTAAAATGCCTACTAGCCTGCTCTTCTATGTTTAACTGAGGCTGGGACAATTTTAAGGAAATGCTGGTTTACAAGTGGAGAACCAAAAATAATAGATGCTGCCAAATGCATACAGGGTAAAATATATGTATATGCACACAAACTCAGAAAGACGGAATAATAAAAGTATGCATGCAATTGTAAAACAATTTTTTAAAAAAAATGCAATACAATACAATGCAAATTGACAAGTACATGTAATCAAACCATACAAATTTGTAAAACAATCTTAAACTAAAACCCCAAAAGCTTTTGAAAACAAGGTTTTTAATTGAGATTTAAAAATAATGAGGGAAGGAGCAGTCCACAAATGTTCTATGAAGCAATTCTAAGATTCTGGATTAGTGAGTGAGAAAGGAGGTTGTTGGAGTTCTCTTTTACATATCACTCTCAGAAAACTAATTTTATCTGAATTTTCTCCTTTCTGCCACCGGCTGTGCCCCATGCTTTTGTGTCCCAGAATGGTGATACATCTGGGATATTGTAGAAAATGTGACATGAAAGCTGTGCATTTTTATCACTGTTCTTTTTTATTATTATTATTATTTGTCATGTGCAACAGCAACAAACATAAGGGACATGGGACTGCTGTTGCTAATGGAAAGTTTCACCTGTAAGAAATATGCCTTTCTTTTTGAGAAATTGTGTGAAACAGTCCCCCATTTCTCTGCCTGCAAAAATCCTGGCGAATATGGACAGACTTACTAAGCATTGATCGTAGAGACTGATGAGTCTGAGGTCAGCAGAGTGGAGAGTCCACTCCAGGCTTTTGTCTGAACTTTAAGGATGCTATTCAAGCTGCTAAACCTTAGATCCCAAACAGGATCAGCACTTTGACCATATCGTTTAAAGTTCAGACTAAAAGCTGGAAAAAGTTCACTGCTTCAGAACCACCTGCTACAATGACACAGATCTAATTTGAAAAGTAGTTGCTTCATCTGCAGATATCAGTCTATTCTCATTTCCACTGAGTAGAAACAGTGCTGCAAATATGATAGGATAATATATGAGGCTCAGTTAGACCACATAGCTTCCATAGGGTCAAGTTTGGGGTTGGTGGAAAATCTTTGTCAGCTTTCAGGGCATAGTCTATTTTGCAATCCACTCTTTTAGCCCCTATTCTTACTTTTTAACAAGAAGTCTGAGGTGGTAAGTCCAGACCTAAATCATAGCACCAGAAGAGACCACAAGGGCCATTGAGTCCAACCCCATTCTGCCTTGCTGGAATGCACCATCAAAGCACTCCCACCAAATGGCTGTCCAGCCTCTGTTTAAAAACCTCCAAAGAGAAGACTCTACCACACTCCAAGGCAGCATATTCCACTGTCAAATGGCTCTTACCATCAGGAAGTTCATTCATTCCTTGAGCAGTTATATTATTCCCAAAGTAGAGAGGGAAAGAATAGTAGAAAAGAGAAAGAACAGTAGAATATATTCAACAAATGATCAGAAAAAGTGTTTCCCAAATGTCATGCAGATAAGAAATAACTATGGACCATAACCCTTTATAAATCAATATTGGTTTCTTTCTGGGGGTGTACTCTGAAGATAATACATAGAAGGAATTTGACACCAGTTAAATGCCATTAAATAAGTAATAATATTTTACAATCCTGTTGGTGGGGCTGTGGGGCTGTTCGAACCGTAGCTCAAAAGGCAGTAGATTTTTGAAACAAGGTACTTGACTTTCTGAATAAAATAACATACCAGGAATGATATCATTATCTATTTTTGAAGGAGATGCTTTGCACAAAGATTTCATTGCTATTGTTGGGGTCTGCACAGTTGGAAATTACAAGAACATGGAAAACTTGAGAAAATCTTTCTTTATGACATTGGTTGGATGGTGTGTGGGGAATTGCACTTTCTGAAAAACTGACCTATAAAGCTAGAATGATGAAAGAAGAGATATAAATGAAGATACATTTGCCACTATTTGGGTTCCTTTCATCACTTTAATAACAGAGCAAGTTTTGGTGGTGGTGATGGTGTTTTCTACCATCACATCAGCGATCATTTTGGACTCCATCATTTTAAGATGGTTATACTGTTACAGGTACTTTATGTAAGTTTTATGCATAGAACTGATTCTGTTGGCCACCCAGTCTTTATCCCCTTAGAGGAAAGGTAACAGTAGCAGGGCCTCTATCTCCTCTGGAGATTATGTTGTTTCTTCTCTCCTAGTGTCTGCTTCTCTCACTTGGTGTGCTTAATGCACCAGAACATCATGTCACAAGACAGGGAATGTGTAGCCTTCCAGATATTTGGGGATGTCAAGTCCTATCAGCTGTAGCGAGCATAGCTAGTGGTGAGGAATGATGGGAATGGCAGACCAGCAAGCTCTAGAGGACTATATATTCTTCTTCCCTGGTAGTGGGTACCTGTTCTTTTCCTGCTTCCTATCTCCCTGAGGAACAACTGCCTGTTATGCTCCCTGTTCCAGGACCCAGACCGGACCCAGCCACACCCCAGAGACATGAGAGAAATAGTACTTACAGCAGCCAGGGTAGGTGGAAAAGGAAGAGCCCAGGAGTCTGCAGTATTTACATAATAAAGACGTATTAATTAGGCCCACAGCTGGGTAAGACTCTGAGCCTATATAAGAGGAGGCCAGAATGGGAGGAAGTTGTCACAGTCAATTGATCCTATTGGTGGTAGCAGCCCAGCTTACTCCTGAATTTCCAGCTTGCACTCCCAGAACCCTTGATCTTCACCTTGTCTAGGACTCTATCTCTGGACTTATGGACTCTGTCTCTCTAAATCTACTGAGAATTGCAAAATGACTATAGATTTTGCCATTGGAATCTCTCTCTCTGGATTTACAGAGTCTGTCTCTCTAAGGCCATTTCTGCACTAGAGGGGAGGAGTGGTTTTGCTGCATACCAAGAGTGGTGTCTTTATACTCCGATTCAGAGAAAATCAGAAACTGTGCTGTCTGCACTCCCTCATTTACATTGTACTACTATGGAGAACAGAGGTTGCTGTATCCACAACAGCACATCCTTGGCCACTCCCATTCCCCTCGCTCACCCTGCCCTGTCATCGCTGATTGGTCTGTTTTTGTTTTGTTTGTTTTTAAAAACGCACACATTTTTGACACATGTCTGCATTGCTACATTTGTGTGTAGGTATGTATGTTTGTTGATTCATGGAAAAAAACACAACAGTCCATTACCATATCCATTCTCTTCCTGCTGTCCGTTGAATGCATGAAGACAATAATGATGGCAGCCTGTCCTTTGATCCATGGAGAGAGATAGTGATGGAAATGATGGAAGGGACAGCCTGGGAACACCCCTAACCAGCCATATCTGTGATGTGAATCAATCCTACACTTCTGCATGTAGGTGAAAACCAAAGCAGAACCGGTTTGAAAGATTTACATCTGAGTTTTTCTGTTTTTCACATACAGCAGTTTCTCATCGCAATGAACCGCACTGGACCGTTCTAGGAGCTGAAAGTGTACAGAACCACAAGGAAAATTATGAAGCTAAAAGGTTCAATGTGCAAATGGGAGAGTAAGAATTCAAGTTGACTACGATGTATTGATCTTGTGCAGAAATGGCCTAAATCTACTGAGAACTGCAAAATGACTAAGACAAACTTTGCTTGCTAGCTCCTGTATGGTCTTTAACCACTTGGCCAGCTGGTAAGTACAATGTATTGCCTTCGACTGGCCTCCATTTTTTCTGGGGCCAGGAAACCCAACTTCTTCAGCTGGCTACTCCAGAACTGAATTGCTGATGTCATGATTTCTAAATCAAAATATACATGAGTAAATGACACCATGCTGGGCAGATTTGGGGTATATGTTTTTTAAAAAATAATTGCATAGATATACTTACCTGATTCAAATGCAGACACAACAAATAAAATGTGCAACACCCCTCCCCACCTTTGATTCACTATATTATAGAAAAAGAAAAATTCAAACATGATGTTTATTGATTGTATGCAACTAAAAGACTGAGCTTGTATTATCCATTTATTGCTTGAACATGAAACACAGGATGTTTAGAAATGTTGAAATATATATTGGAGATACTGCCTCCCCCTGTTCTTTCCATGTAACATCTCTACTGTCTTTGACATTTATTTTCAGTTCCTCAAGTAATCCAACAGTTATTGTTCCACTAGTGCAAACACCGTTGCTCTCATGGACTGAGATGCTATGTTGATCAGACAGCATGTAATGCTCTGGTCACATAATTGTGTGTCCTTTCCCTGACCTGACCACTGTTGAGATCCTGCTTACCAACGGGGAAATGAGGTAGAGCAAAAGCAGAACAAATGACGAGGAAGCAGCTGTCCTCAACTTGGAGGTGGGAAAAAATGAGGGTGCGCTTACAAATGGAATGTCTCCTAGCTTACCTTCTGCTACCCTGTGGACAGACCCCCATCCCGGGAAGTATGATTTTGATATTAAAAGGCATCTGAGCCAAAGGTGGCCAGGTCGGTGCATAGACAGCCAAGCTAGAGATCAGACAAAAGATCAAAGAGTTGTAACTTCCCCCATCACATTTCCATTGGAAACCTCGGAAAGGCATGTAGGCACAGGTAATGGATCATTATCATGATAATACTTTGGGGAGGTTGCCTGATCTCCCCCCTGGAGTGCTTGGAACAAAAACAAGGAATATCAAAGCAAAGTCTGGTTACCTGGTGTGATATCGTGCAGTCATCAGGTGGTTATCACACCTCCATCATCCTTCTGTTTCAGCCATTGTTCTTTCCAACAAGAGGGTCTGACCCGAGGCATGTTTGGCCCTATAAATAGACATCTTTTCAACTCCATTTTGGAGTTGACTGGCAGGCTGTCTCTTTGTCAATTGAGAGTCCCCTCAACCCCTCCCCTACACTGAGTTTTAATCTCCGCTTGTCTTTTTCTCAGCTGAAGACTTCTGGATCGGTCCAGTATTACCCTCTTCTCTCATTCCCTCTACTTTTCCCCCTATCCATTTTCACCTCTTGCCATTTCAACAGTTCTTGTTTGATTGCATGAGAGTTTGATGCTGAATGAGTGTGATTGAACATATTTGAGAAATAAAACAGCTTGATTGAACTAATAGCTTGGTTCTTTCTTGATCTGACTCCATAGAAATTGGGTTATAAGATCTCACTAGGAGTTGCCATGCCCTTCACTGTTAAAAGTCAGTGCTCTGCTAATTTCCCCAATTTTGGCATTTTAGAGCAAATTAGAGTATCCTCCAAGGATGACCCCCAGTAGTCAGGGTAACACCTCCCTTCAGAGCTCAGAACAACTTCATCTTTGTCTGTTGCCAGGGGAGGTTTTAGATGCAACCCAAAGATGCAGCTAGTATATCACCTCCTGCATCTTGGCTGAAAGGAGATGATGTCACCACCAGCATGTCATTCATGGACACTGGACACCTAGGTCAGAATTCGGTTGGGACACTATGCTGGTAGATTCAGTTTTTCCAGGATCATGCAGTGGTGGTGAGAAAAGGAACAAAAGCTCTGTCAATACCAAGCAGCCAATTCTCCAGAGCTTTCCTTCCTCTATAGCCATTCGTTTCTAATTTTAACTTGAATTGTTTTTAAAAAGCCAAGTAGGGAAAGCTTAATCCAGCTTCTATAAGAAAGCGTATTTTTATCTTGAGATAATAAGTATGGGAAATGCTCTGTAGTCTAAATCCAATTGTTATTTCCAACTAGAGCAGAATCACTGAATCAATGGGAATTTAGGAAGTCAACTTGTTCCTTCCATTAATGCAATGCATCCTCCATTTTTTTAAAAAAAATCATATTTATTAATTTTAATATAAACTGGTTCACAACAGTAGAAAGAAAAAGAGAAAAAGAAAATAACTATACACAAACAATGTACATAGCCAACTTAAACTATATTAAAACTAATCAAAGGCTAAGACAAAATATTAAAACATTAAAAAACACTAATCTATTACTCTAAACAGAACTCAAGCAAATGTAATGAAAAAGAAAAAGAAATTAATAAGAAGTGTCTTATTCTACTATTACAGAACTGATTAAATTCATATTACTAGAATTACTACTAAACATAACCACAGATTGTTACATAGTTAGATTTATTATTGCTTAAAAAATAATCTAAAAATGGCTTCCAATCCTTCAGAAAAACTTTAATTGATATATCTTTTAAAATCTGGTTTTGGTTTCAGTTTGGTGAATTAGGCAAAATTTGGTGAATTCAGTTTGGTGAATTAGGCAAAACCAGCAACGTTAACAAGCCACCGTCCTATTGTCAGTACTTCAGTCTGTTTCCAAGTGTGTGCAAACAAGATTCTTGCAGCTGTTGTCATACATCAAAGAAACACTCCCTATGTACTATCCAATTCTTTATCAATAATTCCCAATTACATTCCAGGTGACAGTTCAAAATCTACCTTTAAAATGTTTTGAATTGATATATAAATCTTAGACCAATAACTTTTTGCCCTCTTACAAGACCCCCATATGAAAAAATATCCTTCCTTATTCTGAAAGCCCCAACATTGATTTGAAACATTCTTCAATATTTTTAGCAGTTTATTTGGAGTTAAATATCATCTATAAAACATCTTATACATATTTTCCTTTAGATTACTACACAAAGTAAATTTTATACCTATAGCCTACATTTTCCATATGTCATTTGTACATTATGCTCAGAATTTTAGGCCCATCTTATCACAAATTCGTTTACAGTCTCATCTTCAATCTCTCAAGGTATCTGCCATTAATGTATTAGCCCTACTCTAAATGGGGCTATCATTGGATTTAGGCCCATAAACATGACAAGGCTTGATTGGCATCTTGTTGAGGGCATACACAAGTATAATTCAACCTTACATCTGTGCACATCTTGTTTTGGTTGATGCAAAGGTTGGTTTTCCATTCCACAGCAGCCAAATGTCCATTCAGACCTACTGTTGAGTCACTGTACAGATGCACCACAGCTGGTGGATCTTGATGGGAGGTTGGGGAAGCATCTATCTGTGTCTTTACAACCAGAAGCAAAATGGTTACCTCATCCACTGAGACTTCTGGAGGACTCCAGTGGATCTCAGCAGAGTATGCAATCATTTTATGATTGGTTATGAAGATACAATCGGATGATTCTCCAATATCCCACTGCTTTCAACCAGGCATAGAATGGCCATGAGGTAAGGAAGGCAATTTCTGCACTACACTGCTATTTATTCCACTCTCAATATCCTTTGGAATCCTGGGATATGCAGTATAGGGAGGGGCATCTAGAATTCTCAGCCAGAGAACTCTTTAGCCTCAGTAAACCACAAATCCCAGAATTCCACAGGATGTTCAAAGTGGAATGATAGCACTATAACACTGTAATGCAGAAATGGCCAATGTCCTAAGTGATTCTGAGATATGTTGGGAGGGGGTGGGGTCAGGGAATTGCTAGCTATAGTGTGCAGAAATACTACACTATTCCGGACTATACAGGATGGTACTCCTTATTCTACACTCTTAATTTAGTTGACACCATCTTTCAGGAAAAAGAGATACATTATTCCTCTTTTTGTCTATTTAATTATTCTATGTAATTCCCCCCCACACACACACACTTTGGAGCCATTTCTCTGCAGTCATGAGTGCCCATTAGTTCCTATTAGCTTCCATTCATAAAATAATGATTCTTTACTGTATGCTTTTTTTTTTTATTATTTAAAGAAACATCAGTGGCTATGTATGCTTTTCCAAAAATCTTCCTTGTGTTCTGCTTGGGAAACTTTATCTCAAAATAAGTACATTTAACTTAAAGGGTAAGAAGAATAAACACCTTCATTTAAAAAAAAAATCCATCAGCCATTTGAAAATTCATCCAAAATCAAGCATATGCATTTGCAGAGTAAGAAAACTGAAGCATTCTACTGATTACTGCTGCATTTTGGAGGAACTAGGTAAGCCAACCAACTCTTTAAAATAGAATCGGAAAATAACAAACATTGATATTCATCATCAGTTACCGGTACCTGGAAACAACTTGCAGGAAGAGAAAAGAAGTAAATTTTCCAGATCTTGCAAAAATGCAATGTCTTGCACATTTTTCTGAAATCAGGTTTGATCAGCATCTAAGTCTGATCATTTTCCAATATCCTTCAGCTTCTGCTCTCGCTATATTAGTCATTAGTCATTCCCAAAATTAAACACCAACATTAAAAATACAGCTAAGGTATTGCTTTTTTTATTTTTAAAAAGGAAATGTATCTCCTGCATTATCAGATCAGCTCACTGTATAGATCTCTAGTTCTTGACAGCTGGTGTCTGTTTATCAAAGGAAGAAGAGATAAAAATTTTCTGAGAAATCATACCCTTTAACAAGGACTTAGTGCAGGGTGTTTCTTACTAGCAAGATTCATTCTGATATGAAGAAATGAATCAAAGAAAAGGCAATCATATCCTAGCTACACGTAATGTGGTGGGCTGAGTGTGAAAATAGCTTTCTTTTCACATGAATTTCCCTTTAAAGTAGAGAACAACCTGCAGAGGTTTGGTATGGACACAAAGATCTATCTATCTGGTACTGATGAGGCTGAGATTATAGACAAGAAGGAGAGGAAGCATTCAGAATCATAGAACTGAAGAGACCACAAGGGCCATCGCATCCAACCCCTGCCATGCAGGAACACACGTCAAAGCATTCCCAACAGATGGCCATCCAGCCTCTGTTTAAACCTTCCCAAAGAAGGAGACTCTACCACAAGCCAAGGCAGCGCATTCCACTGTCAAACTGCTTATGCTGTCATGAAGTTCTTCCTAATGGTTAGGTGGGATTTCTTTTCCTGCAATTTGAAGCCATTGCTCCATGTACTAGTCTCTGGACCAGCAGAAAATAACCTTATTTCATCTTCCATATGCCATCCCTTCAAATATTTAAACATAGCTATCATGTCATTTCTTAACCTTATTTCCCCCAGGCTAAACATACTCGGCTTCCTAAGCCGTTCCTCATAGGGCATGGTTTCCATGCCTTTTACCAATCCTTTTAAGCAGCCTAGGGTTCATAGAGAGATAAAGAATTGGTTAGGTAGACAGAGTCCAAGCCAAGATTAAGATCCACCAAAGGCTAAGCTGGCAGTTTGTTCAGAAAATAGTGAAGTTTCTGTATGGGGGGGAAACCCTATAGGAGATGCTAAACATGTCACTGGAACTTCCAGGGATCATTAAAAATAGTGTGGATGGAATCTTGATGGTGTCTTATGTATGTGTACATTCCCCTACAGAAGTGGTTGGACATTTTTTTTTGTCCAGTGTGCAATATCCAGATTCAGTTCAAGGTCACAGAAACAGAGTAGCACATGTGGGACCACTGGACATCCTGATACGTATCCCATCATGAATTCCATTCCATTCCATTCCATCCCATTGTTTTGTTGCAAATTCCACTGGGCATCTGTTTGTGCATCTGGTTAAGCAATGTTGCCATTCAATGCAACTGTTGTATAACAGAAGTATCATATAAATCAAGACGTGAAGATGTATGCTGTGCAACCCTGATATAGGATCTGAGCCTGTTATGTACCAAATATGGGCCCAGAATCCTTTTGGTGATTTGTGTTCAAATAACCAGGGGTTCTGTCAGTCCAAGTACTTTCTTGAACATTATGCAAGAAGTACCCAGGACCTCCATACACAACACTTTTCCTCTGCACTAAGGTAGACAGATAGTGCCTATCCCCAGTTCCACCCCAACTCAAATAGCCATTAACTTGCTGCAGGGGTGTGTGAGGTTATACTGGGGAGCGCCTTTGCTCAGTTAACCAACTTGGAGCTGTCATCCTTCTGGGTCTCAGCATTAAATAGGATCTCAGTAGGATTATTGGCATGCAGAATAGGGATTTTAACCTGCAGCCTTTACTATAGCTGCTACATCGTCTTTCTGGAAAGAATACTCTCATTGGTACCAATGAAAACTTTCTTCCTGGAACCATCAGCAGCTTGGTTATAGGGCAGCGATAGCTACTCAAGACTAGGATGAAGGAGGGTTAATTCCCACATGTCTGTAGTCCCATAATCTTAATAACATACTTCTGCACTGGCTATGGAGGGAGTAATGAGTGTATAAATCTACAGAACTATAACTGAATTGTTTGTTGTTGCATATAGTTTGGCTCACAGGTGCAAGTCTTTCAGGATCCTGGACAGGATATATGGATGGAGTAGCTCCTCCATCCAAGAATCCCCAAATGCAAGTTTCCATTCACAATGAAGAATCCAGATGGTGTGAATGCATGTGCTGTTAATGTCACTCCTTGCACCATGCACATTCATTGAATTTTGGAGTGTAGTCTGAGTGATCATGAACCCAAGCCTGAAAAAGGGAGAAACAAGGGTAGATTAGGCCACCACGTTAGTGACTGCATACTAGCAGTGGGATGGCCCTACTCACTGCTGGCAGTAAGTCTCCAGTGTGCTGGTTCAACAATCAAAGGTCCAAAGAAATCTCCTCTTCCCTGGTGAAATGGTTTTGGAAATATATTAAATGGAGCCAGGAAAACTTTTTCATCCCTGCTCTCCCTCCCACTAGTTTTCACAATCTCTCAGATGATATCCTCTGACACATGTTAATGATTGAAATAAGCCAGTAGTGCTAAAGCACAACAATTTCACTTTGACTATTTCAACTTCACAATTTCTTTCAGCTGACTTTCAGAGTCCATGTTCTTCAAAATCTTGCTGCTGTTGGCAATGTGCAGCTTCAAGAATACTCACATCCCTACCTTCAAGACCTTAGCAGTCAAAGATTTCTGACTGGCAGTGGTAGGAGTACCAGTCAACGTTAATCCATCTTGGGGAATGGATCCTGAAGATTGGCCAGCCTCTGCTTCATTGTCCCTGTGGTCACATGCTTTGCAGCACAGCAAACAGCATGGAGACTCTGGGGCTGAGAATCTGCTTCTCATGCCAGCCCAACAGTCAGCAAATGTTTGTCGGATGGTGGCAGAGGAAAAGTAGAAGATGGCAGGGTCCAAACTGGTGTTGAAGGAACTGAAGAGAAAAGCATAGACTCTCCAGGAAGGGCTCAAGCTGTGAGCAAAGCCCATGATGTGGGAGACGTTGAAGGGTCCAAAGCACATAACAAAACTGAGCAAAGTG
This sequence comes from Ctenosaura bakeri, assembly GCA_948474755.1. Classification (NCBI taxonomy): domain Eukaryota; kingdom Metazoa; phylum Chordata; class Lepidosauria; order Squamata; family Iguanidae; genus Ctenosaura; species Ctenosaura bakeri. Next base: position 10,620 of record CAOLHI010000733.1, on the reverse strand, counting down.
AATACAGCCAATGCTATGGCACGTTGCTTCCTCTGGGACTGGATGCTGGGCATGGAGGTCAGGATGCGGATAACATTGACATAGCAAAAAATGGTGATGGCAAGAGGGAGGCAGAAGAAGACAAGGGTAAGCTCCAGTCGGACAGGGAGGAGGATACGGAGTTGGGCGGGAGAGAAATTCTCGTAACATGTGGAGTTGTCAAGGTTTGGCAGAGTTTTGTTGTGGTATTCCACTATGTAGATGACACTGCAGTGGGAGTAGGCAAGCAACCAGAAGATGAAACTGATCACAACTGAGTAGACTGTCTTGTGATTCATCTTGTACTTGACAGGATAAGCAACACAAAGATAGCGCTCCACACTGATAGCTGTGAGGAAAAGGATGCTGAGGTAGATGCTGCTGTAGAAACAGAAATTAGTCAGGGGACAAAGGGAAGCGGGGAGAATCCAAATCATGCCCGAGGCAGCCTCCACTATCTTGAAAGGCAGAAAAAGGAGGAGGATAAGGTCAGAAAAAGTCAAGTTGAGTAAAAAAATGTCTATGGAGGAAGGATTCTGACAAACTTTCCTCAAGAAAGCATAGCAGGCCAGGAGGTTGGAAGGGAGGCCAATCAAGAAGATTAAGATGTAGGCAGCAAGGACAACAGCTTTTATGGCCATTCTTTTCTTTGCTTCTGGAGAGGAAAAGAGATAATATATTAAAGATACTGTTGGGTGTGACCGTGTCTCTGTTAAGTGGGCTGCAAAGGCTGTGTCTTTTGACCTTAAAATTAGGGGTGACAATGCTTTTTTGTTTGTTTGTTTGTTTATTTCTTTAACAGTTTTCACCTATTGTACATTGCCTCAGGGGGAACCTGGTGGGCATATTGGTGATTGATAAATAAGTAAAACAAGCAAACAAACTAATATATAAATAAATGAACAGATGGATGTTAGGGGGAGGTTTCCCTTTCCCAGCTTCCACAAATATTTCTCTCCCCCTCTATCATTTCTCACATTCTTGGAAGAATTAAAATTTTAGAAGGTTTTCTGCCCAGTAGGCAGGATTACCAGGGATTTTGTGCATTTTAAAAAGGATTTTGGGGGTTCTCCCCTTTTTTTGCATTTTTATATTGAGGACTTTGTTGCAAATGAATCCTATCTGCAGAAGCGCAGAGTCCTGAATCCTATTGTCATTCTCAAATAGAATGGATCCATTGAATCATTAGAACTTGCCAACATGTTGAGTCACCATTCAACACTTCGATTCAATGAGTTTATTCTAATTGGCACTAACCAATAGAGTTCAGGTCCATGAGGTTCAGACCCGAACACTCTGTTGTCTGTGCAAAACCAAAAAGATTTCTCTCTCTCTCTCTCTCTCTCTCTCTCTCTCTCTCTCTCTATATATATATATATATATATATTGCACAAATGAAATGCTTGACAAAAAAAGAAGACTGTGAATGTATAAATAAATACATAATTAAAAATTAAAGATATAAAAATACATCTCATGTGGGGACTGCAGAAAAATTTCATTGAAGGGTAGAGTTCTTATTTGGGGAGCATGTCCTCATTTTGTCCTCCAATAGTTTCTCCCCTGTGTTCCCTTCCCTCAAGTCTTGTCTCACCCATTATGAATCCAGCAGGGTTTAGGATTTGGTGAGACATTGACCATGGCTTGTCCCCACTCCAGCCCCACAAGATTCCTCTGTAATATCCATTAGGGCTATCTTAATTAGTTGTAACTCTTTAGTTTAACATTACCTCCCCCCCCCAACAGAATATTAATTTTAGCAGTTTTTAAGAAAATCTTACTTCCTGAAGTCTAAAGATAAGGAGAACTGTGACCGTTCTGAGAGGATGCAGTGGCCAGTTGGAAACAAACCTTCTATACACAGGCAGATACCTGAATTCACTTATACTGTAAGAAAACAGAAGCATTTGGGTGATGTGAAGAAGACAGAATCTTACTATAGTCTATTGGAGGAAATTAGTGAACTAATACATTTCTTAAAATAATGATAATAATAAAAAAATCAAGAACCACAATCAGAGGTTTTCAGTTTACCATTTATGGTATAGAAGAGATAACATCTGAATGATGATTGAAAACTTTCATGCTTTTCATATTGAAGTGGGGAATATCAACCACTTCCTTTTGTGGTTTCAAAGTTTTTACACGGGTATCAACACCCTCCTTCCCCAATCTGTGAAATGCCTCTTCTAAAGATTAGTTACTGTCAGTAAGAACTGCAGACCAAAATATGCTGGTGCTTTTTGCCTCCCCTTTTCAGTTTTGTTCCTGTCCATCACCTGTAGAACAAAGCCCAGCTCTGGTAATAATAAGTTGATCCTTGGGTCTGAAAAAGATGCCTTGCCTTGGGGCCTTTCTGCACTACACCATTATAGTGCTATTATTCCGCTTTCAACATCCTATGGAATCCTGGGTTTGCAGTTTAGGGAGGGGCCTTTAGAATTTCCAGCCACAGAGCTCTTTGGCTTCAGTAAACTACAAACTCTAGGATTCTACAGGATGGCCATTTCTGCACTAGAGTTTTATAGCGCTATGATTCCACTTTCAACATCCTATGGAATGCTGGGGTTTGCAGTTTAGGGAGGGGCTGTTCAGAAAGAGGAGATGGTCATTATTCTGCCCTAGTGGAACTTGGTGCTGCATCAAGATCAATCATGCCTCCTGTAGCATCAAGCATCAGGTGAGGATCATGACCATTTTGTTTATACTATTCAGTGGAAGTTGCAAACCAGGAAGCTGCACTGAATTCTGCTGAATCAGTTCCCTTCTTGGAGATTTAAACCAAAAGGAGAAGTATCTTAAAGGATCTCATTTTCTAATCAAGCTATGGGAAACTTTCTTAGAAATTTGCTGAATGGTGGAAAATCAAGTATGGTCCCAGTGCTAGACTGGTCAGTTCTATTTTCTAGATACAAACTTCAATTTCTCTAGATCAAGGATCATAGATCAAGAATCAAGGATCATGGCCTCCCTGTGCTGTCCATGATGACTTAAGATCATTGGTCCAGGAAAGGAAGGCAGGCAGACAGGCATCTCCAGTGCCTTTGAAAACAGCTTTGAGGACTTCATTGGCCCATGGGGTGCAATTTGTCCACTGTTGATTTATAGGATTCCAGTCTTGATTTAATCATAGAAAACATTTTCATCTTGAAACATACTTTGGAAGATGACTAGGACTCTACTTCCCCCTCCAAAATCACTGGACGTTTGCTGCCAATGAAGCTACTCACCCACATGAATTTTTCCTTTGAAAAGTCAAATTAATTTTTTCCTGTTGAGAGGATTGCTCTCAGTTGCTGCCTAGAGCTGCAGAGCTGGAGAAAGGTAAAGGAAAAGAAGCACTTAGAATAACCCAGATCTTTGTTTGTTTAAATAAAACAGGAGCTCCATTCTGGGATACCTGCAGAATGATCTACGAAAATAACAGAAAAACATACAATACTGTATAGTCATCATGATCATGGTCATTATGATCTTCTTCATTATCCTTATCATCACCATTTAGCAGAGGGGAAAAGGACAAACATATTTTAAAAATCTGAAATTGTCTTTGCTTTGTGCCGAAAAGAGAGAAGCCCAGGCACCAGGTGATTTTCCCTGAGAAGAGAGTTCCATAAGCAGGAACTCTATCTCTATTTTTATCTATAGCAGGAACTCTATCTCTATCCCTTTTAGGTCCAATTTTGAGGACAACTTAAAGGGATAGCCTCTAAAGATGACCTCAAATCCATGATCAGATTGATATGGGACCAACCTTTCCTTCAATAATTTGGCTTCCAAACCATATAGGGCTTGGAAGTGTGCTCTGAAAACAACTATCTGCTGGCCATTTTAATCCCAGCAGTGGTATCAGATATATCCAAAGAATATTTGCATAGTAAAAGACTCCAAAAATGATTAGACCTGGTGATGGAGTTGAATTCCCAAGCTCAATGTATGATTTCTCCATTGATTTCTCTCCATTGATCGATGTATGATCTTTGCAGCTTACAACTTTTGAGACACTGTGGTGGCACCTACAGCAAGATTCAGACCCTGTAAATGAAGTTAACCCTTTTACGGTGGCCTTAGTATGAACACAAAATGTCTCCCACAATAGCAAGCTCAGAAAATAATTTGTTGCAGATTAACATATTACCCAAATACAAAAGCAACATTATATGTATGCACACAAACACAGGAAAGAAGAACATTTCTCTACAAACCAGCATCCAAACTTCCCAAAAAGGGGAGCAAACATTGCAGGGAAATAGGTCTAATCCAATACTAACAATTTAATGAGTTCACCTTAAATTGCTTGGTAAGCTGCCTTATCCAAGGTTGAACTCAATGTCCACCTAGCTAGTCCTATCTACCCTAACTGGTAGACTTGCTCAACGTCTCAAGCAAAGTTCTTTTCCTAGCCTAGTGGCAAGGTATTGAATCATTGGCTGATGCCAAAGATCAAACCAGAGCCTTTCAGTTTGCCAAGCATGTACTCTGCAGTGAAAATGTTCCTCTATTTCCATTGGGAGGGTAGATAAACTCTGCATATGCTCAGAGGTGTCAGGAGTAAACTCTGATCACATGAAAAAGAGACATGTCTGGAACAGTGAGCTCCAGCAGATAACCATGGCTGAAATGTCCTCTTCCATAATTATTAAGGGTCTACAACTTTTCAGGTTGCTAACAAAGCTTGGCACTCTGTCTCTGAGTTTCTGTGTCTCACTCACTGACTGCAGCATGAAACTTTGTCTCCTCTGTTGAGAGTGGCGCAGTGGTTAAATGCCAGTACTGCAACCACAAGGTTGTGAGTTCAATTCTGCTGGGCTCCAGGTTGACTCATCCTTCCATCCTTCCACAGGTTGGTAAAATGAGTACCCAGCTTGTTGAGGCAATTAGTTAACATATTGTAAATTAGAGAGCACTTAGCTGATAAGCGGTATAGAAATACACATGCTATTGCTGTGGATCTCATCTTCAGCATCTGCCATCCCCCTCCGATGTCCCCTATTTTTCAGCAGTTCACTCAGCCTCCCTGGGAATAAGCCTCCCTGCACTTTGTGACCAGCTTCAATTAGACGAAAAGAAAGAAAGGATGTTTACAGTGCCTGAGCCTCTCCCCGAACACATAGTTTAGGAAAGGGCTGGGCTGTACAGGATGCACAGATCTTTGAACTGGGAGCACTTAATGGCTATTGAGTCACTATCATAAGCCTTTGGTTTAGCCACAGAGTAGCTGTGAAGTGACATCATGTCAAACTTTTCACCAACCAGCCATCAGTGTTTAGTATAGCAATGGAGACAGATATGCCCTACGTTGGCTTAATTGTTCCAAGAGTTCAATTAGCATTTCCAACATCATGACTCATCTTCCCACCACCACTACCTTAATTGCCCCTTAATAGACAACTTCTTTGCATATTCTACATCCCTGGGAGCTAACCTCTCTGAACTATTTATCCCCTGTGATCATGAGCTGAAGGATCAAACTGCACATGACTACAGAAATGGGTGGATTTATCTTTGTCTTGCAAAGCATGTTGCAAGAGCAACTAGGTGGTGGTGGCAGTGACAGGCCCAGCCTAAGATAGAAAACAAGATGGTATCCACTCCTTTCCCATATGCAAAAGTCAAATGGATTGGCTGTTGACTGTTTCTTCAACGCTGCAGATAAGACAGAGTTTTCCACTCTTAGAGCAAGTGTGAGCTAACTGTGAGAGGTTAGGGGACTGCAGGAAGTCACTTGTTTACTTCCTGTTTTGTTTTTTAGGAGCCTTTCTTGGATCTTAGATGGCCTGGGGATAGAGTGGCCAAAATGCCCCTAAGTTTCCAACAGGTTGTTGGAGGACATTTCGGGTAATTTTTTTTTGGGAGGGTGAGGGGGCAGGCCTATACGCCTGGCCATGCTCTAAGGGACAAGGTTTTCTCATGCTCCCATCACCATCCCAGCCATGTCTGGTGGCAAGAATATTAGTGGCTGCTCCTAAGTTGTGGAATTCCCTTCCCTAGGATTGGCCCTCTCCATGTTGTCTTTCTGCTGCTGTCATTTAAATATTTTTTTATTTAAGGACAGATTTGGTTCTTAGCACAGGGCAGCAGATAGTGTTGGTAGTATAGCAGATGTAGTGTTGTTGTGTGTTTTTTTCAAATCATTCTGTTTTAATGCTCTTCTAATATTTTTAGTGCCACTTTTAACTTGTGTTTTTCAGTGGTGCATTTAAGTCTTTTACTCCAAGTCTCAAGTCTCTACTTTCAAGTCTCAAATCAAGTCTCAAGTCCTCACAAGTCAAGTCTCAAATCTGGGAAGCAACTTTATACCCCAATCTATATACCAGAATTTCTGGACAGAGTCAAATAAAGTCAGCTGTGTGAATTAATTCCTGGTCATTGTAGAAACTGGGAATGCAGGATCATGGTTGAATCTGGCCATACACCCAAATGGTGAATGTACTTGTTTATGGGCAGTGTGATTAAACCTAGCACAGGCTTAATCCCTCTTCCTTGATCTGCCATGCCCAGCACTTTTGTCTTGTCTGGATTAAGCTTCACTTTGTTTGGTCTGATCCAGTCCATTGCTGACACAAGACACTAAAGTAAAACAGCTTCTTTGGGTCCAGATGGAACAGAGAAATAAAGTTGGGTATCAAAAGGGCCTAAATATCCTAAAGGCATCAGATTCCATGCGATCTTGGAAGCTAAGCAGAGTCAGGGTCAGGGTCACAGTCAGGGTCAGTCCTGGTTACTACTTGGATGGGAAACCACCTATGAATACCAAGTATTGTAAGCTACATTTCAGAGGAAGAAATTCTCAAAACCACCTCTGAGTATTCCCTGCCCAAGAAAACGCTATGAAATTCATGGACTCACCATAAGTCGACAGGCGACTTGAAGACACAAAAAGACAAAATGATCAGCATATTGGTGGCACTGCTTCAATTTCACCCTTCAGCTTTACTAAGTTACTCAGAGAACGGGATGAATAGCTGAGCCCTACAGAGGCAACTGAAGATACAAAACCACTCTGCTTGATGCAAATATTAGATATTTTGCATGTAATACTAGAGACACATCTGAGTCTCTCTCTCTCACGCACTTGTAACATTTCAAAATGTATTAAAAATAACTTGGTGTACCATTACATGTCTGTTACAGAAGTCTCTTCATACACAAAACAGAAAGCAGTTTCTCACTGAGAAGCTTCTGTGGAGTTCTTGTGGTGGGAAGGAATTTGCATTGTCTAAAGAAGGAGCCTTTCACCTGAGCCCACCACAAGACAGTGTGAATATTTAACGTATACTTTGACTATTTTCTGTACCTTGCACAGTCATAACATCCTCCTGTGTTCAGCCAGAATCATCCAGGCAATAGCATTTCTGATTTCTATATATATGTGGGGGGGGGGCAGGGGCGTAAAAGCTGAACAGTGAAAAAGGTTGACAGGAAGAAAATGAACTTGTTTGAAATGTGGTGCTGGAGGAGAGTTCTATGGATACCAGAGACTGCTAAAAAGACAAATGAATGGGTTTTAAAGCAAACGAATCCTGAACATTCCCTAGAAGCCAAGATGAATGAACTGAGGGCATTTCCACACTATAGTGTTATAGTGATGATATTCCATTTTCAACATCCTGTGAAATCCTGGGGTTTGCAGTTTAGGGAGGAGCTCTTAGAATTCTCAGCCAGAAAGCTCTTTGGCCTCAGGAAACTACAAACCCCAGAATTCCATAGGATGTTAAAAGTGGAATAATAGCACTTTAACACTGTAGTGTGGGAAGGTCCTGAGACTGTTGTACTTTAGGCGTATCATAAAATGCTGTGATTCATTAGAGATGATGTTTGGCAAAGTGGAAGGCAGTAAGAAAAGAGAAAAACCACACTATAAGTGAATAGGTTCAATCAAGGAAGCCACCCATCTGAGTCTGCAAGACTGAGCAGGGCAGTTGATGACCAGGACTTTCGGAGCTCTCTTATTCAAAGGGCTGCCATAAGTCAAAGTCAGCTTGGCAGCAAATAACAAATGCCAATCTCCCTCACAGAGTTCTGAAGATAAAAAAATACTTGGGAGGAAGAAGATCTTGCATGTTTCCTTTGGTTTTTCAGAAGAAAAACAGATATAAATATAATCAAAGAACATAAAGGCATTTCTTTTTTGGTCTCAGGTGAACTTCAGAAAGTGCTTTACCAAACTGCATTAAAATATGCTTCAGTAAAACCGGTGTGCTAAAATGATGAGGATGAATGGAGCAGTGAGATGCAGGAATCAGATCCCTTCTCCTGTCAGAGATACAATGATTTTTGGGAACTGGGAAGAGGGACTTCTTAGATGAAAAACTGTTGTTGTTAACTGCCATCAAGTTGACTTCAGTCTATTGTGATAATGGGGTTTCCCATTGTCTAGGCAACAGAGTTTAAGGGAAATAGTTCTCCCTCAGGCATACAAAGGGTTAATGGACTGCTAGGGTTAGGCTGGATTGATTGGAAGTCACATGAGATAGGTTGCATAAGATAGTTGCCCAGTCGGGGGGAATCATAGAATCATAGAAATGTAGAGTTGGAAGAGACCACAGGGGCCATCCAGTCCAACCCCCTGCCATGCAGGAACACCCTCAAAGCACTCCTGACAGATGGCCATCAAGCCTCTGCTTAAAAACCTCCAGGGAAGGAGACTCCATTACACTCCAAGGCAGCATATTCCACTGCCGGACAGCCCTGACTGTCAGAAAGTTCTTCCTGAGGTTCAGGTGGAATCTCCTTTCCTGTAGCTTGAATCCATTGCTCCTTGTCCTGGTCTCTGGAGCAGCAGAAAACAAGCCCTCTCCCTCCTCTACGTGGCATCCCTTCAAATATTTAAACATGGCTATCATGTCCCCTCTTCACCTTCTCTTCTGCAGACTAAACATACCCAGCTCTCTCAGTCTATCCTCATAGGGCATGGCTTCCAGGCCTCTCACCATTTTGGTCACCCTCCTCTGGACTTGCTCCAGCTTGTCAATATCCTTCTTGAATTGGGGTGCCCAGAACTGGACACAGTATTCAAGATGGGGTCTAACCAAAGCAGAGTAGAGTGGTACCAGTTCCTCCCTCGATCTAGACACCATACTCCTGTTGATGCAGCTGAGAATTGCATTGGCTTTCTTGGCTGAGTCATCACACTGCTGACTCATGTGCAGCTTGTGAAGACAGGAGAGAATCTTCTAGATGTTTTCATGAGAAGTGAAAAAAAGCAAAATCCTCAAGAGACCATGAGGAGGGTGAGAGAAGCCAGTAGAGGTAGCCAAGTCCACGTCCTGGCCCTCCCAATATACCATCTCAGAAATGACCAATTGCTGTGAGTAGCTTAGAATGTGTCTGGTTAGCTGTGTTAGAGCTTTGTTATTTTGGACAGTTTGGCTGATCTTGAGAATCTATCTGTACTTACAACTGCTTCTAGCTATCAAGCATACTGGAGGGGGACTTTCATCAGTATTATTTTCTTGTTTTACCTTGTATGTTTAAATTAAATACTTTTATGTAAACCTCTGTTCTCTTTCCATTCCCATGCATTCCTTGGCACACATGTGGATAGGATTCCTCTCACTCAGAAGGGGGAGATGAGGGAAGGGAAAGGATATTTAAACAGAGATTGTGAATTCCCAAGAAACGTCCCACTGCATTGCTGTAGAGTGGGCTAAATCAGTGGGTGGTGGCAGCTTAGAATTAAGAGAATTTGGGGGAAATTCCTAGCTCCTATTTAAGGCCTAAGTCAGCATTGAGAAGGAAGAGAGCCCCCCTTTTCTCCCCTGAATCTCCACACCTATGGAGACTCTATGGATGAGAGACCTCTAAGTCAGCCTATCCTCATTCCCCCCTGGTCAAGTCATAGAATCATAGAATCACAGAGCTGGAAGAGACCCAAGGGGACATCCAGTCCAACCTCCTGCCATGCAGGAACACACATCAAAGCACTCCTGACAGATGGCCATCTAGCCTCTGTTTAAAAACCTCAAAAGAAGGAGACTCCACCACACTCAGAGGCAGCAAATTCCACTGCCAAAGAGTTCTGACCATCAGGAAGTTCTTCCTGAGGTTCAGGTAGAATCTCCTTTCCTGCAGCTTGAATTCATTGGTCCTTGTCCTAGTCTCTGGAGCAGAGCAAAACAAGCCTGCTCCCTCTTCTACATGACATCCCTTCAAATATTTAAACATAGCTATCATGTCCCCTCTTAACCTTCTCTTCTGCAGACAAAGCATCCCCAGCTCCCTAAGATGCTCCTCATAGGGCATGGCTTCCAGACCCTTCATCATTTTGATCGCTCTCCTCTGCACACGCTCCAGCTTGTCATACCCTTCTTGAATTGGAGTCTTGGAGTCTTGGAGATTCAAGGCTGTGGCTTCCTTCAATGAGTCTAGCCACCTGTATTGTGACCTTCCTCTCTTCCTACTACCTTCTATTTTACCAAGCATTCTCATTTTTTTCTAGCAGGTCATGTCTTCTCATATTATGGTCAAAGTCCCTAATAAGTCATCTTGATTTGCTCTAGGACCCATTTATTTGTTTTTTTAGCAGTTCAGAGTATCTGTAGAGCTCTTCTTCAGCAGCACATTTCAAAGGAATTGATTTTCTTCCCATTAGTCATACAC